>WBMY01003247.1:64042-150906 GCA_013397315.1 Donacobius atricapilla
AAAAAAAAAAAAAAAAAAAAAAAAAAAATCATGCTGGCTTTCTGTATATGCCTTTCTCATCCTTTTTCCTCCCACCCCTGTTGTCTCCTCTGGGTTTATCCAGGAATAAAAAAGCTTCAATGCAATAGTTTCACTGTCCATGAACTACTTATAGCAAACAGCTTTCCAGTATGCCCTTTTTCAAATGGAAAGACTATAGCTTGATCTTTAGTGATCCTCAGCTTTGAAATTGAAAGGAAAGGATTTGCTGTTTATAAAGTAAACAAATAATGCTTTTTGAATGGAAAAAAAATCTGACACCTTTTTTTTTTTTTGCATAAGTAATATTTTCAGGCTTTCCTCTTTCTGTCTCTTGAATAAAACATCCAAACATCCATTTCTTCAAAGAATTTTTTGTCCAAATGAAATAAGTAGACCTGAAAATATTTATAATTTTTTTGCAGTAGCTTGTCCTGCAGGTCCATCCAATTTTCACAAGAGTGTGAAAGGTCCAAGAGATGGACAGAATAAGTATTGCTTGAACTAAAAATATGACAGAGTCTGGATTTCCTGGGGTTTAAATCAGGCCCTAGAGGGAGGTTGCTTTGCCAGCTGTGCTGTTTCTCCCTGAGCTCATTGCAGCTACAATTTGCAGCAAACATTAACTCCTTCTCTACTGAAATTTTCACATTTGTCCAGAAACATATTATAGGAAAACTAAGAAAGAGTATAGTATTTATAGATCAGATGAATTTATGTAAATTCATCGTCTCAGTGAACTGTTCTCAGGAAAGATAGTGAGAAATTAACTGTGGATAATTCCTCCCCAGTCCTACCAGGAGGAAGATTGGAGAAAAGGCATTTTAAAATCTCACTCAAAGTGTCAGCAATTTTCTCCAGACTTTCTTAGCTCAAATGTTTTTTAGAAAAAAAAGGATTAAAAAAAAAAAAAAGAGAAGGTGTTAAGTCTTTACCAGAAATTTTCAGGGAATGTTACTAATAGAAAAAGGTGCACACAACCCCCAATGCAGCTAATTTAATACTTCTGACATTTTCTGGTAGCTGGGATTATGCGGAATGAGGAAATTATGCAGCATGAGTCAGGTAAAAGCTGTTGAAGCACATGGACCTGCTTCCTCTTACTGCCTTCCTGTCACCAAGCTGGCTTTAGGTTATAATGTGCTAGCTAGGCTGAACGGCTGGTGAGAAATTAGTGGTTGCCACCCTGCTTGCATTATCTTTCTGTTGCAGAAAGCAGGATATTCCTGTGGTGAGGTGTGCTTCCTATCAGCAATTCCCACCTGTATAGCTCACCAGACTTTAGAAACACCTGAAATTAGGAGGGTAGCTATTAACAGTTTACCTCCTCTGATATGCATTGATTAATGTACCTAGAACATTATCAGGAAAATGCCATAAGATTCCCATCGTTTGGTTTTCTGAAGTTGCCTGTCTTGGCTTTGACTGCAATGACACTGGAGTTCCCGAACAGCCTACTGTGTTGGGGTGTTGCGTTCACAGCGTGGGTGCAGCACGGGTGCCGTGCTGCTCTGCCTGGGCTCGGCCCAGCACTGCTGAGCTGCAGGACAGATCCAGAGTCCAACTTAAGGAGGGAATGCTTTTGTAGCCTGCATGGATATACAGAAGCCAGGGGCAGTCAAGTGCCTAATGAATTCCCCAGAGAAGACAAGCCTGTGTCTTTCCTTCTGAGTCGTGAGACCTGCTTGGGTTTGGCACCTCCTTCCAGGGCTGCACATGTGGTCATGGCTAATCCTGTGCCTGAGTGGCCCTTGGCACCAGGGGCCTCTTGACTATGTCCCTACATCCTACAAATCCAAGCAGCAGAAGAGGGCAGTGGCTTTCCTTCCAAATGGCTCTTTGCAGCAGGACTGTGACCTTACAGTACTTCCAGTGCTTTGTTAATTCCAGGAGGTGATATCCTATCAGACCTTCTTATCACATTCTAGAAGTTTATTTCAGAAATATTTCATGGACTGTAAGTGGGACAGCCCTTCCCTTGCGACACCGTTAATAGCATGGGTCCCCTTTGTCAGGAGTCCCAGAGCTGCTGCTCCTCCCCCAGGCTCAGTTTAACACTTTGCTTTTAATCTCAGATCAAAAGAACTCAAATGAAGGTCCAACAAGATGTACCAGGTGAGGAGGCTTGGAGAGATGGGCAAGGGACAGGGGTGAGGGCAGGTCAGGCTACACTGAGCCTGACCAGCCTGGCACAGTTAGTCCTGCACAGCTGTGCCTGTGCTGCTGAATAAAACAAATCAAGGCCATTATTTGCCCTGAGAGGGGGAGTATGGCCCAGCTACCCTGCCCATAGCCCTCTTCCCGCTTAAGATGGGATGATCATATCCAGACTGTCCCAGTAACATGCTGCAGAAGCCGTGCTTGGGCACGTGCCTCTGTGGGGCTCAACCTGTGGGTCCTGGGTGGACAAATGGTACCTTTGGGAGTAGTGGGAAGCACAGAGGTGGGGCCATCTGTATGGCAAAGAGGGGAACCTCTGGGGTTTTAGAGAGGAGTAGAGCCCTCCACTCCTCCTGTGTGCCTGGATGCTTTGATGAAAAGACAAGGAGCAGCAGAGACACAGTCCTGACAAATTTATGGGTAGGTGAATATTGATACCTCTTTTTTTTTCAGACTGGAGCTTAGCTAAATTTTCAGTAAGTAAGTAAGTAAGGATTTACACCCAGCCACGTGTGAAGTGTGGCAAGCTGTGCATTGTTCAGTAAAAGGACTTGCCTCCTACAGGGGATACTTTTGGGTTATGGCAAACCTGGTGGGACCAAGATCAAATAATACAACATGCCTTTTTCCTCATTTGCTGTGTCATGTGCAACCTTATAACCTGCGATGGGAATCTGAAACTCCTGAATAAAACACAGCCGAAAGGGAATACAAAATGCAGAGCAGTGAATGTGACAGACATGCAGAGTTGGTGGGCACTGGGTCTGATTTCAGAAAAACAAATTCCCTTCCTCCATAAGGGCAGGGCTCGGTGGGTACCAAGTCCGTCATCAAAGTCGCTCAGGGCACTGGTGCTGTTGCAGACAGATGGCTGCAATTTTTGTCCCTGTTGTGCACCCAGAAGGTCGGTCAGAAAACTCATCACCTCCTGCACGTCTTCTGTGATGTGTTTTGGACAAGACATGCACTAATGAGATTGCAACCCAAATCCAAGGTTGGATTTGTAGGTGGGATCAGCAATATTTCTTGCTGAGATTATGGTTATTTTACAGGCATCAACCTGCTAAAGTGCGAAGGTGTTTATGAAATTCATAGCTTGAACAATTAAGATAACCTGAGTCTGAGCTGAGTGGTTATGGATTGAAGAACAGAGGACTGTTGTGAGGGAAGCAAAGCAGCCCACATAACCTGATTTTAGAAATAATCTCTTATTAATGAAACTGGAATGGGCTTTTTGTGCTCTTGCCTACTGCATTTTTAAATCTGTAATTGTCTGAATTTCTACTGAAGAAGGGACTTTAAGATTAGTTGGTAAAACCCAGTTATTTATACCATCATGTTTTTATTTGCAGTTTTCTACCCAAAATAAGATTTATTTCCCTGACATTTTTAAACCAGCTCTGTTTTGCCTGGTTAGGGCAGTAAAGCCAGAAGCACCAGCCTTGGCCATTAGTAACAGAAAGTCCCATTCTGGGTACCACTGCTGCCCAAGTGAAAACTGGTGGTGGGGTCAATCATGCTCAAAAATATTTGTTGCTGGATGCAGAAAGCTCTGTGCCCTACATCTGTCTCCAGCTGTGTTCAGCCCTGTTCTATCTGGATATGGTTTCTGAGTCCTGCCAACCTCACTGTAAGTACTTAGGGCCATTTCCTAAGTCACTGTGACTTGTCTGCCACCACTTTCCCTGAATTTGAATGGGGCTCTGCTTGGCCACTTTTCCTTCCAACCAAGTTTAATAGACTGTATTTCTTGAGAGCACTCATGGGGAACTTTCTTTTTCTTCCAAGTCAAATGGCTTAGGGGACAGGAAGCAGGCAAAGGCACTCAGTCATGCCTCTGGGGTTGGGGAGTAAGCAGGCTCCTTGGCTCAGGGCATCCCATGCATCCTGCCCCCCCTTCTATAGCACACAAACTCCTCCATTACTCCTTGGCTGACATTTCCCCAGCACCTTCTGCCCTCTCAGGCTGGTCATACCCAAGCCATGTGCTGGCAAACCACACAAAATAATTGGCACAGAACCAATAACTCCTTATTGCAAGGAGGATTGCACATAGAAAACAACACAGGCTAGCAAGGTTCTCATGCCCTTATTGCCCAGGTAATCATCAACAACTTCAACCCTTGTCAGTGTGTCAGGGTGGAAAAGCTGAACTTTAGCTCAAACTAATGAAGCAACATCTCTCTAATGTTTCCTGGAATATTGAATTTCTTTCCTGATGTGGCACAGATTGCTGCTTCTCTCCAAATGCATAACAAGCCTCACAGATAGCATAACAGCCTCTGCAAAAGATCAGAGTGTGGTTCCTTGGCTGTTCCTGCTGGATTAAGAGAAATGTCTATTATCCAGGGCTGACACAGGTCAGTGTCATGTCATCTAGCCTGGGCAGTCTATTAGGTGTCAGATGATTGCTTAGGTCTTATGGGCAAAGTACTGATCTTGTTAATATTATCAAATCAAGGCAAAGAGTGCACTGACTTGCACCTCTGGCCCTCTCTTGCAGGCAAGAGTTACAATCATAGAATCATTTAGGTTGGAAAAGACCTCTAAGGTCACTGAGTCCAACTGTTAACCCAGCACTGCTGTGTTCACCACTAACCATGTCACTCCAACCCCTGGTGACATATCTACACATTTTCAAAGACCTCCAGGGATGAGAACTCCACCACTTTCCTGAGCAGCCTGTTCCAATGCTTGATAATCCTTTCAGTGAAGAAGTTTTTCCTGATAAAATCTAAACCTCCCCAGTGCAACCTGAGGACATTTCTTCTTGTTCTGTTGCTTGTTCCCTGGGAGAAGAGGCCAACCCCCACCTGGCGGCCCCCTCCTTTCAGGCAGTTACAGAGAGTGATGAGGTCTCCCCAGAGCCTCCTTTTCTCCAGGCTGAACAGCCCCAGCTCCCTCAGCTGCTCCTCACAGGACTTGTGCCCCAGACCCTTCCCCAGCTCCGTTGCCCTTCCCTGGACACGCTGCAGCCCCTCAATGTCTTTCTGGCAGTGAGGGGCCCAGAACTGAGCACAGCATTGGAGGTGCAGCCTCAGCAGTGCCCAGGACAGGGGGACGGTCACTGCCCTGCTCCTGCTGGCCACACCATGGCTGATCCAGGCCAGGATGCCATCAGCCTCCTTTGCCACCTGGGCACACACCGGATCATGTTCTGCAATGGATAAGAATTCATTCTTGTCCACAGTTTAGCCAGACCACCTACCTAAAAAATTTCTCCTGTGATGCAGAGAGGTCTGGAAGATGGCAGATAACACATCTTCCAATAAAGAAGAACTGGAAGACACTTCAGAGGAGCAGATGCCAGAGGTGCATTGGGCCAATGCTTTCAACACAGCACTTTCAAGCAGAGCACCTTGTAATCACCTATGAAGTGTTTGAACTGTGCAAAATGTGTAGCACTGAGGAGCACACACAAGGGTGAAGGGAAGCTGGGGTGCCCAGCTTCAGCTGTCATAAACACCGAATCCACACTGGCAGTCAGCTTCAATGCTGCAGGATTATGTCCGTGACCTGATCCATGAAAGCCATGCTAACAGCTGGTTCGGTAGTGCACAGGTTTGATATTAGCAGTTGCCTTATCAAGACCTGAGAGGGCAAAACTAGTAATTTCCTATTCCAGGGCAGGGAATAAAAGATAATGTATTGATAAAGGAAGGGAAGGAAAGGAATGATAGCTGAGCTGGGAGTGGATCTCCTATTTGCCCCTTAGCCACATAACACTTAAGTCTGTGGGTGTAAGTGTGGGTGTCTGTGTGCTGCTCACTTGCTTCTCTCTGCAGTTGTACACCCTCAGGTAATGAAGCCTCCATCTGCTCACACAGAGATGTGTGAATTGATTTTGTAGAAAGCAAAAAGTGGATTTAACTATTCGTCAGTGATGCACAAACTGTGATTACTAAAACAAGAAGAGGGCAAAGAACATTTATCACAAACAACGAAGGAAGCTTAACCTTAGTGATGCAGCTATCTAGAGTTAAAAGACTTTGCTCCCGATACATGACTGGTCAGTACTCTTGTTAAAAGTTATTGTTCACTCTTAACACTTGTCTTTCCAAGACCCAGAACTGTATGCCCAGCAAAACAGACTGGGAGAGCAATCTCTAAATGGCTAGTTATAACAGATGTGGATTTTGACTAAGTAAGAGGAAAGAAGAAATAGTGGTGGGATCCAGGCTGAGAGTGCTGTTTTGGACTGTTCCACTAATTCAACTGTTCAAACTTTTTTTCTGGATTAAATTCTGACAGTCTCAAAAGTTTAAAAGTACATTGCTCTGAGAAAGAATAACAATTTATTTTTGTTAGTTGTTACAAAACTCTGGTCTGCATGGTCTTGAGTCAAGCTTTATATTAGATTTCATCCCACTCACGCAGGGTCAATGGCTGCTGGGATTAGAAAGTCATTAGAGAGACCTTTTGACTCTTTGGTGGTGTATAAACACCTCAAAAATGAAGGGTGAATCATTTCACCCTTTTCACCATTTCATCCTCTCTGTGCTGAGAGAGGATCTGCTCCTGCCTTCCCCCGTACCGAGTCAATCCAGCCCTTATTAGCTCTGTTTTTCCTAATGAACACAAAACAATGCAACCCAATGCTTTGGGTTCAGCTCAGCCCCGGCTAAAACTCATAACAAGATTCCTCTGGAATTCAGTGAGAGAAGGATGAGATCCTTTATGAGCTTTTCTTGCTAAATAATACTGGCTTTGGATTTGTCTTAATGGGTAATACTGAAATGTGAGTGTCAGCATCTTGCAAAGAGTATTTGAGGTAGTGGTGAGCCAGAAGAGATGTTTTAGGTTCTGTTTAGTGGCAGTTTATCTATTCATCACATGCATTTTTATTTGTAGAGGGCAGCTAAATCTTGCAGAAGCATTTGGTCTTCCAGGACTGTTGGCTTCCCCCTGTTCCAGGCGTTGTCTGAGGGTTCTTGTCTACAGCATCCAGAAACCCAGACTACTGTAAAACTCAGTATCTAACTGATGGTGAGTGCTGAACTCTGCTTTTCCAGGACTTATGCTATGAAGCATTTGTAGAGGTAAGCTTGTATTATCTAAATTCAACAATACTCCTGGTACTAATAGAGATACCCAGATTAGTGGGGTTTCCTCTCTACCAGTCCTGAGCTGGACCCAGAGCTCCTCCCATACATTCGCTTTTGTAGACCCCCGTGCTTCTTTTTCTTGATTTCTGGATAAAAGTGTGTAGCTTGCTATGTACCTCTGAGCTCCATAACTCCAGGAGCAGAGCAGATGCTATTTGTTTTTCTTGGTGAGGTTTGGGTTTTTTTGGGGTAGTTTTTGTTGTTGTTATTGTTATTTTGTTTGCTTGTGGTTTGGTTTGGTTTTCTTTTTTCATTTTTTACCCCCCAGACAGATTCCAGGCTAAGACTTCAGCTTACTGGTTCTGTTCACATGCTTCTCTGAGTGTGCCTAGGGAAGGATAGTTCCTTTCCATGTTCCCAGGAATAGGCTCTTTGTCTTCTTACTGTGGATGCTGGACTATATAAAATACCTACTGCTGGTAGTTACTTCCCAATGATCTCCTGGCTGAGGGTGAGGTCCCAACATAGTGCTTTTTGGTTTATTTTTTTTTACCTCATTGAAGTAAGTGCACTGTTTGTCAGTGTTTGCTGTTGGTGTTTGTAAAACAGTGAGAATGAGAGGGAATGAAAGCTTATACTAACAAGAAAGGCATACCCAGGATTTCTTGCTTCTTGGAGTGGTATTTGAGAATCCAGTTTGGCCAAGGTTTAGTCAGAATTCCAGGGTTTTTCCTTGTTGGATTCAGGTAGGACCAGCTTTCAGACTCAGGTGGGGCTGTCAAAGGATTTGTTTTCAAGGTGCACAGACAGTGGTCCCATCTACTCCTTTCTGATTTTGCACGCACAGGTAGGTCCTGCCACATTCTCCTTCAGCAGTGCCAATCCTTCGGGACAGCCCCTGTCCCCCCACTGGAGCACACCCCTCTTTGTGTTCTTATAGCCAGCCTGGGGTGTTTAACAGTCCCCAGTGGCTGCCACAGCTTTGTCATGAGGATTTGGGCAGGATGTTGCCAGTCTGAGGAGAAATAGTGCTGCTTTCTTGAAACGCAGCATGTGCTCCATGGCATCTGTGTTTGCTGTTCTGTGGCAGATGCGACAGAGGCAGAGAGACCATGCAGCACACCCGGGGTAAGGGCAGCCCTGAGTTTGCATGTTGCAGCAGAGCTGGGCTGGGAGCCTTCAGAGGCAGGTTCATCAGCCCACAGCCCTGCAAAACCGCACAAACACTGTTGGCTGGTAGTACCAGGGTGTGTTGGCACAACAGCTGGTGGCTATTTAGTAACTAAAAGCAAACATCCTTCTCAGGAAGGGGTTACAGGCTGCCTTGGATGTGACTTCGGAGATGTGAGAACTCACACAACAGCTGTATGGGTTAAGTTAAAGCTTGTCACATACCAGTAGTGCTGATATTGTTGTTCATGGAGATAAAAATTGTATTTCTTCACAGTGCCAGGACATAGTTTATTGAAGACTCACTTTTTTCCATGGAAGAGATCAAACCAGGCTGTAAATGCACAGGTGCCTCACTCTGTGCTAGAGTAAGGGGAGAACATGACTGACATCAGTGGAAACTCGTGGCCAACTCCTACTCAGAACTTACTTCACAGTTACTTACCAAGCTACTCCTGTTTTTTTTCAGAGATAAGCACCCTGTCCTTGCCTATATGCCCCTTTACCAGGATGCGACTAGCAGGTTGTAGGTTCCCAGCCACCCTTGCTGCTCTGTGTCCATACCTGTTCTGGGATTGCTGAACCCTTTGCAGGAGACTTATGACATGTTGGTAGCTACAAGGGCATCAGTAATTCTTGATGCAAAAGCACTGAACACCATGGCCTGAGTACAGATATCTGCACTTCTCTGCCTGTGCCTCTGGTCCTGCTGGACCAGTCTCTCCTCCACCACCTGCACCCCTCAGAAATCACTTTTAAAGAGATTGATTTTGATTCTGATTTGAATGTGTTCTTCCTTCACGGCATCTTCTGCCATCAATCCCTCTCATGTATTTCCTTGCTAGTCTGCAGATTGTTTTTTCTTTGAAGCAGTGCTGACTAGATTTTTATCTGTTCTGCTAACACCTTATGCTTGTGGACAGAAGTCTGCAGGTTCAGGCATAAACCTCATAAATGGCATTCATCAGAAGACAGATGTGGCAAAGGTCGCAACCACTGTGCTTCTGAATATGTTGCCAATGCAGGGGTTCATATTCTCAGGGATTTAATGTGCTCCTGCCTGTTCTGTCTGCCCAAACTGCAGCTCGGTCTGGCAGCACATTTTAAGGTGGCATGGAAGAGTGTGGCCTCAGTAATCCACATGTCTGTGATCTTGATCCTGATTGATGAAATTACCTTTAAAAGCATTTGAGCTCAAAACCCTCTCCATAGCTTCCATCAGTACTGTCTAGACAAGGAAGCTCAGTAACAGCATATCCCAGTAAATTGCCATGAATTCCCTACCAGCCTTTAGTTATCTTCCTGGAGAAACTCATTAACTTTAAGGCCTGACATTTAGCATCACAGAAGGAGGTTGGCTTTTAATGGTTTTCTGTAAAGCCCTCTGAAAGACAAAGGCTGTGTCCCAGAATTCAACTCCATCCAAGTGGGATGTAAGAATATAGGAGCCAAGATGTAAAATACACCCATTTTTGTCTACACAGCATTTTTACACAATTCCATCTGTGATATTTAATCTCCTAATGCTATTCACTGCTTGATTGTCCCTGGAGTGACTGGGTCACTGCTGTTGAAGGTGAATTGATGTTTTCTTCACTCTCGACCTGACATTTAATTGTATTTTGAGATAGCCAGCTATAAAATATTAAAATCAAGGCATCCTTTGCTTTATCTTGCTTCTCTTACCTCTAATTTGTGGTGCTTTAGAACTAATTTCAAGTTTTCTTCTTTCCCCTCTGTGTTCAGGTTTACATGTGGTCTTCTATTGGCCTGAGTACACTGCCACAGAGGGTTGTAGGTTTTCTCACAGTATTGCAACTTTTGTCCAGTTGAATATGTTGTAGAGAAATAAAAGGAGTATCTTCTGAAGTCTAAAGTTAATGAAACAACACCCAAAACCTAATAAAAATATTGTAAGAAGAAAATATTATAAAAAGAAATGAGCTCTGCCAGAGAATGAGGAATTATGCTGGCAACAATTTTAAACACCTGTGTGACTTATGGCCCATACTTATGCATACATATACTGCATTTGGTAAGAAAGGTAATGCTGAGAGCAAAAATGGACACAATATCCTCTAATTGTGTAAGAATGGCTTTGGAAGATTATATGGTACTTGATTAGTAGGCTGGGAAGGACGTGAGATAGTCACAGCAACTTTAAATATAGACTGGAGCCTTAAGTTTGAGTATGCGAGGCATGAAAATAGAGCTTTGGCATGGCCACATGAAAGCTGAGAACATCCAGATCTGTCAGAAAAAGTAGAAAAAGTGACAATGAGAAAAATATTCAACACTCTATCTAAACCTCTGGATTAGCATTTAAAGTAAAATCACTACATTCATTTTCTTCCTCTCCTTTCTGCTTTCCTAATCAGTACTGAATCACTCAGATAAATAAGCCAACTTCTTAAAAAACAGCCTTCAAGGCCCTTATGATTTTAGTTCATAAGTAGCAGGAATAAGAGGGCGGGTTTTGGGTGGCGGGGGCAGGATTTGCAGCCTCTGGCAACCTCAGACTAATCTGTGGTAAATTGAAGTCAGATGTTCAGACTCTGGTTGGATTCATTGTTAGCATCCAGGCACATTCCACAACTCAGGGGTGTTTATTGGACCTCCTGGTCAGTGCTAATCCCCTTTGTTTTTCACAAGTCTGTGTGTGTGTGTGTGTGTGTGCACACATATGTAATATATAGGTAAAGCTCAACTATGAACAGGTTGTCTGACCTAGAATTATTCATGAAATGAGCAAGAGGGAACCATAAACCCAGCCTGTTTGTAGTCCCTCTCTAGCAATCCCAGTAGACTGAATCCCACATATTTGAGGATATTAAGGCAAAGATCATATTACATTTGCTTTGTTTCTATATTCTTTCCCCAGATTTCCCTACCAGTCAGTGTGTTGGGTTTGATGAACTTGGTTCTCATTCAACAGTGAATACTTGTGATCTTCTATGCTCATCCATGGTTTACTACAAGATCCTCAGCATAAAAAAATGAGAGAAACATCTGTGCCTGTAGAGGTGAGTTAGGGTGTTCATTGTGTGTATTGTGTGTATTGTGATTAATGCCATTTATGCTGTTTCCCTGCTTCGAAGAAGGGAAATTTTCTAGCTGTCATACAGGACATTAAAGAAGAAGGAAATGAGCTAGAGGAGGAGGAAGTAGCTCTCTGTCAGTGTGGAAGTGCAGGGGACCTGAGCCTGGGGACCAGAACTGATGGGTTCTAGGTTAAAAAATACACTTATGAGTTTTCTGTTAGCAGAGTGTTAAATAAATCCCAGGGTTTCCAATAGCCCAAAGGGAATATTTGGGCAGTGCTGTGTCACATTTATTAATTAGGGTTAATGGCATCCAAATGTTTCACCATTTCTCTGGTGAAGATTTATGTGATTCAAGGTGAAGTAGATGAGCATGAGAAAGCCACAGATTTCTGCTTCAGAACGTGCCAAGGAAGGAAATAATCTAGGATATGCTCATGGTAGTCATAATCTTGCTTTTCTCTGGCTAAAAGGAGCATTTGCAACCTGGATTTCCCAAATCCCTTTGAGTGTGGGATGTTTGCCCAAGTTTTCCCTAAAAGGATGGCTCTGCAGAGCAAGCATCGTAGCAGGACCCTGCAAACCTACTTAGGTATGTAATCCCTGAATGAGGCATGGGTTAAAGCCTTTGCTGTTTGATGTGTGTACTTTAGCACAAGGCTCACACACAGCACACTGGCTTTTTTTGAATGTGCTGCCTGGTTGTGTAGGAGGGCAGTGGCAAGGCAGTCAAACCAATGCGAAGGACGGCTTCTACTGTTCCAATCCTCCTCCTACCTCTACTGATCCCGTGGGAAGCCTATTTAGGGAGATCATCCAGCAAAACCCAAGCGACACTTCCCTCCACCCCCCTGGTTACCCACAGCTATTTGTTTTGTTGTGTTTTCCACCGGGTAGGTTTCCAGCCAGCTGGTCTCCCTCACGGGGCCATGGTCCTGTGATGTGAGTGCCAGCGATGGTGCAAAGGGAGAAACCTGGGACCTCAGGGAGGGGGGCGGTGACAAACAGGCTCAGATACTCTGAGTTAAAGTATGTCCCAGCATGACTGAATATAAATATTAAAAAAGGCATCAGAATCAATAAATTATCTGCACGCTATGTATCACACGGTGTTTGACAGAGAGAATAAGGTCAGTACTGTGGATAGCCTTACATACTAAAGCAGGATCCCCTCACTCCTCTGGCAGTACCGTATTGCACAAGTGACTCCTCTGACTTCAGTAGGAATACTTGTATTTTCCAGGTAGGGGAAAACCCATGCACTATCTGCTCCCAGTTCATTCCAGCTCGTTCTGCTGTGTCAATTCAAAGGGAGCAAATAGCCACTTCTTCTTGTTCATGTTTACAGCAAGTTCTAGCACCGCCTTGAGCAAAGGTAAGGGAATGTGGGAGTTACAGCTCTCTAGGCCACGGAGCAGTGTCTTTCTGGGGTGAAACACTGCATGGTGGCAGAAATATTCTCCGTATGCTCAGACAGGGGAAGCATTCACACCAGCACTGAAATTCAATGGGGGAAGAGCATGCAGGAATGTCAGCAGTTTTTTACAGAAATGCTTTGTACTTTTCAGCACAAACTAGTCCCAAACTTTTCTATCCAGGAAATGATCCTGTTTCACTTTTTTGTATTGAAATAAAAAGTATATTTTGCTCCTATTCACTTTCCTTTAAATGCATATGAACTTGAGAAGCTGTGCAGACTATAGGTATGCAGACCAGCAACAGCTGTACTGTACTCAAAAATGTAGATGTGTAGACAGGCTCCTGGAAATGGTCTTGAGATCCTTAGCTCTGTACACAGAACTCTTCAAGTGGCTCTTTCTTTCCCTTTCTTCACACTGGGGAAGACACCAACAGGCCAAAGTAAAGAATGTAGTGACAGAACATGGGAGCATGGCTTCCAGCTCAAAGAGTAGGTTTGGATTAGATATTAGGGAGAATTTCTTCACTGTGAGGCTGGTGAAACACTGGAACAGGTTGCCCAGAGAAACTGGGTGCCTCAGTTCCCAGAAGTGTTCAAGGTCAGGTTGGATGGGGCTCTGAGCAACCTGGTCTAGTGAAAGGTGCCCCTGTTCATGGCAGGGGAGTTGGAACTAGATAATTTTTAAGGTTACTTCCAACCAAAGCTCTTCCATGATTGTATGAAATTCTCTATCAGATCCAGTTGACTCCCAAGGGTGCACACAGCTCTGCTGTTAGTACAGCACCATGGAAAAAGAAGCAGATCAGCCTGCAGACCCCACTGCATAAACAGCCTATACCAAGTTTGCAGCCCAGCTTAGCCCTTTAAAAATATTTGGGGGGGGTGATGTCAGCACCTGGATTGCCAACGCATTTGTTGATCTCCACCCTCAGCCTACTTTAGTTCCCACACAGGGACGGAGCATCCAGACCGAGTGGGAGATAGGCAGAAGCTTGGAGGGAAAAATTATCTGCAAAGTCCAGAGGCAGAACCACTGGGCTCCATTTACCTCCTCAAGGTAAAAGAACTGGCTTACTTATTAGGTCAGATTTTCTCACGTGCAAGGACATAGGAGGCTGGCAAAAAACCCTGAAAATGTAGGAATTTGTTAACTGCATGCACTAAGCTTTTAATATTTAATCTGCAGACTGAAGTAATTTCAATTGAAGTTCTCTGTCTTCATGCTGGTATGGTCCCAAGGCTTCTCATTTGCATCAGAGATGTTACAGCCTAATCTGGTTGTGTAGCTGAAATTCTTTGTCTAGACTTAATGCTTCATTTGTCAAAGGGTTCTTATTTTATTTATATGGTATACAGAGATTAGTGCATGATATTAGGGATAAAGTATTCTCTTTTCTCTGCATGAACTCCAAAATCACATAAAATTCAAAAATTGCTGTCATAAAGTAAATAAAAGCAATAACAAACAGAAAAGTTTTTGAGTACAACTTGAACAGGATTTTTGAAATATGAAATTTTTAGCATTTTTCAATTCAATTTTTCCTTGAAATTTTAGGAAAGGCAGAAGTTTCTTGAGAAAATACTATTTCATCTGTGGAAATGACTCACAAAATATATGAAGTTCTTCAGAAATTAAAATGTCTGACCTTAGGTTCTCCTTGTACTTTTAGCAGTAACAAATAATTCATATTTATTAGTCTGTCTCTATAAAATAATAGTTTGCCCTTTGTTTCTTAAAAACAATACACCAACAAATATAGGAATTTAAAAACTCTTAGTAGTGTATTTACAATATTTACTTGTTGAAAGTGTTGAATGGGACTTGGGGCATTATTTATTTGAAAATGCTTGCAGAAAGCAGGATTTATTTCCACAGACTGCTCATCCCTGTGTAGTGTATTTTGGGGTGACACTGTGAGCGTCCTTGTCAAACACTGTAAATCAAAGAAGGTGATAAGCTGCCAAAGATGGCTTTTACTTCTTAGCACCCCAGTGCTTACTGACTGCTGGCCACTGAAACAACATTTATTTAGACCGACATAAAAAGCTCTGCTGAATCTGTCACCTTCATGCATCTGTCCTTTACATGTTTTCCTTTTTTTTTTTTTTTTTTGTTTTTTAAGAGCCTGTGACCTAAAGGTTGAGCTCAAGGAAACATCCAAGCAAGTCACTGGAGTTTTCCCTTTGCTCTGCCTGCTGACCTCTGCTCTCTCCTCATTGCTCCCCAAAAATGGAACGTTCCACACGAGAAATTTGCCTCAACTTCATGATTGTCCTGATTACTGTGATCCTCATGTGGCTCCTTGTGAAGTCTTATCAGGATTGAAAGACTCTCAGGAACTCTGGAGGTGATTTCAGTGTGTGTGCCTCCACAGACATCAGTAACACCCACAGCATGCCACAGCAATTAGCTTTCAGTCAATTGAGGATGTCGTGAACCTTTATTTTTTACTCTCTTCTATCTGTTGCCTGAGCTAATGTTTGTCTGTAATAGGTCTGTGATGGTCTAATTCTTTCAGTCTGCAGTGATCCAGCTGTAAAATGTAAGATGTTTAGGAATGGTTTGATGTGGCTGTTTCTTCCGGTAGTTTCTGTCAGTGCTGTACTCCCAGCCCACCACTCCAGCTTGTTTGGCACCAGTGTTCGGTTCTGGAGGGTGTAAAACTGCGGTGTGTAATGTAAGAGCCTGTATTATCCAATGTAAAATGCATAAACTTCCTCAGCAAAAAGGAATGTGAAACCTCTGTTTTCACTTGCACATTTTATTTAAATAAAGACCATGTAAAACCATTTTTTGGAGCATTCTTTATACACTGTGGCACAGTGTGATATGAAAGTGGGATTGTTTGCTTGTTCCTCCTACTTACATTTTAGTTTGTATTTTTTTATAAGTGCTGTAGGATGGAAACCCTGCAGTATAACAGGCAGGTAACCACATATCTGACCTGGTTGGGTGACTTTTCTGTCCAGAGAGTCTCGTGCACTTGGTGCCCGCGGGCACAGACTTCACTGGGACATTGTCAATAAGTGCGTTTTCTGAAGCTCAGTTTCGGACAGGATGCCCGCAGTTCTATTTTGGGCCGAGCTCTTTTTGGAGCAGTGCCTGGAGGGATGAGCCTGGCCAGTTGTGGGCGTAGGTTCCTGCTGGCAGCCCAGCCCTGCTGTGGGCCTTGCCCAGAGCAGAATTCCCTCTGGGTCCAGTGTGGCATGCCAGGCTCCAAGGCACAGCCATGCCCAGCCGCCAGAGGCTGAGGCGTGACTGTGTCCAGGTTGATGTGATGGTGTTGTCGCCTGCTAAAAACTCTTGAGTCAGCCTGAAGAGCCCACAGTTCCTGGGCTTGTGAAACGGTAAACAAACTCCTCCTAGGAATTCCTCATCCATCATTTTAATGGCTTCAGAGAATCAGGATCTTCTACAAAGCACAGCTTCCTGTAGGAAGGCAGTTAAGTATGTGCCATGCGGCTGATACACATCTATTTCCCTTCTAGCAGCCTGGAAGGAACAGGCAACACTGCAGGGCTGTGCTGGGCTACCCAGGTCTTTAAGGCAGAGCTGTCCTGCACAGGTGGGATTTGGGCCCTGGCTTTCAGGAAAGAGCAAATATTCAGGTAGTACCACTTATGAAGGGCTTGTGTTGCTTAGAGTTTGCTAATAATTGAGCCTTTTTCCCTGTGTCATTTGTACTGTCAGCCTGGGTTTGCAGTCTTGCAGTCTGTGCCTTTTGATCTTCCAGTCAAGGAATCCCCACTGCAGTGCAATGCTAAAAAGTTACCTCTTGTTTATTCTTGGCTGCAAATAAACAAGCTTGCTTCCAGCACTTTCATGGATGGCAAATTTTCTGAAAAAAAAGCACTGAGACATTGAAATGTACTTCTGTCAGCAATGGACACAGCCTTTCTCTGCAGCCCACCTTGCACCAGATGCTGCTCTTTTATCAGTATTTCACAAGGTCTGTTTGCGTTCATAGGCTTGGTTGAGACATGAAAGCAATGGCTGGAGAAGGACATGGAAAATCTATTTTTAAATACTGTGAATGTTTGATAATTCAGTATGAGAGATGAGAATCTTGCACTGGCTGTAACTACCAGAAGAGAGCAAGACCATGAGTGAATTGGCATTTTTGGGCTCATCTCAGTCGAGCAATAGAAAAACAGAGGTGTGGGCTTCACTGTCTGAACCAGCAGTGGCTCAGAAACGGATCAAACTAATCCTAGCAGTTCTCAGACAGGAAGAATAACAGCATGGTTTGGCTTGAAAGGGACCCTAAAGATCATCTAGTTCCAACTCCCCCTGTCAAGGGCAGGGACACCTTACACTAGACCACTCTTTCACTTTAGATCCATCCTCCTTGTTCTGTCACTACATGCCCCTCTGAAATGTTCTTCTCCAGCACTCCTGCAGACCCCTTTAGGTACTGGAAGGCTGTAGAAGTTGTTCCCAAAGCCTTCTCTTCTCCAGGTTAAACAGCTCTCTCAGCCAGTCTTCATAGGAGAGGTGCTCCAGGCTGCTGATCATCTTTGTGGCCTCCTCTGGACTTGCTCCAGCAGGTCCCTGTCCTCCCGGTGCTGGGAGCCCCGAACTGATGCAGCACTGCAGGTGGGGTCTCAGCAGAGCAGAGGGGCAGAATGCCCTCCCTGCCCTGCTGCCCACGCTGCTCTGGATGCAGCCCAGGACACGTGTGGCTTTCTGGGATGTGAGTGCACATGGCCCGGTTGTGTTCAGTTCTCATTATTCAATGCTCCCAAGTCCTTCTCCTTAGGGCTGCTGTCAATCCATTCTCCACCCAGCCTGTATTTGTGCTGAAATATGCTAAGAAAATATGATGGAGAGTTTGGGTCATCCACAACTTTTAGTAACCAATCTTTTTCAGAGTTGACATGCATCTGACTTTGACAATATGATTGTCAACTTCCTCAAAGTGAGAATACCAGCCGAAGTGGTTATCTTTTCAGGGATTTCTAGTTTTCAAGCAGATTTTCAATGAGATAAATTACTTGCCTAGGTCATTTGCCTGAAACTGAGGAAAAAGGCAATTCAACATTTAGTGCCAGATGCGTGAAGAGCCAGCATTTTGTAGTTGTACAGGCACGTGTTATATAAATACAAAAATTCCTAGTTTGAGGGACCTTAATGTAAGTGTTTGGTGTGACCTTTAAGGCTCAAACTATCTTCATTACCTTCTTGCTCACCAAAGAACCCCTGGATGAGAGATGGCTTTGTGGAGATGCATGTTGTCATGATTTTCCATCCCTATGCAGCATAAAGGAGATGAAGAACATCAAAGGACTTCTGGGCTAACAGTGATTTGTCTTTTTTTTAATCAGTCAAATTGTTTATGCAAAATTTTCATTAAAACAATACTTTGGTATAAGTAGCTGCTCTAGCCCCTCCAGGCTCCCTGGGTAAAGTGTTCCAGTGCTTGACTGTCCTCACAGTAAAAAAGGGTTTTCTTACGTTTAAATGTGTCTCCTGCCTTCTATTTAGTTCTCAATTCATCTTGTCTTGTTGTTGGGCACCACTGAGTAGGGTCTGGCTCCACCTTGTTCATTCCCACCCATCAGGTGTTTACATACACTGAGAAACCCCTCTAAGCCTTGTAGAGGATAAAGAGTCTCAGCTCCTTTAGTCTTTTTTCATATGTCAGATGCTTCCTCATTGTCATGACCCTTTGCTAGAGTCTCTGCATGTCTCTCTTGTATTGGAAAGTCCAGCTCTGGACACAGCATTCCAGATGTGTCTCCAGTGCTGACCAGAAAGGAAGGATCACCTCCCTCAGTCTACTGGCAATGTTCTGCCTGATGCAGCCCAGGAGGCTGTTTGGCTTCTGCTGCATGGACCCATTTTTTGGTTCATGGTCAGCCTAGTGTCCGCAGCGAGCCTCACATTCTCTGCAGAGCTGCGTTCCAGCTGCTGGGCCCCTTGTATGCATTTGTATGTCAGCATTTGACCCACGAGAAGTTTTAGACAGCGTGCCCAGGACACCAGTGCAGCACAGTTCCTGCACATGAGGATTGCCCAGGTGACACTTTACAGCCCCATTCCCTCTGCCATCCCACCTTCTTTGTTAAAGGCACTCTCTGCAGCAGGAACTGCTCACGACGAGCAAAACAGTGGTTGCTCAGGACTGACCTGGCCTAAGCAAGGTAATTTTCACTCTGACTCCTAAGCACAGATGAATTAGCCCCACACAGAACCAGAAGTCCAGCAGCAGTCTCTCCATTCACTTTACTGGGCTTTGGATCAGACCATAGCTACCTAATTCTAGATGTTCAGATTTCAGAAGCTTGACCCTAGGCCTGGTAATTTGGAATTGCTAAGGTCTTAGTGCCTCACTCCAGAGAAACTCAAGACATAGGATGCTTCAGCATGCTTTTGGGAAAGATCAGACCACTAGTTTATCCAACCTAGAAAAAATTTAGGCACCAAGATTTGAAACTTTGGCTAACCATTAGAAAATTATTCAGTGGGGTTTACCAGAATGCTTTTATCAATCCAGTGTGTTTTCAGTTGAAACCAGTTTCTCTATTTTTTTTTTCAAGAATTTTTTTTTATCACGAAAAATTAAAATTTGCCAAAGGCAAATGTCACGCATGAAAACCAAGTGTGTCCGTTTTGCTTTCGAATGATGTGTCATGGCTGCTGTAGGCTGTGTGACCCATGCCCCCTTCTCCTTTATTGCCCAGGCTCCCGGCCAGGCAGGTTCTCTATCCCATGTGGCATAACCAACCACTTTCATGCGGTACCTCCAAGTCACAAGGTAGGAAACTGTCATGCAATGAGAGAGAGATGAGTATGGGAAAAAAAAAGTGGTC
Source organism: Donacobius atricapilla (assembly GCA_013397315.1). Lineage (NCBI taxonomy): Eukaryota > Metazoa > Chordata > Aves > Passeriformes > Mimidae > Donacobius > Donacobius atricapilla. The sequence goes on from WBMY01003247.1 coordinate 83,710, forward strand.
GATATCAAGGAACTGCATATGTTGCATTCCTAAGTGGACTGATTACAAACATTTTCTTACTGACATTTTTTAGTTTGCAAAGATTCACTCAAAATTCAGTTTTTGGGGGTGGGGGGTGGAAATGGTACAGTGTGTAATCTCTGTGTTCAGCAGCAGATGGGAATATATAACATGAAATGTGTAAATTCTGTGTATGTGTTCAGCAGATGACAAAGAAGAAAATGCAAAACCTGGAGTTCTCAGCCTTATCATGGCAGCATTCCTGTGTATGCACAGAATCTTTCTCTGGGTCACGCCAACAAAAATGTGAAGCATAAATAACTTCCTCACTATGTAGCAAGTCCAGCACAGTTCTATTTATACAACTGCATTTGGAAGCATGCCAGGGGCAATAGATGCCCTTGCAACTCAAGAAGAACTTGGCACAATCATAATCGATATTTTGCTGGTGCAGTGAGCTAGAAGAGATCAAGAAGACTGACAGGTGCTGACTCCCAGGGTTGCCATTGTGGGGGCTCCTAAATCACTCTTCACTTGCACAGCTGAGCTGGTTTGCCCCCTGTGCGCTGGGTTTACCCACGGATTAACGTCTCATGGGGCTGGGCTGGAAAAACCCTTGGCACGTTTCTCAGGGCCACATACAGCTGCTGCTCAAGCCAATCAACTCTGACCTCCCAGCTTAACAGTTCAGCTGTCAGCTTCTGCACAGAGATGACAGCATTTTCAAGCAGGCTCTGCTATGCTTATCAGCTAATGCCAATCTCTACTCACACTGGGCTGCTCTGTGAGGGAGGGCAAAGAAGCATAAATTCATATCTGGAACAAACAGAGGTGATCATCTTGTCCCACCCTTCGTGCTGTATTCCACTTGCACTTGCCAGTTCTTGGCTGTAGGTGGATGAGGGAGATGAGTAATAATTTGGTTTTGGCAGCAGTTGTTAGGTAAATGTAGACTCATGCTTTCTTCCACTACAGCTTGTATAGCAGGGTCCAGGAAGGCTGTTATATGTGCCTGGATGCGCCTTAATCTTTCGGCTTTACATTTATGCCTCTTGGTGTACCCAGAGGAGCAGTCAGAGCTGTGTCTCTCTCCCAAATGACTGTTTTTCTTGTGTTTCAACTCTGCCCTCTTGGGAAGCAGGCAGTGGGTTTTATCTCAGACTCCTGGCCAGAGATGTACACAGTCTTACCAGAATAATGTCATGCCCTGTTCATGTCTGCTCCACCCTGCTGTCCCTGCACATGTATGAAGGCCTGGAGCAAGTGTGCTTCAGGTGACCTGGAGATCAAATTGATGGGGTCAGGATATTCATGGTGATCCAGGTATCTCAGTTGCTCAGGAGGGACTTCATCCCTCACGGATACGTGCCTTGGGAGGAGGGCTCCTGAGGAAGATCCTACCTTGTGCTCATAGAAATCTGCATATTTCTACATGCACGTGGCATGTATGTGGGCTTGCACATCATTGTGACAGCCTGACCCAGATGCATCACCCAAAATATCTGGTGGGAGTGACTCAATTCCTTAATCAAAACTATGGGACACCTTGAGCAATAAATAATCTAGAATGGATTTTGCATGTACCTCTTTTCCCTGTTGTATTCAACCCTTTTGCTGTTCAGCTTGTTGTTCACAGACATCTCTTGGCATAGCTAAAAGCAGGGACATAATTTTTTAATACTTGTAGCACAGTTTCACTGGTGGCTGCCAGTTCCAGTAGGATTGATCCAAGCCTTGTTACCATGTTAGGCAGGATCTGCTTCTGCTTGCTGCAAGCCATTTCCCCAGTGTGCTCCAGTGGAGCTGGGCCTGGTTATGTCAGACAAGCATCTGCCCCTCTGTGTCTCTCTGGTTCTGATCTGCCCTTCACAAAGTTCTGTTTTAGCATCCCCTGGAAGAAATACCCCAGAAGTAGCTTTAGATCTTTCACTGCAGCACAATTTTCAATAAGAGAATTTCACTATAAGCAATATTAATTAACAATTTCATGAAGCTGTGATGTGGAAATAGTAAGCCTCACACTTTAAATCTATACCTGTATTCCAAACTATGCTTTTGAATTGCTAGGTTCTAAAATTTATTTGGCTTGTAACAAAATAAATAATAACAATTAACTGAGTTTAATAGACTTGTTTTGCACACATTTATTTTTACAACCCCAGTAAAATTTTTAGTCTTTTTTTTTAGTGGTTTAAATCTAAGTGGAGTCAGAAGATAATAAGCATTGAAAACACTAAGCCTTGGTTGTTTTTTTCCTTTTTCAGTCTAGGGTACTTCTCTACCTAATGATACCTCTGAGTACTTCAGCTGCATTTTCATTTGTGTATGAAGAAAACCCTTAAACTGAAACTGTCTCATCAGATACAATCAATTACATGTCATAATGAGGCTAAATAAAATCTCCTGTAAGATTAATAAGTGAGAACTTTGACCTGTTGTCCCAGAACCACACTCCCTTTGCAGCCTTGGTTGTGAATTTTGGCTCTTCTCTCTTCTAACACTGCATTCACTTGAGCACTGAAATTACTGAAAACTCCCTTTCAGGCTTGGAGAAAGATTGGCTGCATAAGCAGCCAGCTCCAAATGTGCTGTGCTCAGCTTCTAGATTTAAAATCATACTGCATCATCTGATATAGAACAGAGTGAAAGTCAACAAAATTCAGACGGGAAACAAAACAATCAGCAATTTCAACAAATAAAGGCCTATTTAACCAGAAACAGAAAAGAACCATAGGACATGGTGTTAATGCAAATACCAGAAAGACAAAGATGATAATTATATATTAAAGAAATATATTAAAGAAATCTTCATCAAAATAAACTCACTGTTAAAAAATATATAATAACCCTCTAGCCTGACATTTCAAAAATAGGAAAAGTGCAATTAGGACTAAAGTGCCAACAAGAATAAGACACTAAGGAGGCTGTAAGGCAGAAAGTACAGTGGCCATAGACCATAGAAAACTCCAGCTTCACACCGCCTCCATAAAGTGGGAAAATGTCAAACTGAACTCTAATTCCCACTACATTTTTTAGCAACATAAATTATTTCTCCTTGGGCAGTCAGATGTCACAGAAGGAGCAGCCGTGTAGCCGCTATCAGAACACAGGATCAGGATCAAATGCTACTTTTGTAAAATGATGGTGTGTCAGTGACCACAACGTGCATGAGGGAAACTTCCTTATGGGACTAGGAAGGCTGAAAGAAGAATCAGCAAAGCACAGGGAGGAGTTATGAATAAAATACTACCACTCAAAACACAGAAAATGTATCTACATTGGCAAAACTGAAAAGAACTCAGAAAAGTTAAATAAAAGGTTGTAGGGAGGGCAAGAAAACTGTTGATTAACACCAGGGCAGGTGCATTAAAAGCTAAAAATAAAACATATCAGAAGCAGGCAACCTGCCAGGAGACTGCAGGGTTTGCAGGTGATAGATACAGAGCAGGAGTGCTCAGAAATTATGTTTGGTATAGGAGAGATATTAATTACCTGCAGTAGTGCTCACTTTGGAAGGGATTAGGAGAGTTTCCATGCTAGAACTTTTATCTGCAGGTGATGAGTAATGGTCTCAAGTGACGGGCCAGAAGCCAATAGCATGAATGGTGATATATCAGCAGGACCAGATGATGTTCACCCGGTGATTTTAAAGGAGCTCAGATATGAAATTGCCTGCCAAGTTACTGTGGAGTGTAACTTATTGCTCACATCAGACTGGTACCAGAGAAATGGGAGGTGGCAGATGAAGTATCAGTTTTTAAGAGGACTGCAGAGGACAGCTGGGCAGCTACAGACCAGGAAGCTCCATTTCCATATTCAAAAAAAAAAAACCACCACAGAAAACCAGACAGAATTCAAAGGCACATAATTGCCTTGGGTTGTCAAGCATTGGAACAGTCTGCCCAGGGAAGTGGTGGAATCATCATCTCTGGAGGTACTTAAAAGATGTGTAGATGTGCCACTCAGGGACATGGATTAGTGGTGGACTTGGCAGTGTCACGTTAATGGTTGGAGCTGATGATTTTAAAGGTCTTTTCCAATCTAAACCATTCTACAGTTCTATGAATCTAAGTGGAAAAGTTGACAAGGCTTCTGCAAAGGGAAATCCTCCACTTGATATCTATTACAATTCTGAAACAGTAAAATTGAGCCAATCAATAAGTTTTAAAAAACGCAAACTGTGATGAGAGAGAAAGGGGAGTTCTCCCTTTAACTGAGTGAAAGACAGAAAGAGTGTGGCAGTGAACAGTGAAACTGCATAATAGAAGGAGGTCCATAAGTGATAGCATTGTTTAACACATTTACAGGAAAAGCAGAAGGATTGCAACATTTTCTGGTGGTATAAATGTCATATATGAGGGGTTGCAGAAAGTCATCTGAATGCCAAATCATAAGGAATAAAATGGTAGATCAAAGTTGACAAATGTGAAGGAGGATACACAGGGAGAAAGAACATTCCAACACACAAAATAATGAGCTCAGCAGACACCGGCATACAGGAAAAATCTAGGAATTACTGCAGAGATATCCTTGAACACATCAGCTCCATGGTCAGCATTGGAAAAATTGCAGATGGCAATAAAATCATAAAAAGCATTGTAACAGTTTTGACTTGAGAAGAAACTAAATAGACATAGATCTCTTTACCTTGAAAACAAAAAAGGTAGCTGAAGAAAAGACATGAGTAATAGCAAATAAGGGCAAAAAGACTGGTGATTTGCAGTCTCTCAGTCCATCAAATAAATAGCAAACGTAATAATAGCAACATATAAAATGAAGAAAGGCATTTCACAAAACAAAGCTGAAGTGTAAAACTCAAAAGTACAAGATGTTTTGAAAGAAAACGGAACAGTCATGTTTAAAAACGTTTTGACAAATCTGCAGAAGGAGAAAAAAAAGACATTAAATCCTGGCAAATATGAGGATAGACTTGCTGGCTCCATAGAAAGCTTACCCCACAGACTGCTAAGTCTTAGGAGGTATTTGGAAGAGTTATTGCACCTTTTTTCCCCTATCATTGGGGCACCAACATGACCAGTCCCAGGACCAGACACCAGACACCTCACTGGGAAAAGGGGTGGGCCAAATAAGACAAAAGAAGATTGTTAACAACCTTAAAATATATACAACATAGCAGCAAAGAAGAAAGAAAAAACTCTTTTCCTAGCACACAGAGTAATGGGTTTGGATGTCAGCAATGGAGACTTAAGAGCAGTTTTCTTAGTCTAACTAATGGGTGGTGTAGTTGATTATTATGCTAGAGTGTTTAGGCATGTGAGGCTACCAATTTCAAGAGATGCTGCTGCCAGTGGTCCCAGGGAATGGGTTCAAAAGTCTATCAGAAATACTTCATAACAACTGTCCTAGCTTGGAGAGGGATACTACCTCTCGAGGTGTTCCTATGAAAGCATAGGAATATCAATATCAATATCAAAGGCTTTTTTCAGTGTTTGAGAGGCCTCAGCCTTCCCAGGCTGGCTCAGTGAAGAGGAAGACATTTTAGAATGGAGAGAAATGCTAATAGAAAGTTGTGTAATTATCTTACAGGAGCAAACAAGAAACATGTGAATAGGCATATCTGCACTTGCCTAGATGGAATTTAGGAAGTGTTTAGGTGACTCAGAGCAGTGTTTCACAGCATGGAAAATGCTTACCTCAGGGAAAACAAATGCTGCACTGATTTTATTTCCTCCAGGCTGCTCCTGTCTCTTTGGGATCTCTCAGGTCTGAAGTGTAGGATCCTTGGCAGACTATTCCCAAGGTGAGGGAATTCACAACAGCCAACTCCTGTTCAGGAAACTCTTGATAGAATGGAATCATAAATTATCTCAGGTTGGAAGACAACCCATCAGGATCATCAAGTCCAACACCCTGCTCCTCGCAGCAATATGTAAAACTAAACCACATGGCCAAGAGCATTGTCCAGCCACTCCATGAACTCTGGAAGGCAAACTGAGTAAAAAATCACCCAGTACAGATCCGAAGCCATGAAGGGGATGGCCTTAACATGAATGCCAAGCTCTGAATTCCATCAGAAACTCGACCATAATTTACCTAATTTGATCAACAGGGCTTTCATGGAGATAGTTACCGAGCATCCCCACTGCTGTTGTTCCAGCATTCCGTGGCAGCTTTTTAGAAGGCTCTTCATATGGCTTCCTCTCTAGACCTTTCACCCTCATAATGGCCCTTCACTCACCATAATGTGAGGCTGTTCATAAAAATGTTGGTGCTTATGGCTTTGAAGTGGTCTTTTTAGTTTTTGTTTTCTCTTCCTAGTTCAAATTCAATGTGTAGTCAGACATCTGTGGTGAAGACTTAGGTTGTGGGGGCCTTGCAAGAAGAAGAGTTTTGAAGGGGGAGTGAGACTTTGGTTTTGAGGAGATAAGAATGCAGGTGAAAAAACAGGCAAGGAGGCAAACCCCAAAGGTGTCAATGGTATGATGGTTAAATCATTAGAAACTAGAAAATGTGCCTGGCATTAAACAGAGGAAGCTGCCCCCTCTGCCAGGGGTATCTGATTTCTGCATTTAGGTGGTGTTGTGGTTTAGCCCCAGATGGCAACTCAGCACCCCCAGCCACTCCTTCACCCTGCAATGGTGGGATGGAGGAGGGAGTCAGAAGGGTAAAAGAAAGAAAATCATGGGCTGACATAAAGACAGTTTAATAGGAAAAGCAAAAGTCTCACATACAAACAAAACAAAATGAGGAATTAATTCACCACTTCCCATATGCAAGTAGGTGTTTAGCCATCTCCAGGGAAGGGATCCATTACGTTTACTGGTTATTTGGGAAGACAAATACCATTACTCCCAGCATCTCCATTTCCTCCTTCTTCTCCCAGCTTTATATGCTGATTATGATTCCATATGGTCTGGAATATCTTGTTGGTCCCAACTCTGTCCCCTTACAAATTCTTGTGCACCCCCAGCCTACTCACTGCTGGCTTGGTGTAAGCCCTTCTCATCAATAACAAAAATATCTTTGTATTATCAACACTGTTTCCAATACAGATCCAAAACACAGCCCTGTAGTAGCTACAATGAAGAAAATTAGGTCTGCCTCCGCCAAAATCAGCACAGATGTTGCTTAAAGGTCAGATTTCAAGTGTTGCAGGAGGATGGTGATGTGATAGCTTTCAGGAAGATGAGACACTGTGTTACATGCTCTGTGTATATGTGTATACAGAAAAACACAAAATTCAGCCATGTCAGAGAAGTGGCTGCTACAGCAGCTGAGACAAAACAACGAGATCATATCCAAAATTTGTATTTGCCAACAATAAACCAAGATATTTAATTCTCAGAGGATATCCACTTGTCTTGAAACCTACATTATTTTGCATTGCACCTCCTTTTCTTCAAATGCAACAAGTAGGCATTATTCATCCAGGTACAGGGATTTTGTGAAACTGAATTCCTTATGATGGGCAAAGCATTGCTTGTCCTTGCTGGAGCATGGTTATTGGGACTCAGTCATATGACAGCAGTCTGCTGAAATACACTGATATTATGGGGGCTTGTTAACAAAAAATTTGCTTTCTCTAAACCACAATATTTTTCCCATTGCAGTCTTTGTTACAGACAATTTAATATGAAGAAAATAAAAATATTGCAACTGCTTTGATCCTAAGAGCAGCAGTGACCTAAGGTGTCCTGAAATTAACTCCTGGCACAGTGCAAGACTGATGTAGAAGTCCTGCTGCTAGTGCAGGTAATTCATCACTCTGCAGTCCCCAGCTGCAAAGGGTATTTCAGGTTTACCTTTTTCCAAGATAGGTACACGGTATTATGAATGTTTTCACTTGTGATTATATCCCTCTCTGAAGTTTAGGCACTTGATATTAGGGTTATATTGATTGAATTTTCAGTAGCATCACAGATGATCTAACCCAAATGACATAGGCAGCATTGCCTTCCACAGTGATCTACCTGAAAGGCAATTCTCTCTCTTTGGGGAAGAGAGTTTCTAATTGTCATCACTCAAATGTCTAGGAGTTGTCATTGCTGTGCCTAAAAAATAATGGAATAGAACAGTGGCATAGAAGTTAATCACTATTGTGTATAAGACTCATAGGCAGTGATTATAGACATCCATAATAAATTGAAGAGGATCACAAAAGATACTGTTTCTAGACAGAGATGTTTAATACTTTATTCTCTATTCTTAACTTGCACCTGTACATGCAAGATGAAGTGCCAGTATCTTTGATTTGCAGTTCAGACAGTTCCAAAATGCAGGTTTACACCATCTCTCTGTATCTTTTTGATCTCTACTGGAATTAGAAATTAGTTTAGTGCTCCAAAAGCACTGATACTTCACACAAGGAGAAAGTCACTGGCAAGCTTTTAAAATGGTCTCTAAGGATATGAATTCTTAGTCTACCCATTAATACAAGGGCACTCGCACCAGACATCAAGGAAGGCTTTCTGACCCACTCTCTGTGTCACCAGATGAAAAATCATCTACACCTGGAGGGCTAACACAATGCCTATTCTTCAAAACCCACTGGCCTGTGGAACTGCACAGTGCCCGTTGTGTAAGAAGGAGAACTGCAAAGCAATCAGCCCCAGTTCTGACAACTTTTCCTAGTTCATTGATCAGTCAGGTGTGACTTTGTGCTGACCACCAGGGACCACCAAAGAGACCCCCAGCACAAAACACATGTGTAAAGGGAGGGAAAATATATCAATGATTTCAAGGAAATGACTGTCATATATGTATGTTTATTCTGGGACAATAAGTGAATATGTTTGTAAAATACAGTATATCAACAGGAGCTTTCCTGTACCGAGCATGCACAGTATTTCGAAGGAGATATTCCCTCATGCCTCCGGACAAATAAAGAGTACCTGAATTTTAATATTACATTGGTGTTTAGGAGTTTATTTTATTTTTACTGATGTTTGGTTACAGCTAGATAGTTAATGTTCACATCTCCCTCAGACCTGTTTTTTTATCCAGCAAATGGCGGAGAATACTGTGCTGGGGTTATAACCTCTTGCCAGGGCTCAGGATCACCTGTTCTTTGCTGTTGTTGGATTCATTTCCTCCAGTCAGATTTGGAACCAGTGTAAATTTGCTGAGTTCCACAGCATACAGGCATGACTTAGACTAACTGAGGCCTGTCTCAGGCATGGACAAAAAACAACCCAAACCCCCCTGTTCTATTCTGCAAGACAGAGGAAGCTGATTCTCCCTGCAGGGAGCCTGGTGGGAGATTGAGGGGGCTTGAGGGGCAGAACCACCCCATACCCTGTCAGCAGCTGAGCTAGAGAAGCCCTGGGTTTTTCATGCAGCCACATGCTCATGTTCCTTTCCCACAGCCCTCAAGAAAGGTACAATGCAGCTGGAGACATCAGCCTTGAGACAACCAAGCTTAGAGCAGCTTTCTGACCCCTGGTGTCACAGTGGCCTCCTGCAAGCGGGGCCAGGGCATGGCAGAAGCAGGAGGCTCACCAGCTCAGGACATTTCAGAGCAGCCTGCTCAGACCTCTGCTTCCACTGCTTTTTTTCTGCTCTTATTTGGCCGCAGAGCTACAGAGAAGTGACACATCCTCTGCAACATGGCTTGCTGACAAATATGTGAGAAGGGCCAGTGGGGCCAGAGGCATGGAAACTGGAGGCAAAGTGTGTGCCAGTCGGCTTAAATTCAAACCAACCAGCCAGTGTTGAATAGGAATGGGAAACTGAGAATGTAGAATGGGAAACAGAGAGTGAAAAGGCAAATGATGGCTAATCGTAACAGTTTAAAGGAACATGTGAGACAATCCAGAGCCAAGTCAGCATCACACATTCCCCTATCAAAGAGATAGCAAACTGCACCCCTGGGTCTTCTGCATCCTGCCCCTTTGGTGCACCCCCATCCAGCACATCAAGCAGAGGCAGATTCTCAGGGGCGAACAGGCAGGTTTCATATGCTGATGTGCCAAGAAACACTTCCTAACTTTGGAGAACAATCCCATCTTGTCTCTGGACCATGACCAAGAGCCCAACTTTGGCCCTTAGCCTCCCCTCAGGGCTTTACATTTAGGCTATATCTGCATCTTATTGATACTTCCTGGACTACTCTCTTTCGAGAATAACAGCCTTTCTTCTCATCCATGTGGTAGGCACCAGGGATCACAGAATAACAGAATGTGGCCTGGATTGGAAGGGTTCATCTAAAGTTCATCTGATTCTAATTGCTTGCCATGGGCAGAGATACCTTTCACTAGACCAGGTTGCTCAGAGCCACAGGCAACCTGTTAAACACTTCCAGGGATGGGGCATCCACAAATTGTCTGAGCAACCTGCTCCAGTGTCTCACTATCCTCTCAGTAAAAAACTTCTTCCTAATATTTAATCTAAATCTTCCCTCTTTTATCTGGATGTCATTCCCCCTTGCCCTGTCACTACATGCTCTTGTAAATAGCCTCTCCATCCTGTAGATCCCTTCAGGCACTGGAAGGCTGCAATTAGGTCACCCCAAGGCTACTCTTTTTCAGGCAGAAAAATTCCAATTCTCTCAGCCTTTCCTCATAGGAGAGGAGCTCCATCCCTTTAATCAATCATCCTGGTGTCCCTCCTATGAACTTGCTCCAATAGGTCCATGTCCTGCCTGTGTTGAGGACCCCAGAGCTTGATACAGTGCACAAGCTGGGGTCTCCTATGTCTGTCCTCATTTCCAGTGTCACAGTGCCATGCCCTGTTGTCCGTGAATCAGGTTTTTCACAGTTACCTGCATGTGTCTTCCTTGGTTACCCTTTCAATTGGGTGATACCACCTGTAAACATACAGCAGGCAACCTCATGTCTCTTTTTTCCAGCTCCTCTTGTGCTGCTCTGCTTTGCTGAGCTTCCAGCTGTGCACGTGTGCGTTTACCTCATGCTTCCCCATCCTGCTACCCTCCTTCATTCCAAGATGTAAGCTCTTTGGGGAATACACCACTTATAGTTTTGACAGTCCTTCAGCACGGTGGAGCCCAGGCCCAGTAACCAGCCCCCTGCCCTTTCTCATAGCTCCTTTGGAGTTAAGCTGCTGTACCCAGTTCTTGCTTGGAGGTTTTAGAGCTAAATCTCTTTTCTAATTATAGTTCTATATAGAGTAGAACTGTTTCCTTTACTAGAATAAGTAATGACCTGATTTCTATGTGCACTGCTCACAGGGGAGAGCACAAAGCCTATGTTCCTACAAGACCTGGTAGGAAGAGTCCTGTCTAATCTTTGGCAAGTATTACAGAAAACCCGCACTGCCGCAAACTAAGGAAAACAATGAATAATTCATTTCCCTATCTGTTTCAGGATTGTTTTCTGCAAAACATCTATTTTAAGAATTTATGTGAATTTTTAGCTGCACCATGCTGCAGATGCAAGAGTACAGAGGGGAACCCTACTTGTCTCAGTGTAGCCCAGAGGATTCATTAGGGCAAAATTTGAGCTCCCATTGGACCAAGCTCCAAGTGAGGAGTGAAAGGTAGAAATCAGGGTAGTTAAAAAGATTCAAAGTAGAACAATTCTCTGAAAATCACAGTTCCAGAGGAGTCTTCCTGTGATGCCAAAATGGTCATATGTTGATGATGTCAAGCCTGTTAAAAGCTGGCTAAGGGACAGAAGGAAGTATCAACAGAGTTCTCATATTTCCCCACGTGTATACAAAGTTTCCCTATTTCCCCAAGAGCACTTGCCAAAGGCATGAACTTAACAGAGAGTTGGACTCTACTCTGAAGTTACTATTTCAGGCTTCAACAGATTCCTACCTCAGTCAGATCCATCCAAGTGGTGGAGCTGCAGACTGAGGTTTCCTCTAGAGCTTGGGCAGGAATGACTACAATCTGCAATACCACACTAGGGGACAACCCTGCAATGCTGGTCACTCCTGTGGAAAGGTCAAAAATCTCTGGTCACATTCTGACAAAAAAGGGACAGGTCAGTAAATGACATGTTAAAAGTTGACCACAATCCATTAAAGGAGGGATTAAGAAAGAAATTGTGATTCCTCATAATGGAAGCCAATGTGTTATGATGCTACCAGTGATTCTTTGGGCCAGTAAAGGTAGATCTGGGTTCATTAACCTGAGCATCAGCACTCTGTTCACATACATCCTGTTCCACCTAACAGCACTTACTTCAGCTGGGGACATGCTGAAAATGCCCTGCTTGCAGCAAAGTGTTTCAGCCTGCTAAGTCATCACCAGCTGTCTGTGCCCCATAGGGCACACAGTGGGCACAGGTGCTTTTAAAGATTGCCCTTTCATTAAAAAAACACAATCAATTAATCTCCTTTACCCTCTACATGACAGTAAATTTTTCAATTGAGTTTCGGTGCAGCTCCAGGAAACAGTCAGGAGATACAATTGTCCAAGACAAATTGTATAGGTAAGGTATACCTTGTTTGCTTCTAAAAATAGTACATACAAATACCACCAGCACCAGCATCTGAAAAGCTACTTTCCAAAAGAGTCAATTAGAAGTGCAGCAAAAATATTTCCCCTTACCTCAAAGAAAAAAAAAAAAGCAAAAAAAAGAAAAAAGCTACAAGCCAGAAAGTGTCAGGAAGCTGGAGAAGCAGTTGCTTTCCTCCTCCTGGCTGCTGTAACCAATCCCCCAGGCACAGATCTTGTCGGCTCTCACAGCCCCAGCTCCATAGATGCTAGCTGAGCACCAAGGTTAGTGAAGACACGTCAGCATCCACTGATGTTGTTGAAGGAGCCCTGATAACAATTTAAATACACATTAGCTGGGATAAGAAAATGCTGTGCTTTGGGAAGTGCCTGAATCTGTAACAGGGAGGAGGAATACAGGCACTACAGGCACCATTATAAAAGGATGCATACAGAATTAAAGAACTTCTATACTACATAGCCCTCCCCTCCCACCCCGTCTTTAAACACATCAAGGTAAACATTTCTGCATTTTAATATATTCAGTCTCCCAATATTATACTTTCATCAATTATATTCTCATCTGCCCACCCAAAGCAATACATATTCTAAGCAATGCATATTCTGCATAGCTTCAGCATGCTGTCTTGAATTTTATACAATAAAGTAGCCGCTTAGACTTACAATACGGCTGTGCCTTTTTAAAACAACACCTGGGCTGTGTGGCATCGCCAATACAAATTATTTGCCTGGGAAAAATTACCTGTCAGAAAGAAGGTGACCATTTACTTTACAGCCTGGGCAGGAAGCACTTGCTGCCTGAGATGCACATGGCCAGGCATGAGCCTGAGAGAGAGATGGCTGGTGAAATGCAACAACCATGAAGCTGCAGAAAGATTTTTGAAAGCTCGAACTGAAGCCTTCTCTATACTTACTGAAACCAAATGCTGTACCCTGCACTGAGTATAAATATTGATTCTTCTTTATTGAAACAACTTTTTAATACTTTTTCCCCCCCACTTCTTTCATTTTCTCCTCCGTAGGGAAAGCAGCATCCAGTTCCTCACAGGTCGGTTTGGATCTGTACTAGTGATCACATAAATTCTAACTTTAAAAACATTGCTTAGGTTTGCATCGTGGTAAGAAGTCATTCTTGGGAAGGAAAGAAGGCAGTGCCTGACGGACATCCACCCTCAGCAGTGCCCACCCAGTTTTAGGCACCCACCACGGATATCCTCTGCCCCAGGTTTGACAGAGATTTTGGGAACAAGCATGCCACAGGACAAAGCTGAAGCACAAGTGGGCAGGATGATAAGATTTGAAGGCACCAGCATGCAAGGGCTCCACAGGAGAAGGGACTTCACACTTAGTTTCATTAAATCTATCTTCCTGCAAGACAGGAAAAATAATCCCCCAAACCAGTTAGATTATTGTGATACAATCTGACACAGAGCCCAGTGACATTTTCTGATTTTGTTTGAAGTTAACACCTTGAGACAAGGCATATCTGAGAGGATCAGAGCAGTAAGAAGGTAGCAGGAACCTTCCCTCCCTCCCCCACAACTCCATGAACTCTACTGCAGAGTATTAAAAATAAACCAGTGTACTCTAATAAATTGCAGAAGATATTTACGTCAGAGCGGGGCAAGGAAAGAAAGAGGGAGCCTAAAATTTGAAACAATAAAAACTGTTACTAGAAACCTATTTTAGAAGCTTCAAGAGTCACACAAGGAAGTCCTTAAGACCTAATGCTTATAAATAACCACTTTCCAAAATCAATGGTATTAAGTTAAACATGCATAGTTTTTATTCTCATTGTATTCTCATGCAAAATATGCAAATGTTAATATTTCCAGTTCCATATTTCCAAATTCATTGGAGAAGACTAATAATTGCAACACCCATAAAATTCTGCTGATTAACTCCATGAGTGCAAGTTTCTAGCCGTGTGGAGAAGTCCTGACCCCCAGCTTACATTTTACCAAAGAAATGAGATGGCTTAAACCCAAGGGGTTTCCTGGGAAGCTGAAGTACTCCCATTTCTTTATTTTTATTTTTGTTAAATAAAGTGATGGCCCAAGCAGTAACTAAAATGATATAAAGCACCTTATCTGAAGAAGCTGCGATCACACTTCCGCCTTGGGAATTCCACAGAGCTGTTAAAACCCATTTTACCTGATCCATTAAGTAAAACATTTTTCCTCTGTATTACTGCATATCTCAAAAATAAAACCCACAGTGCTTCCGTTTAGAATGATGTATAATTTATTCATACAATTCACAAGTAGTTGGACACTACTCAATTTAATCTCCATATGCACGTGATTTACACAAACATATAATACTAAAATTGATTGCTTAGAAGGTAAAAAATACCATGGGTATGAAATGCCATGGTAGATGTTGTTCAGTATACTACACAATCCTAGTGTCATACACTTTTATTCATTTAGGGTTTTAGAAAAAAGGCAGTTTGCCACTTTAATTTTTTTTTTAATAAGTAGTCTGGGAAACACAAGCAGTTTTGTTCTAAACCTTCTAATCAATTATTTCTCCCAGCTCTTAGGAACTGAATTAACAGCGAAAGCAACATTTTCAGTAGTTCAAAGAAAAGATACATATTTTTGCTCCCCTGAATTCACCAAGCACCACGTGACCAAATCACATTGCCTTCCAATGTGTGACACAAAACACTAACCTCTGTATATCCAAAGGAATGTGCAAGAATCTAGACCATACTTCAGCATGGTGGTGTTGGTGACAACAGCCTGATGTTATAATTTTTGGCCCCTGCCACTATCTGTTAGTTGTGAATGTGTTCACAGTTCACTGTGTTAGCATCACCAGACCATTTGGTATTCATGTATTTGATCACAATTCTGCATAAACTCTTCTCACCGAAACTTGTATCTCATAAGCCTCATTAATTTTGCATTAAGCATATAATGGTTGCATGGAGAAAATTGGACTTTAATGTGTTTGTCTGCATTAGATTAAATTACATAATCTTCTAGATGAGGTCCAAACATATATTTTGCTTGAAATGCCAGTAGTTATCTTAAAACATATCGAGAAGTTAAAAAGCTTTCACAATACAAGATCCAGCTACTTATTCCACATATACAAAAACACTGCTAGAGAAATACAATTCAATTGTCAATGCTGAATTATGAGGAAAGTCTAAAAAAATAGAAAAACTCTGATATCTGGACATCAATTCAGAAGGTAACACTGCATAATGAGGCAATATGAGCACCCATTTAAAATGAAAAATCCCCAACAACAGAAGCATAAGGGGATTGTGTGACAAAAACAGATGAACGCTGTGCCAAAAACATGCATACGATTGCCATGGTCATTCAGTATGCTAGTGATGGCCTAACAGTGATCTAAACCAAGAGTGAGAAAGTGCTTCCAAATAAAATCAACTGAGTAACTACATATTGATTAAATTTTCTGATGCAGCAAAATGAGGACACAGAGCCATCTCTGGGTTCTGGAGCTGTCTCAAGATTCGCTTGTAGAATTTCTCTCTGACGCGATTGAATTCCATTATATCCAGTGGATCCTCATCAATCCAGAATTTGTGGAATTCATGCATTAAGTAGCCTACAAAATAATAAGAAAGAAGAAGAGATAAATACAGCATGGAAAGATGACATATAAAATTAGAAAGTAGCCTGGAATTAATAATTATGATCTACACAGAGAATCCTGGTCCCTGAGATCTGACTCCTCATAACATTGGGCAGGAACAAGACTAATGCTATTCTGGACAATCCCAAAATTGGATGACTATTACACTGGCAGAATTTCTCATAATAAACACAAGAAGTCACTAATCTTGACATATGGATTCACAAATTGAAACATAAAACCAGGTAGCATAAAAACAGGGAAAGATGCTGCAGGTGCTTATTATCAGTTCCTTGCCTATGCATTGGAAAATATTAGAAGTGTTACTCCCACTGTGCAAAGATGAACAGCAGGCCTCTGCTGTAGAAGGGATGCTCAAATACAGGGGAAGGAGCTGTCAAAGCATTATTTTGGCAGTGGAGCTGCAACTCTGCTGAAAGGTGGGGAGTAACGCTAGAATGTAGATGCAAGTATTATATGACAGTTGGATTTAAGGGGAAACAATATTCAGACACTCTCCTTAAAGCACATTTGCTTTCTTATTATTATTTAAAAAATGGGAAGGTCACTTGCTAAAGTGCTTGGTGCATTTTTTTATTTGTATTTATTTTACACCTTGGTTTGGTAGTGGCCTCCATCACAGCTTAAGAGCTGAATCAAATCATCCTAGACAGGAGAGCACAGTTTCTGTGCTGTGTCAGAAAACTCTATTTCCTTTTTTTGAACTATGGGCAGTATTATGTTAGCAGGGTACCAATTATGCATTTCCACCCCTTGCCCCACACTGACACCCAGCACTTACAGAAGGTCTGCTGAAAGTGAGTGAGCGTTGGTGCTTCTGGAGCAACATTGTAGAAATGGGTCTTCAGAGCCCCACTCACCAGCAGGTTGTATGCAAGGTCTGTTATGTTAATGCCCACGATAGCAAAAGAGTAGCTGTAAGGAAAAGCGGCAACTTTTGGTGAGAGTTCACATTCTTTCAGCATTTTTTATGAAACACCAATGACCCTGACATTGCAGATTTCATGTGTTACTGAGATGTATTAATTCTCTGCTTGGTGACTTTCCAAGGTGTGTGTGGGGTGGAAAGCAAGGAAAACATTTATCCTGCATGCTTTGCACAGCATTTCCCTTGGGAAATACGTGGTCACAGTAAAAACAGACGTTTTATCACTGTGGCAGCCTTTTTAGTGGAACAGTACTGATTAATTCCTACAAAATCAGAACAAGCACGGACGTCCCTGTGCTCCTGCACTCGCCTCTGAAACAGGGCAAGGACTCCACATGGTGGCCACGGCTGCAGGGTGACCCATCATTTGTTATTTTTAGCTGCTGGAGTTCCCACTGGAACTTATTACCCATAGTTAGGAACATCAGGTTTCAACAACCTGTCCTATAAAGACATTCATATGGCTCAAAAGCTTGTGAAAAAGATCCAATTGAGTCACCTCTAATTTCTTCTTAAAAGAGAGCTAGAGACAAAGGCCGGAAAACAGGCAAAAACCTAATTCAGAGCATGCTGGAAACAGGCACAAGAAAATGAGACTCATTAAGTAAACTCTGTCCTGCTAAGAGATATCATCAACAAGTGAAGTATATTTAAGCACAACAGAACTCAGAAACTGGAAGTTAATTTGCGAAGCTGGTGCATAAACTTGACATAACTTGACATTTCTACCAGCGACTATTTCCCAAGAAAGCACATAAAGACTCACATGGACACTTAGTGATAAAAGCAAACATGGTTGGATATTCAGTGATTGGATTTTTTTCTCAGCTAGAGACAGCCATCTTTCTAGACTGTCTTGGGTATTTTTTCAACTACCTCTATCAAGCAAACCAAAATATTTTCTTTTCTTTTAACCTTTTTCTGCATTCCAGGAGGGAAAAAAACAGAAGTCCAGAAGTTGACTTGGGCATGAGGCCTAATGGCAAGTTTCACAGAAAAATTAAATATGGGCAGTAAAATCTTGTATTACAGATTTTTAGATACATTCAGAAGGAACATCCCATTCTATTCTCATGAATAATGCAGTTATACCAAACTCACTGCTAAAGAAGAACAAAACCTCAGTGCTATTTATTCACTATTATATTTTCCTAAAAGCAGTTCTGAACCTGGCTTTGACAGCAAGAAGTGAAACTTGATCATGTCATATGCTAAGAAGAATTAAACAGGTATTAATCACTGCACTATATATAGCACACAGAGAAAGTTTCTCCTTGCTACAAAATTTTTTGGTTATTTTTTCTGAATGTAACTTGAACTGTTTCTCCTGTAATCGTTGATTGAACCAAGGTGTGGTCAAGACAGCAGATGTACATATGCTCACAGAAGTTTGCCTTAAAAAGTAACTTGGAAACACCTTTTCTCCCCCAAATATAAAGCGTTATTGTTACCTGCTGTGTTTGTAGCAAATTAAACAAGGTTTTAAAACTTACCCAATTGCCTTATCAAACTTTTTCTTCTCCCATTCAGCTTTACTAAGTTGGCTGAGAAAGAAAAAATAATTAAAATCCAGATATTGCCATGTATTACTAACTGACAAATATTTTCTTTTAACTTCTCTGACGTTATAACATTGACTGAACATGGTATTTTACCTTCTTTTACATGGCTAATCCCATTTAACACCGCTTGTGGCTGAATGTATTGATATAAACAGACTTGAAATGGGTAACTGGTTTACAGCACTGCCAACAAACTCATCTCACCATTACAAAATGCACCTATGTTGATGCTCTCAGCAAAAACCTATTGTATTCTAAATTGACCACAAAGGTGATCCACTTCAGTTAAGCTTGAGCTGTACAAGAAGTTGAAATTACATTCAACTAATCAAAGATGGTTTTAGCTTTTTTGTGTTTTCAGAGATATACGTGTGACGCAGTTCGTCACACACACACAAACACACACTCACACTTTGATTAGAAGGCATAAACTAAGAACTCCTACTTTATTTGAAAGTCTGACTCCATATATAGTGTATCTACAAAGTCCAGGGATTGGGGGAGAAGGTTGACACCTCTCCCCATCCCGCTAGTCAAGACAACTGTCCATCAGCTGTCCATATCTCTAAGAACAGGAATGTAAACTATACAATAACATGGGCTGTGTTTACAGACCAGAGTGTGAGAAAGAACCCAAAACATGAAACTGTAAAACAAAAGAGAAGGCTGAAAAAATCAGGGCAACATACGTGATACTCATCACTGGAGGCATGATTCACCTGAGGGAGCGAACATGAAAATAATCCTCTGACAGTAAGTCTTTATGACCGGCCAAATTAGAAATCACTCAACAGCCAAAGATAAGGAACAGTGTTTCCTATTACTTGGCACAATAATGCAGTGCTTTTCAAGGACACAGAGGATGCCCTCCTTAAAATAAAATTAGTTAGGGAACAGATTGATTTTAAACTAAATTTCAGCTCTTCAATTATTTAAAAGAGCTGTGTGATCCAACCAGTCAGCCAAGATCCCACTAACCAGGTTTGAGTCTAGGGAAATGAGAAGTTTAGCAGAAAAAATTGCCTGCATTTATAACCAGCTAAAGGCAGGCATAGCACTGACCCTAATCAAGGGCCTACAACCTTGGCATGGCTGTGGGAGTTTTGCCTTAGTAAGGCAAATCAGTTTGCAAGCTTTAGGACCCAAATTATAGACAGCTATGTGCAAAAACATTGTTCTTGGGACTATTCTTGAACTTCAATTAAGTATATATTACACTAAAAACAATTCCCTGAGCTTCATGTGAATATAGTATATAAATACTGTTGTCATTAAGTCCTTAAGATGCTAATAAGTTCATACCCATCAGTAAGCTGAGGGTTACTGGGTGGCATGCATGAGGATAAAACTTCAGCTCCTAAACAGCTTTGCATACAGGAGTACACTATTCTTTGCTCATCCTCTAAAATCAGAACCATCTTTGTAGGCTGTGGCATAACACCAGCTAGAAAACCCCAGGTAAGGACTGAAGAATAAAGGTGGCACACATAGGATGTGAGCAAGTGGGACATTTCAGCTGAGATAGAAAATCGATTGATCACGATCCCATCAGAAAACAGCACAGCTGCTAAGCAACCACATCAGGAAGATCACCATGGGCACCACTGGCAGCATCTATCTTCTACTGAATGCTGTGTCAAGGCATAGAAATTGCACAGGCTCACACAGCACTCCAAGACTGCCCGTGGTAATCAAACATGCAAATGAAGAACACTAATGTCTTCCAAGGGCTTTCAGCCACAGAATTACCATTAAGAACTCAACAAAAAAACTCCCAAAACCCTGAGGAGATCAAAAGCTCCAGGACTTGGGTGTGAACCAGCTTTATGGATATCTAACATTACTGGCAGAAGAAAAATATCTTTTAAGGCAACTGATTTCTATGGAACTAGCTAAGAGGCCTCTACCTCCCAGTAATTACGGAATCTCTTATTGACAAACGACCTACAGTACAGTTTGTGACACTTAAAGATACCTGATCTCTCAACAGTCAGAACAATGGAGTAGCCAGATTGGAACCATCATTAGTCAAGGTAGACAGAGTATGTGACTATAAATAAAGGGGCTTTTCAGCTCTGCTAACAAATATTTAGCCTAGACTACTTATGATTATCAAGTCAGTCACTTTAACTACATCAAGCAAGGTGGATTTAATTTTGATATATAAGCATGTTCATATAAACCCAGTGTTCCACCCCCCAGTTTGAGTCAACTGTAAAGAAAAGAATATAGATCTCTTGGTGTAGCAACAAAGACTTTAAGTTTATAACACATCAAATTGTAGATTGATCTTTATTTACATGTAGTGTCTCAGAAAACTTAGAAAAAAGAAAAAAAAAATACCTTAGTTCCTTCTTAGTGACTTCCCTTTATTATGAAAAAACACAAAGAAATTAAAAGAAAGGTAAATAAAAATACAAATATCACTTGAAATCAGAAGTGAAAACATTTAACACTAAATTTAACTTTTTCCAAGATTCAGAAAACAATTTTGCCTCTTGCACCTGATCAACTTTCAGGATCAGTACTTTAAAACAGACAGCGTGTGGCAAAACCCAAGGATATGCCCAACAAAGAGAAAAAACCCATCCCTCTTCCTCAAAGAGAGCCAGCAGAGTGCTCTCTCAAGTTACTGTTCCTGGTCTCAAGTATTACCTGTATTTAGGGTGAAGAGAATCAGTGAGAACTTGCTGAGCTATCTCAGTGTCCCATTCAGCAAAATACCTGCAGACATATATGTTTAGGGTGAATTGTTAAAAAAAAAAAAAACAACAACAAAAAAACATCTGAAGTCATACTAAGCCGTCTATACACACCTTTTTAAAGGTCACTGCATGTGTTACACAGTATGAGTAGCATCTGATGTGTTAAACTCATTAAACTGCCACTCAGACCCGCAAACTGAAAGATTAAAGCAGCCTCCAACTACAAGTGCACTCCTATATGAGTTTAGTGAATATGCATTACCAGATTCTCCTTTCTACCCACCCTACAGAAAATCAGTTGTTTATGACTAGAACATGCCAGGTGCTGTGCTCAAGGGAAAGCAGTTCAGGCTTCTTGATCTGGCAGATTCATTAAGCAAGATAAGAGTCATCACAGAAGACTAGGAAATTAAATACATCGTAGGGATTAATTTCAAATGGAAGTTCAAAGCCAGAGTCATGAGTCCAGATCCTCAACTGAGATTTACTAGGGAACAACATATGGAGAGAGGATGATTTATGTTCTTCAATCTGTAAAAGCAGAAAATACTTATTTTTTTGCCTCATAAGGAGAAGTTATTTTACCAAATGTTTCTAAGTTATGTAACGGCATGCAGCAAATACAAGGACTGGGGAAAATAACAGGCATTAGTCAATTTAGCACAGCTATAGCATTAACACCTGGTGTGCATGAGCTGGAAGGAAAAAATGATGTAAACTCACTGCTTAATTTTGAATATTGACAGAAATTGAAGTAGTACTCAAACTACCTAAGTCTGCCATCAGCAACTACATATCAAGTGTTTTGCCTAAGAATTAAACATGAAATTCCCAAAGAAAGCAGCTGAGCAGTAACACAACCCTCCCACCTACATACTTCCAGGGCATTTTGTTTAAGGAGATCTAGATTCTGGTGAAAATATACCTTACACTTTCTTTCTGGTAGGAAGGGAGTGCTAACTTACTGTGTCACAGAGAAACTAAAAAAAGGGCTTAGCAACTGGTATTACAAGGTTGAATTAGGAATACTGAAGAAAAGGAGACCCTTTTGAGAAGAGAAACAATCCAAAAATTAGGCTAGCAAATAAATTCTTTCATTTGCTTAATATGAAGTCCCTAGCCCTTTTCTAAATTATTCCCACAGATTTGCTAAAATCTGCAAATAGTGCTGCTTTTCATGACTTCAGATGCACATAAACCCATCTGGAGGGGGACATACTTACACCAAGTTATATAAGCCCAGGAGACCCATTCCTCTGAAGTCTGTTTTAGGATCGTCACCCTGGAAACCAATTTCGCACCATTGCTTCGAAATTCGAGCTTTCAGTGGTGAATTCGGCTTCAAGCATTTCCACAACTAGGAAGATTACAGGTAAAACACAATTAAGTTTCCACACAGGACAGCTTTTTTTTTTTTTTTTCTCCTTTTAAACCAAGCTAACTTCTGATCACTGAACAGATGACTGCAGTAACATCATTGCATTGCTATCTCAGCAACCCAAGCACAAAATCAAATGAAGTTCCTCTGGATGTGTGCCTGTGGAGGGAAATCCCAAACTGCTCTGAAGAATTGCAGGCATTTCAGCTCTACAAGCTCTTCAGACCTTATCACAGCTGCTCTAACATCTCACACAAAGACTTTTTTTGCTCATGCATTGTGCATTGAGGTGGTGTCTGCCTCCAGAAGGACAGAGACAGGAATGGGCTGGAATTTGGCTGTAAATCACTGACAGAGCAGCAGAGCAGCTTTGAGTCTGAGGCTCTGCAGCGATCTTTCCTCTGGCATCTTTTGCAAGTCTTTGGAAAGGTTATACATCAAGAGAGCTGACTGGCTACCGTAGTGTTGAAAAGCAAATTGGAGAACATTAAAAAAAAAAAAGTCCATACAAGGATAACATGTGCACCATCATATTTAACTAAGGGAAGAACCATTCATTGATCTCACATAAAGAAATGTCTAAAGTGATGTAACAAGCCAGATCTTCAGCTGGAATAAATCCATTTAACTGCACCGCTCCAGCAACTTCAGTGCCTAAATATCATGTTGCTATGCACCGAAAAGCAGCCGAAATTGACATATGACAAATACAGACCTTTATGCACACCTCATGTGCCATATCACAAACCCACCCTTTCTGAAGTGTATTAAGAAATCAGAATTAAGAAACTGTATTAATCACCAACCATGAGTGAAAGAAAATTACTTTCAAGAAAATTACTTAGACAAAGCCTACCCAAGGGAAAGAGCTGTATGCACATTTCCCAAATAAAACCAGAAATTGTTTTAATTTTAGCAGTTCTAACTGCATTTAAAATTAAGTGCTCTGGGAAGGTTAAAACTTTAATGATTTCACTTTGTAATGACTGCATAAAGCATCATTGTTTAAAACAATGTTCATCCATCAACAGTAAATACAGTATTATCATTAGTCCAATCGCATTAAGTTAATCTTTATCTCATTCATAAAGTGATCTCCTGGTAAACATGAATAAATGATGGCCATTAGGAACCTGAATTACCCATTGCAGAGATCACTTAGCAGAGTCATCAAGAAGGAATGAAAATCAACCAGTCTATTTTTCCACACTGAGGACTGGAAAATGAATTAAACCCTTGGACATGTTTCCATTTGACATTTGCAGAAGTAAAACATCTGCTGTAAACAAGTGCTAATACTTAGGTGAAACTGATACTTTTTTCAACATAATAAGTTTGCATAACGTTGCATAAACTGCACTGTTTAATCTCTCCTCAGATGAATGCTCAGTTTCCATTCTGCTTTTATGCTCATACAATTATGTTTTTAAAGCACTTACATGACTACACATCATTGCTGACATGATTCTCAGGACCTTGCCCTCACAGGCTGGATGGCGGGGAGAGACTACAGCCAGCTCCTTCTCACATATGATCCCATGCCCAGACCCTCTTGCTGTCTGGGCAATGTAGATGCTCAGGGTATTTATGGACTCTTTCCTGGAGCCAAAGGCCCTCTTTAATCTGCAGTGAGGTGCCTGGTATTTTCAGGGACCAACACTGTAGGCTGCCACCTGGATCTCTTACCTGCAAGACACAGACTTCTTCAATGGGTAAATCCATGTGTCCCTTTAGCTAAAACTTGCTCTACTCCCATAAATTTGCACATTTGGCTGCACAGGGGCAGGACTTGAACAGGAGGAGTCCATCTGTCCAAGTCTACCTGATGGTTAGAACATTCCTTCAAGGCAGCTCTAGATTTGGATCATTCCCCACCTCCCAGCAGTGGGCAAACCTAAAAGGCAGCTTTCCAGACTCCAACAGGAACCCTAACCTGAGGCATTTTTAGAAGTAGTTACTTGCATCTTACAGTGCTGGTATAATATGCCTACTGGGATTTTTGGAAGACCAAGTAACTACGGTAATACTTCCAGAAGCTCTCACTGTAACTTAAGCAAAAAGTTTCATTGCAAGTTACAGCATGGAAGACATCTTCATGATCATCTGAAATTGTTAAAGTTTTTGGTATTTTTGTCTTAAATTGAAAAAGAAAAACCCCCACAACCAAACAGGCAGTATGTTTTATAAGAAAAATACTCCAAGAAGGCATTTTACTTGTAGCCAATAAGCTCACTATCACTTATTTTATGTTTCTTGGCGTTTCTCTGGAGTATCTTGCAATAGCTATGGTTAAAACCAGGATCAGGACCATGGCTTGCTGTTAGACTGTTTTCCAGAACCTTTATTCTTTCTTCAATTTCTTTCTAAGAAATCTCTAGCTCTTCCTCTGCTTATGGCTTCAAGATAGAAAAAATGCTTTTATTATCTGCTCCAGTGCAAGGCTTTCCTGAAAGCATGAAGGAAGTAAAACCCAATTGGTATGGTTTTCGTAACTCAGCATGTATTATCTAAAGAATAGTTTCATTTTGTTTTCACTTGAAAATACATTTGGTAACTATGAAGTTACCAGTGTAAGTCATCAACTCCCACTCTTCCATTCCGCGCAGTAAAAAAAATAGATGTTAGCCATTGGTATACACTGACATTGTGCTCAAAAAGTACAAGAAATAAATTTGTAATTTGGTTAATAGAGAAAAATACCCTTCTTGTGTTGGAGAAAGGTGTACTGAAGTAGGACATAAAGCTACTTTCCCAGAGCTCACTGCAGATAACAGCTCTGTGCTTTAAGACCTGTGTTACCCAGTGCCTAGATATAATCCAGCCAAGAGAAATGCATTTATCAACCAGGGAGCGAGCTGCTTGCTTGGCAGGTGTTAAACCCAGACTAGATTATAATGCTGTGTCATCTTATCTCAGGACAGGTACACGATGGAGGAAGGTGGTGTTTCAAAGATGTTTGTGAAGCAGGCTTGGGAGCTGACATGAATAAAGGATGCCCTCTAAGTACCTCTTCAGCGCCTACCTTCAGCAGCATTTCCTCGTGTTGTGGATTCTCTGAATCGTACGGCTCTCGGCGCAGCTTCTCCACCTCTGCAATGAGATTTCTGTACCCCACAATCTGCAGCAGGCATGCCTGAAGAGATACTCCCAACCTGAGGGTGGGGGAAGCAACATATTCCAACTCAATTATGTATAGCCATGAAACAGCGCTACCATGTACACACAACTAATACACATGACTAGTGTTACATCCATGAATTGATTGTCTAACACTCCAGTTGCAACAGGAAAATTTCCAAGAGATCAATATTACATTAAAAAAGGCATTGTGAAAGACATAATCTCATTTAGTGCCTTCCTTAGATGATAATATTTGGGATATTTTTAAAACCGTGAACAGTGATTTTTCACATTGAAATCCCATTATAACTATACACAGCAGCATTGAATGCCTGTAACAAGCACATTACTGAATCTTTCTCCTCCTTCCAATGACAGCTTCTCAAACTATTCCCTGAGATCAGAGATATGAACTTGAAAAAGGCTGAGGAGGGAAAGAAAAGTCAGCAAAAAGCTAAAAATAGTTGTTTTGCTTCTGTGCCACAAAAGCTAGCATAAAAAAGCCAAAAGCCTGAAGTAAGATAGTTTCAAAGATCTGCCTCCAGGCAGATCTGGCTTTTGTCTCATGTTAAGAATCATCATAATGGTTCTCTTTTCATTATAATGCGGATTTTTGTGTTTCCTTTTTACATTTTCTCATGCATCATCAAAAAAACCAAACCCAACACACATGAAATAACTACCTTCAAAAAATCCTAAACCAAACTTAAAAAAAACCACCAGAAAACTCTGCACCAAACAACAGCTTTACATTAAGATTTTATAATACAAAATGGAAGCCATGCGGTATCCAACTGCCATGCTCATAGAAATATTTGCTTATACACGGGAATAAGCCCTTTAATATTTAATGGTGCCTAAAATTATTTGAACACCTCGTATGAATTCAGAGGCCAAGCTAAGTGTGCACCTTTATTCCTCTGTGGAACACAGGCTGCACTGATATTAAGCTGCACAGGTTCCTTGTCTGTGGTGTTTGATACACTGAAACATTTTGTTTATTCTGTAATACTCATAAATTTTCTGAAGAGAAGGATTTTCACTGCTTATCTTTTGAGGCAGGTCCTGCTTGTCTAAACTGATCTCCCTCTGTGGCAAGGTGACCTGCCTAAGGGAAAGGATGTGGAAGTTTTCTCCCTGAACTTTACTAAGGCCTTTGACGCTGTTTTTCTCAGCATTCTACTTGAGCTGGCTGCTTATGGCTTGGGGGGTGCACTGTTTACTGGGTGAACTGTCTGGATGGCCAAGCCCAGAGAGTGGTGGGGAATGGAGTTAAATCCAGCTGGGCGCTGAGGGCTGGTCATCAGTGGCATTTCCCAGGGATCAGTCTGGGACCAGTTCTGTTTAATATCTTTATCGATGGTCTGGATGAGAGAACCAAGTGCATCCTCAGTCAGTTTGCAGCTGATACCAAGTTGGATGGGAGTGTTGATCTGCTGGAGGACAGGAAGGCTCTGCAGAGGAAATCAGGGCTGGCTGGATCCATGGACCAAGGCCAATTGTATGAGATTCAGCAAAGCAAAGCACAACAAGCCCCACTACAAGAAAGACATTGAGGGGCTGGAGCATGTCCAGAGCAGGGCAACGGAGCTGGGGAAGGGTCTGGGGCACAAGTCCTGTGAGGAGCAGCTGAGGGAGATGGGGGTGTTTAGCCTGCAGAAAAGGAGGCTCAGGGGAGACCTCATCACTCTCTACAACTCCCTGACAGGAGGGTGTAGCCAGGTGGGGGTCGGTCTCTTCTCCCAGGTAACAAGTGATAGGACAAGAGGAAATGGCCCAGAAAAAGTTTAAATTGGATATTAGGGAGAATTTCCTTCACCAAACGCGTTGTCAAGCCCCGAAACAGGCCACAGGAAAGTAGTATAGTCACCAGCCCTGGAGGTATCTAAAAGACATGTAGATGTGGCACTTAGGGAAATGGATTAGTGGTGGATTTGGCAGAGCTCAGTTAACTGTTGGACTTCAGTATTTTAAACCTTTTCTAACCTAAATGATTCCATGGTTCATCTACAGAATCAGAGATGTCAGCATTAGTCCATTTCTCATGCTGCAATTTTATTCCATTTGAGGTTATAACCCTTTCAGACAGAAAAACCTCCACAGTATTTTCCATCCTTTGCTGTTTCTGGGTTGGTTGTTTTTGGGTTTTTTTAACATGCTTCACTAGCTATAGCCTCCAATTTTACAGAAAGGCTGCATTTCAAAGAAAGCTGAAAAGCCTGTCAGACTGTGAATTGCTGTAGAGTATCACTAAATCACAGCCATAATGTTTTTAACTTATTGATAGCCTCAGAATAGTTTAGAACAGCAGAACACAGGCTGTGGCAAAGCACAGCAATTTTATATTAAAAAAAAATACATGTTTTTAAGATCCAAGGTACACGACACATTCAAAGTAAACTATTTTTGCACTTTATGTAAAAGGCAGTCAAAAGCTCCATGAAATGTTATTTGGGAAAGGGGATGGGGGCCAAATTAGATTCCCCCCATTCCTTTTAATTAATGCTTTGTTGTTCTTGCCGAACACAGGACGTGGGTGAGGTGCTGATGTCCCACACCTTCTACTTGTCATCCTGGTGCTGGCTATGACTTGCCGAACACAGGACGTGGGTGAGGTGCTGATGTCCCACACCTTCTACTTGTCATCCTGGTGCTGGCTATGACTGTTCTCAGAGCACAGGAGCAACGTACCTGGGCTTGGACTCTCACTGTGCTCAGCTCCAGGTGCTCCACCAGAGGGAGGCAAGTCCCAAACTGGAGCAGGGGAACTAGATGATTTTTAAGTTCCCTCCCAGCCCAAGCCTTTCTGTGATTCTACATCTGCTTCCATAGTTAGTGTAGACTGCACATGTCACCAGCAGGTTATTCAACCTACTTGCTCCTACTTACTCCTACACTTATCTGAGAGGCATTGATAAAGGAAAATTACTGTGGAATGCCTTCTCCTCTTTAGATCACAGCAGCCCACAGCCCTCAAGAACAGCCAGTGCAGGCACCCCTGAGATGTTAGTTCAGCTTTGCAAAAATGCCACATTAAGAAAAATGACTGCATACAGACTTGCAGAAACACATACAGTATGACACATGTCCCCTTGTCCTTATCCCAGGAAATTTCAAGTCTCTTCTATTCAATACAAGGCCAGAGCTTCTAAACAAGATGGTCTGGATACAGGTTTTTATGTTCAAAAGAAGATAAGGCATTGGATTATCCTTAATCATGTCTAAGAAACAGCTGATCTGCTTTTGCTCAAATTTCTTCTGAAAACCTCAGTATAAAATAAGTGGCTACATGTAAAACTTCAGTGCAGATGTCTAAAGTTTAGCAGAAATATGATTAATTTAATGTAAGGACCAATTTAGTGGCAGAGCGTGTATCTATGTATGCGACATCATCTTGCACATTTCAGGCCCCCATTCCTCATTGTTTTAAGGTATTTTACCAAACAGGAGGGAGTGCAAAGGGGAAAGGGGATGACAGACTCAAATGCAGTAAAATATTGAATGCAAGCATTCTAGTCTAAAAACAATTAAGCATTTTTCCTGTGCTAAGGATATGAACACCAACGGGATTAAAAAAAGATAATTCAGGTGATTTTTTGTTTGGGTTGTTTGGGTTGTTTTTTTCCCTCAACGTGGTATTTTTAAAAAATATTATCATAGAATCACAAAATGGTTTGGGTTGGTAGGGACCTTAAAGATCGTCTAGTTCCAAAGCCCCTGCCACAGACAGGGACACCTTCCAGTAGATCAGGTTGTTCAGAGCCCCACTTAATGTGGCCTTGAACTCTTCCAAGGATGGGACATCCAAAACTCCTCTGGGTAACCTGTTCCAATGCCTCACCATCCTCACTGTGAAGAATTTCTTCCTAACATCTAATCTAAACCTAATCTCTTTCAATTTGAATCCATTCCCTCTTATCCTGTCACTACATGATCTCCAGCTCTCTTGTAGGGTCACTTCATGTACTAGAAAGACCAGACCACTAAAAATGTAACCTAATGTTCAGGGTCCGTATTTCAAGCAAGGAGGAGTCATTTGCATGTCTGCTCTCTCTCTCTTCTGAAAGGCAACATTTCTTCAGAGGCCAAAGGCATGTCATGAGGGGAATCAAGGGTGATCTCTGGTGTTATAAAAAATAATAATTAATTTCTTGTCTTCTCCTGAAATCATTCCACCCAGTTACCCAAGAGTCTGACACTGAGAAGCAAGTTGGATCACTCTGATTGCTAAACATTGCAGTCCACAGGCCAGACTCTGAGCTGTGCATGTTTACATCCTGCAGTTCTTCCTCAAGTCACTTTCACTAATTTTGCCTTTGCTGGGTTTTTATTTCTGTATTTCAGCAATCAGCATCCTGTGCAACACAAGAGTACCAGTGCTGTGACGCCCTCCTCAGAAGGCAGCCTCTCAGAAAGGCCTCATATCCGCTTGAAGCAGCTGGTCTTTCATCACCCTCCCTTTGAAGAGCGTGTGGGCAGGGTCAAGAGACACCCCTGGAAAAGCTCTGTGCTCACTGCCAGCAAAAAATCACAGGGCTTCTCACCTAAGAGAATGAGGGGTTCTCTTTGTTTT
Source organism: Donacobius atricapilla (assembly GCA_013397315.1). Taxonomy (NCBI): domain Eukaryota; kingdom Metazoa; phylum Chordata; class Aves; order Passeriformes; family Mimidae; genus Donacobius; species Donacobius atricapilla. The sequence goes on from WBMY01003247.1 coordinate 113,994, forward strand.
GTTTCTCTTATTTTCTTCCTTTCTTTAATGGTTGGGTCACCATTTTTTCAATTCTTGGGACTGTGGTCACCATCACAGGAGTTGTCTCTCATATTAGAGAGATGAAGTGTATTCTATTTCCTTTATGATCAGTGAAGCCTCATTTTAAGACAACCCAGTTACTGGCCTTTTTACTGGGGGGTGGACTGGGAGGGAGATTCCTGTAATGAGACAAAAAAATATATAATTTTCCAATTTAGCTTTTGGGTTTTCTTGTTGTAGCAAGACCTTGGGACCACCTTACCTGTTGATGCTGCTGACCACTTAAAGAAAAGCAGCTATCAATTTATGAATGCCCATTTTTCATTAGGTGTATCAACTTCAAGCTTGGGAAGAGGAGTGAACCTCAGACTGATCACCTGAATAATATAGCTCTCAACTTTCCTCCTACTGATTCCTGACCTAGACATCTCGGGCCTTAAGCTAGGAACTGAAAGGTAAGGTAATCACAAAAAAATTATCATCACCTATTCTTGAAATACACACTTGTAAATTTAATACTTGGCTGTCAATCTCTTCTTACAATAATGAAGATCAATTATATCATTAAAACTTCTGTTTGGATAATTAAAGGCAGTTTTAAAATGCAAACCAGTATATGTCTGCATCAGTTAAAAGAGGATGATTTCTTCCCTACTCAAAAGGCAGCATACAGCCTTTTAAGAAACCATCACTGGCCCTGATAGGACCCATGGTTTGGCGGTATTTTATCCCTGGGGAAGTGACCCCCATAAATCCACTGACAATATACTAAAATAGAACCAGCTAGATAAAAGACTCAGGACTTGTTTATTAAGTCACCATAAAAAATCATTCATTTTTACATCAGTTTTTTGACAGCAAAGCTAAAATTAGAATTTTATGCTAAGAGACAGAATTCATCTTCAACTTGTGTACCACAGTAACCATGGAGAACCAGTTCTCTGTTCACCCAGGAACTGAGGAAATTAGTAATTCCCACTTGCTCTGTAAAGAAATTATAAACTTACTGTGGATTTATATCTGGATTAATCCTTTTCAGCTCCATGATGTCATCTATCGTTTTTTCAATAGCATCAGGGTGAACATTTACTGATGTTTGCAGCCGCTAAAAAGAGGTTTCAAACACATATTAATTTCTGCAGAAGCTACTACTCAACAGAAGTTAACAGTGGTAAATTTGATACCTCAAAACTTCTGCATTAAGAGCCCAGAAGACCCGACTCAAAACGTTGAAGTTTCCAAACTTCAGCCCTACTGACTCATTTCAGAGCACTTGCCCTGTAAGAACTTGAGTCCCTTCACCCTTGTGGTCAGTTTATTGCATTTCTTTGGCAGCTGTCAGTGAGCATGATCAAAGGCCTCAGTGCAGCTCAAGAAGCAGCTTCAGAGCATCCACCTAATTACAGCAGAATTTCTAGCCTTCATTTGACATTCTTTTACCCAACATGTTGCAGTTAACACAGCAAAACATGCTTTCTCTTCTTTCACATAATTGCTACTTGTAGAAATGACCCTGAGGGTTCAGTATTCAAAAACCAACATGCCATCTGAAAACTTAAGAGGCTGAAATTTCTTGTGCTTTGTCTCAAGACTGCACAATTGCTTAAATGCAAGCTTTTAAATAAGATTCTGCCTTTCTGTTTGTGCTAGAATACATTTGGAAGTACTATGCTGAACTAAGAGCTACATGACACCATTTTTGCTAATGCTGAGGTAAGCTTTTCAATATCATTGATTCTTGTGACAGAGAATTTAAAGGCTGAAGTATGTTATTTAACATACACACAATTGCCTTAGGGAAGAACTTAGGTTAGCACAGCTACTGGTACAGTAAAAGGATAAAGTGAAAGAGGCTTTTCTCCATCAATGTATTTAAAAGGAAAAGAGAGAACAAAGTTGGGAAAGTCGCTTTCCAGACAAAAAACCCGACCTCTTTTTTTCTAAATTTGCAAGTGACTGACTGCAAATTACAGATATTCTAAGACAGTATGAGGAATCAAGCCAAAAACTCCCAAATTACAACACTTCATTTTCCTCATCTCCACCATGGCAGGTTGTTCCCTTGATTCCATCATTGCCACAGAGGGCCTGTCCGTGGAACACAGGACACTCCACCCAACTTTGCAACATCAACTGCTATTACAGACACAAGACCCACCTCGTGGGAAATGGCTTTCATGTAAAATCATATCAAACTTTAAAGTGATTTTTTGGGGTGACAAACAGCAGACTGAAAAAACCAACTGCACAGGGCACAGTAGAAAAGGTGAATAATAAGATCTTTTACTCACCTTACTTTTTGAACCTTTCAGGGATGCTTCTGTAGGGGAACAGTATTTAAAATCATCATGTCAAACAAGCATGTTTACATTGGATCAATTTAACAACTTATTTCTAATAACAATATCATACAATTTTTAGCTCATGCAGGAAGTTACAAAGGCATGCAGGACTAAGTATATTGCAGTTACCTATTTTCATAGTTCTGGCAGCTCCAGGTTTGGTATTGTAACAGATCCTTTGCAATTCACATTGACCTGTTAGTTTCCTGACCACGAATTTCAGGCAGCGCCACAAGCATTTGCAGTAGAAGTACAGGCATACCTGGACAAACATCCTGGCAAAAGAAGAAGCCTGAAAATAAGAGTCTGAAGCAGAGTTTGTTTCAACATGGTCACCACCAAAACAGCAAGTATTTCCTTACCCCAAATTCCCATGGCCTAAGAGCACCTTTAGAGCAAAAGCAGCAATCACACTACAAACATTTATGCTGGTAAATGTTAAATTGTGCTTTTTAGTATTAGCCAAGAAAACAACCTATACACAAAGCACCAAAACTAGAAGCACAGAATAAGTGAACTCCAGAGCTTTCAAAAGAGTACTTATAGAAAACTCTTGGTCCTCTTAACATAAAAGGCTGTATAGTTCCTACCAACACTTTGGGGAAACAGGACGACACGGGAAGGGAGTACAGCTCAGCCTGGATGCTGAGAATACAAGAAGACATTACATCCTGGCTTAGTTTTGCCTCAGCAACTGTCTGCTCCAAGCAGAGTGCTTGGTTATTCTGACAAACTTGACATCCTGACAGTATTCATGTCACGTCCCTAAGTGGGAAAATTAAGGCAATCAAGGCTTCTCCCCTTTCAGAAGAAAAGGTGTCTAAGAACCTGTCCTGAGGATTGCCAGTTCTTCCCCAGACCAGCTGTTACACAGCGCTGATGCTGCACAATTTCTCGAAGTACAGAACTGACAGTAAGCCCAGAAAGCCCTTATGTAGCTACTGCAACCAGTTTTGAGCCCCAGCAACAGAAGACAGACTTTGACAAACTGGATGTATTTCAGTGAAAATGGTAGGGTTGGAGTACAAACCCTGTGAAGAGAGGCCGGGAGAGCTGGGCTTGTTCCGCCTGAAGTAAAGATTCAGGAGGATCTAACAGCAACCCCCAGTGCTTGTGGGAAGATCTTGAAGGGTCTTGATGATCCTGCAGGGCCAGTAATCAAGGGACAACAGCCCTAAACTGAAACACAAGAGAATCAGCCTTGCAAGGAGAAGCTTTTTCCCCTCGAGGGCAGTCAGGTAATGGCACAGGTTGCCCAGAAAGGCTGTGCAGTCCCCTTCCTCCGGTTTTCAATCCTTGGCTGGAAGAAGCCCTGAGCAGCCCAGTCTGGCCCCAATCTGGTGCTAACCCTGCTGTGAGAGGGACGTTGAACTGGAGGCCTGCTAAGGTGCCTACCAAGCTCAACTGGGATCCTACAAAAGCCTGAAAAAGGCTGCATACATAAGAAACACTCTATTTTAAACCTAAACTTTGGTTAGCATTACAGCTGCTACCAAAGCCCACATATTGCTGCCACAATTACATAACACGCCCCAAACCAATATTTTAATGGGAAACAATTTATTTGGAAATAATTTATCTTTCTTGTTTCTGTGGCTATGATGGCACAGATCTTGCCACATTACCCAGCTATCTGTCAGCCTCCTGGGGCACACGTGGATCCATCCACAGTCCCTGAGTTCAGAAACACACCTCTGACAAATTGCAAAGAACTAGCAGTAGGAACATTGCCATTTGGGCATGGTCCTTAGCCAGGTGGTTCTACTAGAACAGGGGCATGGACTAGATGACTTCTACAAGTGTCTTTCAGTCTCAACCTCTCTGTGATCATATTCTGTGATTATATTATATGAAAACATCAACACACCTTTGATATGCTAGCTTGCCAATAAATATTCACAAATAATTTGGTCCATTATGTTCTAAGCCTGTGTGTATGCATATTCATCATTAGCCCATTATTTTCTGCTGTTGATCCTTTCAAAGGACGGTTCTTAGGAGACTCTATTATCCTTTTCAATAGACTGCAGTGATTATTTCAAAACATTGAATTTCAGATACTCAAATCAGTTATAAATATGTATATGTATGTATGTAAAGCTTTAAGAGCTCCATCACTTCCTAAAATTTTCCTGAAGTGCATGGTGAAGAAGGATGCTCAAGGAAGGGAAGATGAATTAACGCGTGTTAATGTCCACATAGGAGTTTATTCTGCTTTATGTTGGCTTCAGCTTAATCATCTTTGAAGGGGGATTAAGCTATGGGAACTAAAGACATTTTACGTCTAAATGGAAAACATCCACAAAGTATTTAAAATGCTTTAAAAGCACCCACTTTATCTTCAGACTTTTAGTTAATTCACTTAGTACTCCCAAATGCCTGCATGCAGACAGATGGCCTTGGTTTTATTCAACAGGAAGCCTCTATTTTAGATACAAATTGACACTTAAAGAATGAGGAAACAGTCCCATGACAGAATCAAGTTTTAGACAAGAAAGAAGTTTCAGGTGTGACATCAAAGTATTTGGGCACTCCCTCATTCCTGATTCAAGACATGCCAGAACACATTACTGTGGAGTTAATTTGTGCTTCACAGCAGGTTATCACCTTCACTATTAAGACCAACACCAGGTACCAGGAGGCAAGCAGCCATTCTTTAAGTTTCTAACAGTCAGAAGTAGAATAATCAATACAGAATGATTTGGGCTGGAAGGGACCTTAAAGATTATCTTGTTCAAAACCTCCTGTTGTGGACAGGGACACCTCCACTAGACCAAGAAGAATTTAAATATAACCTATAGCCACTCCTTAGTTTCATCAGAACAGCTCAGCTCTGTAGTCAGACTAATAGCACAGGAAAACACCAAACGGGAAGGTGGACTATGGTAAAACAAAGTCCTGAATTTTTATCATATATTTGTAGTAGAAATTAGAGTTGCTTTCTTTTGGTCTGTTTTGTTTCCAAACATTAGGTCTCTTTTAAAGCAAAAAAAAAAATACAGTGCTCTTTTATATGGACGATGAGAGGAAACACTCACTTAACTTCCTGTTAACAGTCCATGTCAGATTTCCTTCTGAGCAAGATAGCTCCTGTAAAAACCTCCTTTAAGAAAGTTCATGCCTATACTTAGCTGCCTCCAATGCTGAAACATGACAAGCCATTTCATTAAAAAGAGTTCTGAGTACTATACTGTGGATAATTGAATACTGTGCGCTGTGGAGAAGTTCTGGGGACTTAGAGGACGGAAGATATCAGGCGCATTTGAATTACAGATTTTTGCCGTAGGCTCAATGACAGATCTGCAAATCGAAGGAAAAACTCCAAATGGGATAGAGCTGTGACCACATAATTGCAACCACTTTCTCCACTAAAGTTCTGCTTTGGCTGTGGTTTGCATAAAGATTAATAAAAACGCATCCACTAAAAACGTGACACTACAGCACACAAACACACACCTCTATGATTCACTAAAATATGCTTAGCAGCTATTACTAATAAACCAAACACATACTAATTTTGACTAGGCACCTTATAGAAGAAGGTTAGCCTTTGTGGGTACCTTCAGTTTCCCACCACTCATCCATCTCAAGCTTACAATAGTTGAAACCTTCCATTTGTAACATGAAAGACATAAAAAGTATCACAAGTGTTTATAAAAGGGAATTCTTGCTTGCAGAAATCCTGTAATAAAAACACACTAGTGATTATGCCAGTCAAACTTTATGTTAGCCCCCATGCGCTGCAAAACAAAACAAAGCATATCATGAACAGGAACCCCCAAAAGCACAGGCAACTGCTTTGACTGTGGCACAGTGGCATTAATTTCTGGTTTGTTTTAGAGTTAAATTCCAAACCTCCTCTCCACTCAGTCTCCTCTGTTTTGTTTTATTTTTCCTTTAGTTTGTTCTTCTTCTTTGTTTGTTTTGTGTTTTTTTTCTCCCACCTGCTTGCCTTTGCAGGTTTCTCAGCACAGAAAATAGTTTATGTGGTCATGTACAGTATTATTCAGATCCTGAGGTGAGATCTAAGAACAGAAGTATTACAGAAATAAAGGTGTTCCTCAGGTACTCACACTCTTCTCTATTTCAATCCAAGTTGCTTTCCCCTCCTGTATTCCAAGCAGCTGTATAGACCTGCATATTTGTGTTTATATATGCATTAAATCAGTTCATATGAACAATTATTCATGTAAAACAAAGAAAAAACTGCATAATAAGATGTCAAATCAACATTCAGTTCCCTTGCCAAGGATGCTGCATGGCAAAACCAACCAAACAACCAATCTCCATCAGCAAAAATAGGGCTCAGAAGAGATTCTGGAGAGCTCTCTTCCATGACAAAGAAGATAAAGAAAGGAGTTTCTATAATTGCTCAGATCTTTGCAAGACAGGGAGAAATTTAGAGCCAAAGCCAGCATAAAGTAAGAGTACTGCTGCAGCAGAGACAGTGCTTCTATTTTCCACAGCATGTGCTGCTCTGCCTGGGGAAAGAAAGCATGTGGCAGCAACCAGCAGAGAGCACTGAGCATGTCGTTTCACACCCCAACACCGCAAAAGGAAGGACGTAAGTGGTTTTCAACAAGGGCTTTGCAGGTCTGCCCTTGACTAGCCCAGCTGATGCTGGGACAATGTGATTAAAAATGACAAATGCAATGGCTATTAGAATTTACACCTCTCTCCAATGACAGTATGACATCGCGTTTTCATGAAATCTGGCTTTTTATTTAAAGGTGACTGGCTCCAGGAGATAAGCACACCCTTCACCATGATAAACTTTCAGAAGCAAAATTATGCAAAACTTTCCAAACTTGCCAAATATTTCTGTGAAGCTCTTTCCTGTGTAATCTGTTCACCTAAATAGCAAGATGTATGCCTAATGCAACATGAAGGGAAGTAGATATCAATTACTGTAGAACATTTCTGAAGCTAATAAAATAGAAGGTGCTTATTCCCTCCCTCAGTAATTTCAGAACATTCGTATTTTCAGAGCTAGTAACAAACATAGGTACTCTGGATAAAATGAAAGCTTCATCTAGATACTCAAGGCTAGTTACTGGACTAAAAACTAGGGCTAAAGCAATCAAACTCCTGAAACAAACACAAACAAACCCATACAACATCCCCCACAAAACAACAACAACCTAAAGGAAGCCAAAATGCCCAGGCCTACCGAAAAAAAAAAACCCAAACACAAAACAAACACAAAACCCAACCCTAAATCAAAACAAAATCTCACCCCTCCAAACCCACTAGTTTAAAAGAATGAAATAAAAATCACTGAGCATACTTACATCATTTTCTTTCCTGTGTATCATTTCAGGTTCTATGGACACTGAAGATTTTTACACACCTATTTTTCCTGAAGGACATACTCATCTCAGAAAAGAGTGCATTACACATCAGTACTTCCTTTCTGAGAATTCTAATTATGCCTTGAGAAGTCAAGGACACACTAGTCATTGGCTGATTAGCTGTCCAAATGGATGAGTCAGCAAGTGATACAACCCTGTTAGGACCTCATTAACTTGACTATCTTTGGTTTATCTGCATAATTTACAGTGTGTATACAAGGTCAACCAATAAGTCAGGTACCAATCACCATTTCTGCCACAGGCAGACCTGCTATAAAAGACAAGAGTTTGCTTTCATTCTGTGCCTTTGCAGACTTGACAACTGAAATCCACCTTATCTACCCATTTAGACATGGGAACAACTCACTGTGGCAACCAGAGAAGACATAAGAATAGTTTTTAACATCAGCTTTCCATACATTCACTGTTCTTGCTGTTTGCTGATTTGATTTTCATTTTATCTGATGACTCCAGTACACTTAAAATCGGCTAGAGCTTACAGATTGCTTTACAGTAGAGCAAGAGAAGATGTCAGATTTCTAGGATTTACTGAAAAAAACCTGTCTACTACAGTTGGTTCTCCTAGTTGTTATTATTTCACATGTTTAAGATAAATTACAGTCTAAGTAGAACTGTTGATGACAGACTTCTCAGAACACCTTTACACTAAAAAAAAGAAAGCCCCGATAGATTAAGTAATTAACTGAGAAACAGTTTTATTATTTCATAAGTAATATTTCTGATGTCAGAAACAGTATCAGAGAAAGCTGAAAAAGAAAAGACCAGCTATTTTCATTTGGACATCACCTTGAATTGGAAATATGACCATAAGAGTCTAAATTTAGGGATTTAGGGATTTAGGATTACTCCAACTGCAAGACCGTTTAAAAGACAGACTCCTGGATCAGCCCTGGTGTGGCCAGCAGGAGCAGAGCAGTGACCGTCCCCCTGTCCTGGACACTGCTGAGGCCGCACCTCCAATCCTGTGCTCAGTTCTGGGCCCCTCACTGCCAGAAAGACATTGAGGGGCTGCAGCGTGTCCAGGGAAGGGCAACGGAGCTGGGGAAGGGTCTGGGGCACAAGTCCTGTGAGGAGCAGCTGAGGGAGCTGGGGGTGCTTAGCCTGGAGAAAAGAAACTTGGGGGAGAAATCTATCGCTCTCTACAACTGCCTCTAAAACTACAAGGGTGTAGCAAGGTTGGGGTCATTCTCTTTTCCCAACACAAGAGAAAATAGCTTCAATTTATGCCAGCGAAGGTTTAGACTGAGAATCATTGAAAATTTCTTCACAGAAATAAAGGTCAAGCATTGGAACAGACTGCACAGAGAGATGGTGAAATTGCCATCCCTGGAGATATTTAAAGGAAAAACAGATGTGGCATTCAGGAGACATGGTTCAGTGGTACACTTGACTTGACACAGCAGCTGAGTTAATGCTTGGATTGAATGATCTTAAAAGTCTTTTCCAACCTAAGGAATTCTATGATTCTAAAGAAATGGAACCGTTTTTTTCAGGAAGACTGCAGAATCTCCATCCTTAGAGATGCTCAAAATATGCCTGGATGCAGCCCTGAGCAACCTGCCATAGCTGACCCAGCTCTGAGCAATGGGATAGGACTTGATTTCCAGAGCTGTCTTTCAACCTCACTAAACACTTACAACAAGCTGGTTTTGAAATACACTTTTCAAAGTCCTCCTTGGGTCTCCAGGTGAGTATCTGCTGCATGAAGTTGCTACAGGTAAGGTATTGTCACTACTTAGAAAGCAAAGTCAAGGTTATCATAACTTCAGAGATGAAAGCCCTGTTCCTCTCAAAGTTGGTTTTATGGCATTTTCCACGCTGCAATCAACAAAATGACTTGCAGTTTATATAGATGTAAGTCATTGGTTTTAAACACAGAGATAATCTATGCCATGAGCATGAGCTATTCTGATGTCTGTTCCGCATTGTGCAACAAGGAAAACATTGCACCACTGCGCAGTCCCTGCCATCAGAATTCCACATTTCAGCCCTGCATTTGATCTTCACCAACAGTTAAAGATGATTTAAGCTCCTAGGTGGTGCAGCTATTGGTAACAAATATGGGGACACGGTATATGTTAACTTATTTTCCAACCAATTTCTAAGCTGGAAGGCTTAATATCCTTGTCTTGCACATGTATGTCCCTGCAGTTCCACACTTCACTGCCTTATTCCCCATCACACAACCTGCAACTGCAGGTTGCAACACACAGAGCAGAACTCATTATCCCCAGTAAGTGCTTTCCTTGGAAAGTTTTTTGCTTCTTAATGTCTCTGGTTTCTTCTATATTTACAAAATATGGGGAGGATAGTACTCTTATCAGTTCATGTCAAAGGATTAACATAAGAAAATCCAGATGCCTGCAAGTAATTAGAAATAGCTTTCCTATTTCAACACTGTGTTCTTACTTTTGGTGCTCTGTACTCTCCTCCCCCCCCATCCCTTAATCCAACTTTCTTTTCAGCATTTGGAATACTGGACTTGCCATACCAAAGTCCTAGACTGTCCTGTTTAGACACTTGTTTTTCAGAAAATCTACCTCGTCTGTTTAAGAGAATCTAGCACCACTGAGACTTATCAAATCTTTTAGGATTCACTGACTTCAGGAATAACATGAAGAGAAGCAGAAAGTAGTTTCTCCATTATAGCCTCAGGAACCCCCATATTCAAAACAGCACTCTTTATCCAACATGGAAAAATCATCAATGGTCAGGAGAGCAAAGGTGAGCAGAACAGATAGTTAAACAGGAAGAGAGCTGGCAGCTTAAAAGTTGTCAACAGCTCAGCCTCTCCATCAGGAGGTGGCAAAATTACTTAATGTTCAGAAAATACCAAACAATTATGGGGCAAAGTGTAACACCCTCTGCAATCCCTCCCAGAGGCTCCTACCCCCCTCACAGGATGGTAGAGTCCGCTCCATGAAGGACTCATGAACCAAATCCCATATGGTATCAATCTGTGACCTTGGGTCAGGCTGCTAAACAAATCTGTATCGAGAAAAAAGGTAAAAATTATAGAGGCAGAACTGCTGAGAAAGAACTAACTAGCAGGATTCCAGAACAAAGGCTCTGACATGAGGTTTTACAAAATCATAAAGGGAAAAAGCAATTACAGGGATGTTAGTCAGGCTAGTTGTGAACTTTCAGGTCACTGGACCAGTACAAATGGAATTGGTGGAAGGCTTGGGACCCTCAGGACCTGGGCCACAGAGCTGCAAGGGTCAATTCTTTCCCTCCTGGCTGGTGCCTATCAGGTGGTGAGCACACTAATGTTTAAACTAAGGCTCAGTTCAGCCTTGGCTGTGTTTTGTGGATGTTAGCAAACAAATAGTTGCTTTATACTTTGATCTGCCTATGTCCTGCTTACAGAGCCCTTTTGCAGCTGGTTCAAGATACATGAGGAAGTTGACCCAAACACTCCACAGATATGCTTAAGCTATGCCAGTCTTGGCAGGAGAATCATTGCAGATGATCAGCCTAGAGGTAATGATGCTGATATCCATAGTGTGCAAGATTCTTTGCTATAAACAGTCTAAAAAGGGACAAAAATACAGTGACAGATGCTCTATACAGAAGCATATGTTTTAGTCCTCTTGAAAAGGTTCCTCCATACAGACAGAATATGATTTCTTTGGTTTATACACAAATTGAGCTCTTGATCTGTATTAGTTTTGAAAAGTGCTCAACTCCCTCCACCGACTACGGAACAATTACAGCATGGGCTTTCTGCACCTACATCTGTTGTCTGCAAGTCACCCATTCTATACTTGGTTTATAGAGGAACAACTGCAAGTCATATGTAGGAGCAAGTAATTTACATTTCTCCTGCAAATTAAGCATGATCAGCTTCAAAAATACCTGCACATCTTCAACAAGCATCTCTGCTTTCACAAACAGCATACCAAAAATCCAGACAGAGAACAATAGCAGGAGGGAAAAACCCCCAACATTTTCCAAGCACTGTTCTGTTACTATTTCTTCTCTTTTCCCCTGACATATCAGGCACTACTGATTTGATACATCACTGCTCCAATCCCACAAGACAGTTCCCACATTCTTTGCTTCTAAAAAGAACTGCAAAAGAAAATTTAAATTAAAATAGCTTTAATTAAATAGTGAAATCTAGGTGAAAAGAAAGCAGTCTAGTATAAACTAGTTTACACCTTCTGTAATACTTGTAACAGTTAAAATCACTTAGCTCACTGCAGCATAAAAGTAATTAGAATATTCCAACACTTTTGAGAAAATACAGAATAGTTACCTCAGGAAGTGTTTCATGGTGACGGTTAGGTTTGTGCTGCTAGAGCCGTAATATATTGATCACTGGTGACCTCTTCTTCACAGGTGATATTAGTGCTGTAGAAATAGAATTAAGACATTTTACAGATAGGGAAAAAAAAAAGAGGGATACTTCAGTTTTTTAAAATTGCTCTTAAAACAAACATCTATGGAAATATAATGGAAATATATTAAGAAAAAAATCTCAGGTCAATAAAAACATAATGGAAAATCATAAGGTGTTCGCACTTCAGCCTGAGCAGATACTTTGACCAGACTATGCTACCCATATCTTTTTTCAGAGAAGTAAAAAACTTGAATGAGAATACAGATGTAAGTGAGAAAGCCTGAAGAAGTATCCAGACATTTGCAAATGCTCCTTCTGTTCTTCCAACACCTGTCTGGTTTAAAGCAACTCCCAAGCAGCAGCTTCAAGAGACACTCAGTTCACTCTGCTGTTAGAAGTCCTCTTTTAATCATAATTTGCATAATACATACCATAGAATAATAAAATATGCTGAGTTGGAAGGGATCAACAAGGATCATTGGGTCCAACTCCTGGTATTGTGCAGGACACCCCAAGAGTCACATCATATGCCTGAGAGCATTGCCCAAACACTTACTGAATCCAGAGTTCCTAAAATACAGTTGACCGGGCTGCCCACTGGTTCTGTGATCTTGTGTCCTATGGTTAATGTTCATTATTACCAGATAGTTCCAGCAGATAACAGGAAGAATTAATGAAGAAACTTCATAAATGTAACCCGCCTCTGTACTGTAGACTCTCCCCAGTCACCACCTCTTTAAGTTTCTAAAATTAAGTATTCATATACAAGTGATACTTGACTAAAAGATGCAGACTTCTCAAATTACTGTACTTCATGTTTTGTAAAAGGCAGTAAAACATTTTTACTTGCTGCCAGAAAACAGGACACTGCTACACAGGTCTGCTACGAGGACAACTTAATCCAACACTTAAGGGGAACAAGATCATGGCTTCCAGCTCTGTACTGGTAGAAACCACACACAGAGGTCTGAATGAAAGTTCTGTTGTTAAGAAATCATTTAAGAGCCCATTTTTCCTTAGTACTGCATGCTGAAAAGTACTGAAGGCCTTAAGAAATCTGACCTCTTTTGTCACAAATTTAGAAATCTAAAGAACTTCAAACCTATTTTCTTCTGTGTGACCTATCAGAAATGATGGGATAAAAATCTCCTTGCACTACCATGTTCTCATATTCTTTCCTTTTTGTAACTTGCAAGTTTTATATTGTGCCATTGCCTGCTGACAGGAACAGAACAAGCATTTAAGTTCAGAAAAATGCAGCTATCTTGTTGGATTATATCACATACAGCTTGCTAAATATATATAATCCCTGAACTGTGAAAGCTTCCTTCACTTATATTGTTTTTGACTGGCTGAATCATGTTGCTGTCCCCCGAATACAGCTGTAATTGGTGCTGGCTGCAGTGACACCTGCTTGCAAGGGCAGAGAGACGCTAACTTTGGTTCATTAATGAACACAAGAGGCAGGCTCCAAACACTTCCTGCTACAGCTTTTGATAGGTCTTCTATGGCAGCGAGCACAGGAGATAGGCAAAAACTGGAGGGGATGTAACCTGCTCCCCTTCTCCAGTCTAATAATTTGCTGCTTAAAAGATATAGTTTGTGAAAGATTCTCACAGCTGAGTCTCAGCATTTTAACATCAACTTGAACAAAGGAAGCTCCGCCACAAAATTTGACCCATAAGGGCATCAGTGTAAGAAACACACCAGAAACGCCAGAAGCTGTCAAATCAAGCCCCTCTAAAAGTGCATGCTAGTCTCAGCCCCTGGGGTCAGCTCCTTCTTGATTGTGACCAAGGTCTTTCCTGAAAATTATGCTACTTGTTATTACTGCTTTAAAGTGAAGAGGAATTACACTTGCCCCAACTCCAGAAATGGCTCATACAAGCATGGCAGGGTAGGAGCTTCAAGACACTATCTCTTCAAGAACAGTTACCATCTCCAGCCAATTAAAAATTATCAAATCTGTTTTCAGTGCTCATTAAAAATTAGAGCATCCCCATAGCTGTTCAGAGACCCTGGTCTTCTACGCCGAACGTAAACCAAAAGGAAGAGAGTTGATTGAAAATAAAAAAGAAAAACTAAGTGACACAAAAAGCTTGACAAGTGGTTAAAAGTGCCTATTTTGGATCTCTTCAAAAGCCCACACTTGAAATTACAAGAATAAATTTTCCTTGCTCTCTCCCTTTTAGTTAAAATGTTGTGTGTGGAAGTCTACAGAAAGAAAATTCGCAGCTGAAGACCTGATGCCGTAGAAGTCAATATCAAAGCCCTTCAGCCTGGAGAGAAAGAGTTCACCCTGCAAGTTCAACAGGCAGTTCCCTACAGTACAAGCCCAGCTAATAACTGGGTCCATGGGAAGGCCATGGCCTCAAAAGCAATTTCCTCCACAGAGGCACAAAGCAATCAAATCCCACCTGACTCTATTAACAAGAGGGCTTTAGGATCTAGAGGCAAGACTTCCAGCTCAAACTAAAGTACAGGGAAACTATGCTGCTCTCTTGGTTCATAAGGTAAGAAGTCTAATTTTTGTGTATGGAAGACAGCCTTTCTAAATGCTGTCATCTGCTAAGTACAGGGATAGAAATCAACACTATGCTCTGTGGTTCTTGCAACAGTGCACTTCTGCAAACACACAAGTACAGATGGCATTAGGCTATTTACATCCAGGATAAACTGAGAAGCTGAATCAGGTGAGAATTTACAGTCATCTTCAAACAAGTAGGACTGGAGGGCAGCTTTCTCGGTTTCCATATACCTCCATAAGTGATCCTCTAGAGGAGTTCAGTAAAGATTTTATGTGAAGAAAAAAGTATTTAAACTCTTTAAAAAAAGTATTCCCACAATTTACAGCTAAGTTCAATTATTCATAAACCTGTAGAGCCATAAGACCTAATTTCTGCCAACCTCTTTCTATCTCAAAATGTCATAGATTTCTCCTAAGTGAAACTTTACTTCCAGTGAGGTTGTTATAGCATCTCAGAGATCATGAAGAACAGCCCTAGCTTAGGATGATATGTTCTATCAACAATTCAGAATTTAAAAAAAAATCTCATTTGCCATTAGGTGTGATTAGAAAAAAACCCAACCCAAACAAGTCACATACTCATTTTATTTAGGGAGAAGGACTTGACTTCCAGCCTCTTGCTTTCTTTAGGAAAGACTTTCCTCAGCAAGCTGGATGTCTGCAGATCAGGAAGGTTTTCAAGGTCCACTTGTAGAAAAGAAAGACACACGTGAAAAAGATTCTTGTCTACAAGTGATAATCTTGTTAATAAATGTTTATCAGTTTGTTGAAAGAAAGGGCACAACAATTATACAATTCAGTTGAGAAGTTGATAGCAGTTATGGATTTGGAGAGACTGAAATACAAAATTCTGAAGACTTGACAGCAGGACACTCAGAGCCAGCAGGTGCTGGGGAACAGCCAGTTGGCCACAGCATCCACCCACTGCTCAGAGCCTGAGTTTGTGCTTATATATGGTTTCACTCATATGAACTTGTAGCTGTGGGTTTTTTTACGGCTTAAGAAAATGTTCCAGCTTCATGCTATATGCACATTTTCTCACTAAGGAACCCTCAAGATAATTCTCTTCTTCTGTAGTCAGTTTTTCAGCTTCTCCTGATTTTAAGTCATGCAGCTGATGCAAGTCTAAAAACAAATAGATTTGACTTCGTTAGTAATTTTCCATTATCTTCCTAGAAGCAGCTTGAACCTACAACTACAGAAAGCCCCTAGACTCAAGGCTTGAAGTTTGCTCTTTGATATGAATAGACTCATTCATGTTCTAAGGCTCTTTATTGAGAATGATGGGGTGAGGATGAAGTTTGGGTTTCCCACATGCTCAAGTTCTCACTTGCAGTATTTTATCCCATACCACATCACTTCCACAAAGCAGTTCCTACTCCCTCCAACAACACACCCACGTACCCATTCATTGCCAATTGTTTCATCCAGTTTCTTTTAAACTAGACAGCAGTTTCCCCTCCTAAAACTAACCACAGCTTTTATTGGAAAAGAAGCAGTACTACTATAATCACATACAACAGCAAAACTCTTGCAAGATTTGTCTCAAAATATAAACGACGCTTTCCTTAAATAAACATCAACTATTTGAATTTCTTGTGACTCTATGATCTTTTTAGTCATATAGCAAAACATGCATCAATCTGAAAGGTTAACAGTTGCTGGAGGCTTAAAGAAATCAAGAGTAAGCCTTAAACATCACCTCTTTATCTAAAGCTGAGGGTTTGCTTTGTTTGTCTTCAATAAAGCTGCAGATACAGCTGCAGGGAAAAGCCGTGTTATTTAATATAAATCACCATACTTCCAGAGTAAAATATAAAGTATTTCCAAGGTAGTTCCCTTCCCAATCTTTGTTTTGCAAGCTAACGGGTATTTGCAGCCTGGTATATTGCGAACACCTTTAAATGTATATTCCAATTATAAAGAAAGAGTAAGTGTGCTGATTAAAAAAAAAAATCAGAAACATTAATGTGAGCAGGCTGGATATAATACTTTGTTTATATGGATCATTAGATTACAAAAAAAACCCAACACCAACCCAAACCAATTCATTTTTTTAAGCTTACTTGTTGCAGTTTAAAGTATGTTTTAAAGTACGTTCTTCTGAATGCCACCACCATGATGTTGATTTCAGGTTGCCACTTTTCTTTCCAGTGGTATCCTGGGTTGGTATCTACTTCTCATTCACCTCAAAAGCCTACATTTATTTATTTCTGAGGGACAATAGGATTGAGCCTTATGTCACCAAAAGTGTTTTGCTACTGTGTATTCCTTTTTCTTTTGCTGATGGGAATGTTAGAGCTTCTGTATCTCAAACACCCACCTGAGATAACTGGAATTGGAAAGGGGAAGAATAGCAGAACACATTATGAAATGCCCCTTGAGGTCCTGGAGGATAGCAAGCTGGCTGGAAGCCAGCAGGAGGCAAAGACAGACAACAGCACTCTGGGCTGCATGAACACAAACAGAGCCAGTAAGTAGATTGAGGGAAGAGATTATCTTCCTCTACTCAGCACTCTGGGCCATATTTAGCTACTGCCTACTTTGGGGCCCCAGCAACACACAAAAGATGCCAACAAATGTAAGAGAGATAAGCAGAGGCCACTGGCATGATGGGGCTGAGGCTGGGGCAGATGAACTTGCTCAGCTCCAGGCAGGGACAGCTTTGGAGGGACGTAACAGCACCTCCAGTGCCTATGGGGATGTCATTGAAAAGTCAAGAGATGGAGCCTTTACAGCAGTGCTGGACAGGAAAGGGAAAAACAACAGGCAAAAACTTAAATGTGAGAGGTTCAGCCTGGATATGAGGCAATTTTTTTTTTCCCGAGAGGACAGTCAGGCAATGGCACGGGTTGCTCAGAGACACTTTGAGGTTCCAAACAAATGAAGCCCTAAGAAGCCTGACCTCAAAGCTGAACCTGTTGTCAGCAGGAGATTGGGCCAGAGATACTATGAAGTCCCTTCCGGACTTTGATTCTCTGCCTCCCCCACTGTCACTGTCACGGGGTGATATCAAATATCCTGCACTATGCCCAAATACTCTTAGTACTATAATGCCATAGAGATACAACTGACAGGGTGCCCAGGTGCCTGCTATTTTATCATTTTAAGAGCTACCCACCGCTCCATATACTTTGCAATGTTTCCCAAGAAACAGGATTAGCTTTAGGATGGAACAAAATCATTCCCGCTCTTATCTCTCCCCACCACCCCACCAAAAGCCTCCACCATGAAATTTCACCATAAACAAGTCATATTATGGTCCTACAATTTAAGAATGAGAGTCTACAAGAGTCATGCCAGTGACAAACACACAACACACACAAACCCAAAATACAAATAAAACCCCAACAACTCTAGGACCCAACCCTAGAACTTGCTCTTCTAAGCAAGTACTGTTTATCCAGCTATCCCATGGAATAGACACATACCTACTTGCATCTTCCATCTTGCATTCATGCCCAAAGGTGGCATAAAAATCACTTCAAGTGTATTAAACAAACTAGTAAAACCAGAGGATCTTCATCTCAGTAACTGCATAATCATTTATAGGTCTTTGAATGTTATAGCAACAACACTGCTCAGACTTCTCCAACTGAGAGGACATCCTGGGAAATGGCTCTATTGCCAGAAAAGGTCTCAAGAACAGGTCACCTGTTCCATGCAGTTCAAAAGTTTTGTGTTGACTCAGAAGTGGCTTTGACTGACTCCAGTGGATGCAGCCACTGGCAGGAGTCACCTTAGAGATCAAAAGTGGATGCCTGTTTTGTGTGAGCTGTTTCCCATCTCAGTACAGAAGGGTATTTTCATTTCTATGTGCCCAAGATAAGGCTGTACTCAACATCAGGCATTCTTTAGAGGAAAATCTTGGAACAAAATGTCACATTTGATTGATAACCCTTATAAGCAAGACTTGACTTCAGTCACGTTGTCACAGGTAGTAAGATTTTTTCCACTTCTAATCTCCATCAAACATTGACATTTTACATTTCTGTATTTCACTAGAAGAGTGAGGGCAAGGCTAGATATGAAGTAAAATTTAACAGAACTGTAGTCCTGTGAGCATAAGCACATACCACACAATTAAGCAATAAAAAGAAAAAGAGCCCTGAATAAAAGGTTAAAATCACAGCAGAGTTGGGGAGTCAGAGGGCACAAACCCCTCAGCTTCTCTACAGAAGAGTGCTTTGAAAGCCTCCAACTTTGTAGTTCTAACTTAGCATTTCAGTCCATTGCTGCCTCTTCAAAGCATTACGAATATAAGGAAGGATCAAGAGGGTCTTACAATCCTCCTAAGAGACAGTCATGTAAGATTGTATTTGGGTTCGAGAGAACTTACTTGTCAAATCTCACATGGCAAGTTACCCCCAACACCACTCAACTCAGCCTACATGCTGTAATTACTCTGCAGATTTTGGCTCAGTGACAACCCACAGTTTGATGAAGGTAACACCAAACCAGAACTCAGCACTGTAGAAGCATCTCCACCTTTCATTGTAGATCTCTGCCCTTTAAAAGAAAAAGGCTAGGGTTCTCTACCTGACTGTTCAAAGCAAACTAAATCCCAGAAATCCAACAAAGGAAATGTTCACGCATCCAGATGCACTTTGCATGCAGAACTGTGACAATAATCTGCTTTTTTCAATTTCTATAACCTCTTTTCTATTTCAATGTTGAAAGATGGAGAGAAAGGACAAAACTATATGAAGTCACTTCAGGTGACTGGTGAAGACTTTGCTGGGTATTAATAATTCTATTTCTAATAATAAGTCTATTTCTAGTAAAAATACAAAGGTAAAAATAGAACAAGCTCTCCACAACCCAGAATACGATACCTTTCTAGAGATGTAATCAGGTGCCTAAAATCAACAGGAATTAAAGTATCCAAGTCTTGTCTTTTTCTACAGTGTGTCCATCCTTAAAGCTCACTTTACATATTTTAGAAAGTGTATTTTATCCAGAAGGCCACTGAGTAAATGACATATCAGCTAAAAATGGAGTTCTCATGCTTGAAAACAGTCTTCAAAGTATAGCAACTTCCTCCGTCCCCCATCCTTCATACATTATAAAGATGCATAATTTTTACTCACTTCTCATGAACTTTCACTTGACCACTAACGAGTTCACCCAGGAGAACAGCAGCCTCATCTGGGTGGCTCACATGTGCCTACATGGTTTGCAGTGGAATTTTTCTGGCCCACTTGCTCTGTTGCCAGACGCACTGTATGACAGCTTGTATTGCAAGGAAGTGTGTTCTAAATAAAACATCACACTTTGTAGCAAAAATCCTTAATGTTTAGAAAAAATCCTACAAGGTTACATGCATAAAATCTGAAGAGGCTTCCTGGCTACCTCCCAGCCTAATTACTGCAGAAGTTTCATGGAAAAAAAACCCCAAAATTACTCCTTCTGAAAGTGAAAGACTGATGTGCTTTTGCTCTCCCTCCCTTCTTGGTTTCCACTCCATTGCCTAGAGATGAGTGGAGGGCACAAGTTAAAATGCAAAGATGAAGTATTCCCTTGCCACCAAAATTAACTGAAGTCTAGATTTGCTTTAGAGCCAAATCAGTTCCTAACAAACAGTAGTTTGTGGGGAAGAAACATCCTATCAACAAGTTACATACAGATCTGCAATGTCAATAGATTTACACCAGAGATTCTTGTTCTATCCATTCCCCCACCTTTCCAACATGTGTTATATTTTCTTGGACCAAGCAGAGTTAACTCACCCATAAGATTAATACAACCTCACATCAAGTAGCAGCCTGAAAGCATGTGAAACTATGGACTAAGATTTAGTTTAACTCACCCTTCCCCCCTAAAAAAGTTAAGGATATCAGAGGTGTCAGGACAAAAGCCAAACTCAGCTTTCATGCAAAAGAAGCATAAATCAACTTATTTACGCAGGAATTTGGTGAAGGTCAGACACAATTCATACTGATCTAACAGAAAATTCTTCCATGTGGTGCCATTTTCCCATAATTTCATGAGATTACTTTGGCATGGAAGCAGCAACTTCTCCACAGAGCTCTGAGAGACAGACATGCAAGAGTAGAGCAGGTAGGATCCATGACAGTTTCTGCATCTCCTTCTGCAATTTTACTAAGACAGAATTTAAGAACAATGATCTCCCATGCAGTCAGCCAGTTAGATGATGTTATGAAGCACCACACTTGTGAAACGATAAGCATTCTATAGTAAGTGTTATGCACCAGGTGTTTGCTGCCTGTGGTCCTGCAGCCTGTAGGGGGACCACAATAAAAGAGGAACCAACTTATTCAGCAGACAGGAGGATCTAAAATTCCACTGCAGTTATTTTGCAAACTTCATGGCCTAGAATTTAATCTCCTGTTGGCTGCTCAGTGAGATGTTCTGCATCCCATGAGGTAGGAAATCAGGACAACTCCAAGTATGTGACCTTGCTGGAAGCTCTGGTTATGCATTTGCCGCCCAAAAGGACACATGCAGGGTAGATTGCTCTGGTTTTACTAATGTCTGAAGTGAGGAGAAGTGGAAGAAATCATCTGTTTTATCATAGAAACTGGAAACTTTTCTAAAATTTCTGTAATACTCCATGCTCTGGTTGAACCAGATTTAAGCCCTTCTTTAGGGAAAGATGTTGAATGGCAACACAAAAAGAAAAAAGGAAAAAAAAAATCACTCCAGGACATTTCTCCAAATCTGTTGTCCAGACAGGCCTATGTACCAGCCAATATCAGCTCAACTTGGAAGAGTCATAGGTATCTTACCGAATTTTTATTTCTATTAACAAGAGCCATGAACAACTGTAAAAATGACTGCACTAAGACTCCCTTCACCTTTCTGTAGCTTAAGATAGCTCCAAGTAGCATCAAAGTCAAACACTGCTTCTATAAGCAGTGGAGAAAGAAAGCTATGATGGACTTGGAGCCAGGGACATTCATAAAAATGAGGGCTAAATCAACACAAACACCACACTGACATGACAAAATGAGAGGAAAAGGTGATGAAGATCTGTAAAAGGTAAAGATGGAAACAATGGTTTGAAGGTAAATGAAGTTACACCAGCTGTTAAGCAAGACTTATGAAACATACTTTCAAGCATGGTGTAGGAACCATTCTTATGTGGTAATTGCACAAAATGAATTTTCTCAACTAAGTAGGAAAAAAAAGTGAGTGAGAAGGTAAGTGCAAGGTGCTGTGGTGCTCTTCTTCCATCTGCCATTTCCTGCTTGGTTCAACCAAACCTTTACTTTCTTTCGGATGCCCACTCTCTGACAGAAAAGGATGCTGGCAAAGATTTGGTAGTAGAAAACTGGAAAGAGGGGAGAAGACCACGTGTGAAGAAAAGAGAAAAAAGAAATATGTAGACCATTGAAAACTGGTTCCTGTAGCAACATTACTGAGGGGGAAGAGGAACAAAGTGGAGCCAAGAGGAATACAGACTAGAACAGTGTGATTGACAGGACTGCTATAAAGGATTTATTCTTAACACAGTGTAACACTGAAAATCTTCTTCCTTCGGTGCCTCTTTCTACTTAGAAAAGCGGGCACACTTTTATTTCTCATAGCTTACTCTTAACTTCATAAGTGTAAAGAGATAGAAAAACTTCTAAAAGGAATTACGTTAAACAAGTTTCCAGAGCTCTTGCAGCAGATTCACCCACAATAATTCAGCAGTACGAACTGATCTTATCCTTGAGATAGTAACCATACAAAATAGCATGTTGGTCAGGACAAACGAGGTTCAAAGAAGAACATGACTGTCTCAGACCATTGGAGATACTGTTGTAGTCCTGCTTGAGAAAGTGGGGAGTAGGTCATGTGGCCTTTTCCAAATTTGTGCTTATGGTATGTCCTGTTTTCCATGTCATCTTCTGGGAGCACCACCATTTCTTTCCCTTCCTCACTCAGTTCATCAAGAACTCCTTTTTCCTCCTTCAACCCATCTGTTCTCCTCAGGCTGCTTTAACACTGACAGCGTGAGGGCCTAGCAAGCCCAAAATTAACAAACCCCACATTGATTTTAATGTTTCAGAGGAACAACCTGTTTGATGGCACACATCCAAGCCAATGTTGATATGGATATGGCTTTGTGAGAGTGGAGTGGGAGAAGGAATAAGAGACTTGCTCTTATAACTGCCTACCAGAAGAGGACTAGAGTTTCCATGACCACAGGACAGCTTTGTACTAAGGGGCCCAATTTTTATTGCACACCACATGACTGTGCAAGTATTATCAGTGTAATATATACATAACAAATTGTTGCTATGCCATGGATGAGTCTCAACATCCAAGTCATCCTGGAAGATAATGAAAGGTATAATTATAGAAAGGTATAATTATAGAAAGGTAGAAATATAATTCTATTTTTCAAATATATGAATAAGACTACTAAAAAAAAAGAAGTAATATGAATAATTAGGAAACTTCTTTCAATCATTAGTACAATCTGTAACTAGCCACAGAAGCCCTTGCTCAGTTGAGCAAGTATAATAGTATGATTTTTGGGGTCCTAGGAAACTTACTGATTCACTTTTGGCAGACACAGGCATACAACAGGGGCTTAAATGGTAAATGGTATATATATATGTATATTAAGGAATAACTCCTATGTCTCCGAAATTGATAACCAGCTATACACAATCCTAAACAAGTCCTCTTTGCAGAAACTGCCTTTCCTTCTTATGTACCATCAGAAAACATTGGTTAACCATGGCCAAGTTAAAAGGATGATACAGAGAGCTGTAGAGACAGGACTTTGTATAGCTAATTCTTTTAGGTTTGGTCTTGTCCCTTAATTTACCTCAGTATCCTTCCCTGGAAAAGCAAAATACATAGCTACTACAGAAGCTACAGCTACATCAGAGCAGAGCACAGACCAACAGAAACGCTGCTGCCAAGCACTTGAAATTGAAACTGCATAGGATGGGGAAAGGCAGTTTGTTTTTAAACAAAACACCCTGTACAGATGTTGGAGCAGCTCCAACTGGGTCCCTGGTGCTGAATAACAGGTTGCAGTTGGTGTCCACTCAAAACATTTTCACCTGTTTATTCTCAGGGGCTCCAAGACTAGTCCACGAAGACAGGTGAAGAACAAAAGCTGGGAGATTTGCTTGAAAAACATTAGTGTAGACATCTATATTTAAACTAAAAGTGCCTGTGAAGTAATTTCCTACCAGAGAGAGAACTCACAGGGACCCAGTTTCATATAGACACAGTCCTGAGGACCACTACTGCACCTCCTAGCTTTGCTCTAACAAACTGCAATTTCACCTGCTTATATTGTCAATTGTTTTCAGTTCCAGGCTTTCTAGGTCCTACGTTTCTCCTGTTCCCCAGGCTCCTTTTTGACGTCTGTGGCTGTATGTGTCTGAACTAGAATGGAGTGCTCAGCCTGCAGATCTGCAGACAAATTAGGATGAGGTAAAAACACTATGCCAAACTGCTCCACTTCACTGAGGTACTTTAACTACTGGGAGGGCTAGAAACTATCTTCTTGAAGGGTCTCTTAGCTGTACCAGAAAGCTGAGAAGTGTTTGCTCACATTTTGCAGAGGAGTAGGATACTGCGCTCCAGAACAAACTGCCAGAAACACGTGAAGCTGATGAAGTTGGTGTAGGGTTCTTCACTGGTTTTATGCTAAAGTGAATGAGAGCTGCTCACTAGACTTCACCTGGCAGGTACTTTAAAGAAACCAGTATTTTTCATGAAAGGTTCAGTAATTGAAAGGGAACACTCCCAAAGTAGAAGTCCTGGTATAGTTTCAATGGGAGAGTTCAGGTCTCTTGCAGCCAGACTTCTCTGAGACCTGAACCACTGCAAGGCAACCGGAGAAGGCCTTTGGAGGATGTGTCAGATACTTAAGCCGGATGCAAGCCAAATCACTAGTGTAAACATATCCATAATGTGTCTCAAGGCAAAGTCAGACAGGTCAGTTTGCCACCAAAATGCTTGTTTTGCCTTGAAAAGGAGTGCTCATGCAGTCCCACATACCACTAAGTAGTGACTCGGGAAGCTGCTCCCACAGCTTCTGCTGTCATACTTCCCTTTCCACTGCCTGGCAGGAACAAGCAAAATTTCCACCTCCAGCTCAGGCTGGCAAATCCTGCAGTACAACACAGCTCAGCCCTTGAGCTCAGTTAGGTGGCTGAGCCTGTATCATGTTTGATGGATGCTGAGGATGCTAAGCCTGAACCATAGCCACATTCCTGCATGACCACAAACATTCTCCACATCTTTTCACATCAGCCTCATCTTTCATGCTGTTTTTACTTACTTTATCCTTCTTGCCTGTTTGGAATCTCACCATCTGGTTTCCTTCTCAGTATTCTAGTAAGCTCTGTTCTAGAGTTTACTTTTCAGGCCTCCTTCCCAAAGCTTATATTCAAAGAGTAGCATATTTCATGCAGCCCTTTGCCCTACATTATCAAGCAAAGGATTTTATAGGAATGTCAAATGAAAGAAGCTTTCCAATCAAGAAAGCTGCGCAGATGTTCATAAAAAAAATTAAAATGTAGTCTTATGAGTCAGAGGGCATTAAATCCAACAAGATTTGATCTCCACAAAACCCAAGCCTGTTCTTCTTGCAATTTTCTGCTAACACTTCAAATGACCCCTTGGGAAAAATAAAGCTTGTCTGGCTCTGTATAGTTATAATGCCCTGACTGTACAACTGAACATAAAAATTGGTTTATAGCTGATCACAGCTTAACTTTAAAATACAAGATTATTTAAATACTAGCAGCAGTCTGGAGCCCTACAAATGCCATCATTTGTGCAACAGCATTTTCCCTGCAGCCAGCAACAAGTCTGTTTGTGCAGAGAAGATGATGGATAACAAAATAATCACTTAATGCAACAGCCTTGAAGTTTATCACTTAGTATAGCTTATCTCAGGGGGCTGCAATTCCCTGTCAAGAGCGACAGGAAGATATTTGATCACAGGAAATTCTTAGGTTCAAACACATCAGTGAAGCTAATGTGATGCTGTCCCATGGTTAACAAAGCCCTGTCTCAAAACTAGAGCTGGCTAAGGGCTCATAGACACTTTGGTTTTGTGCTCAGCCATAACAGGTTTTTACACCAGCAGAACATGTTTTACTGTGTATCAGTAAGCCAGCAGGAAAGTTAATGAACACATTCCATCACACAATTTTTTCATTGTTTGCTGCTTTCTTGGGATCATCTCCTGCCCATTTCCTGTTTAGAGTGATACATACAGCATCTGATGCTGTCACATGATTTTGCTCTTGAAAAATCATAGGCTTCCTGTCTCCAAGCTTCTGTTAGTCTTGATGATAAGTCATTTGCTGCAGCAATGTAGTTTGGCATTAGTTTCAGTTGAAATATTTCTTTAAATGATACGCAGATTATGAGAACCGAACAAGTCAAAGGGTATTTCTTGATGGAACTCCACCTGTTCGGTTTGGCAAAATAGGGGCCCACATTTTTTAAGACAGAGAAAAGCAGGCTCTCCTAAGAATCAGTAAGTGTCATCTGAATCTGCACTTTGCTAGATAGATTTATAAGTATGCAACACCTACCAAATTACTAAACATAATGAGGCTTTTGCTGTTCTGTTCCTGGGGAGATGAGATGTTCTTATCACACTCAACTGATTCAACTATTCATCGGCCTACGAGTACAAAATTACATTATTTAAAAATGTGCAGGAAAACGATTGGAACAGAAGGCAATCAGTAAGCTTATTGTAGAGCACAGGGATGATGCAGGATTTTAGAGATACTATTTTTTCTATTCTATTCTATTTCATTTTAGGATAAATTAGAATAACCGGGAGTGGATGGGGGGCAGCAGGCGAGAAAAGAATGAGAACCTGGATTTACAAAAGCATGCAAGCCACAAAATAAATTTCTTTCAGTTTCTAAAATGGCTTCTTTGTTTCAAATGCCTTTGTCACAAAAAAACCACCTTGTTGTGATCTGACTGTTGAGTTGACTGAATTGGGACAAAGGTGTTGTTCTTCCCTCTCCCCCACCGCCTACATTCTGACACACACTTTCGCTACCCTCTTTTAGCCATTTTAAAGGAAACCGTAAGAAAAGCAAAACCGGTGAGGACAAAGGGAAACATCAAAGACATCAATCCTGAAATAAACTCGGAGCAAGTGTAACTTCAATACACAATGACCATGTGGGGGGATGAAGGGGAGGCGGGCAAGAAGAGAGCGCCGTGGGAATAAGAAGTCATCATTATCACGCGCACAGGTTGGTGTAACGGAGGCGCACAGAGCCCAGGGCAGGTGCGGCGGGACAAGCCGGGCCAGCGGCCCCGCGCAGCGCGGGCTGCGGGGCAGGGCAGGGCGCAGAGCCCACTGCGGAGCCGCAGAGCCGTGCGCCTGGCGGCCGNAGGGACGGGAAGGGGCCGGGGGCGGACGGGGGCGCCGGGGCGCTCCCTGCGCGCCGCCCGCCATCGGGCCCCGGCCCCCAGCGCAGGATGCCGCTCTCGCCCCCGGGCTTGGAGACCTGCCCCCATCGCGTTCTCCCCGCGCTTGCCGAGGAAAGGCGATACCTGTCTGCGCTTCAGGGGAGTCCAGCCACTGTGGCGCGGTTAAGGTCCTACGGGAAAGCGGGGAGCATCCCCAAGGTGTTAAGGTCCCGGCTAGCTGGGACAGTACTCAGCAAGCCAGTATCCTTCCTCCATATCCCATCCCACCAACCTGTCAAGGAGATCAGTGTCCTTTCTTCCCCAACAGTATATCCCGAAGGCTTTTGATCTTCAAAGTTTAAAGTCAGCTAATCGGGATCATAAGCATGTCGTTATATTTATATAGCTCTCCCCTCTAGGAGAATAACAACTGTTGTCTGCAGCATCCACAGAATCATTTAAAGTTGCCCAGAGCAGTATTTACTGCCGGTAGGCAATTGGTCTGTGTTTCATTCATCCTTACTGTTGCATGCATCTGTCCAGATGTTCCTTTGAAGCTGTAAGCAGCCTGTCAGGCCACATTGGTGTCCCAACATTGGCCAATAGTCTCCTGTTTTCAGAAGTCCTTTGAAAAGTCTAATTAACCTATTTTTCTAAGTGTTCTCTATTCCTAATTTGAAAATAGCTTTCTGCATGCCTGTTTCAGGGACATGGTGAAATTTATACTGAATCTCCCTTTTCAGTCATTTTGATCCCATAATCAACTATCACATACAAGAAGTATGGTGAAAACACCTGGGTCATTGTGTTAAAACATTTAACGACTAGGAAACACTGTTCATGTCGTACGGCAAAGCAGACTGGTATTTAATTCTCCTTCTAGCGAGAGCTATGTAGTCTCTCTTCCACCTGCTATCAGCATGCCTGAGGCACCTGGCCGGCAGGTGCTGCGTCCTGCAGAGCTGATCGAGTGGCAGGGACGGAAGAGGTCCCAGCAGCCTCCACTGCAGCTGTGTGCTCCATCAGCAAATGAGGTTCGGCTCAATGGAACAACTCAACAGTCGGTATCAGACTACAGCTTTACCACCTCGTCTCTCATTTGCACCACGCTCTGCACATTGAACTAATCTTTCAAGCTTAATTCCATGCATCAATGCAACCAGGAAAGTAGTTCTTTCTCCCGTTTTCTGCATTACAGCAGTGTTTCTAATTATTGTATCACAATGATGTTCACCCCCAACACATCAGATCCTTGCTCTTAAGTCCTGTGCCTGTCAGAAACTTCTCTAGCATTAGGCCAGAGGCTCCACTGCAGGTCTGTAGATGTCTGAACAGAATAAACTCTAAATTGGTGGACTTAGGGGGCTTCAGGAGCAGAGTTCAGTTGTGCTTCCCAAAATAAATCTAGGAACAGAGATTCATAAGACCATTCATAATTATGCAAGATGAATCATGAACATAAAAAGGCAGATCCTTGCTACGGAAGTAGCGTTACTTTCCCAGATGACATGCTCTTGTTCACAAATATTAAGGAATTCAAAATGTGAGATAGAAAGCCTTATTGACTTGTTCCCTGTTGTGGCAAATTTGAGGGATCAGACCAATATGTTTGGAGTTTCCAGATGGCCTCCTGCCCATTCTCTGGAATCATGCACTGGAACATAATAAACTCTAAATTGGTGGACTTAGGGGGCTTAGGTGGACTTGGTGGACTTAGGCAGGCTGTAGTCATGCAGTGCCATTTCAGATTTGCCTGAATTTTTTTGAGACCCTTGTTGTCAAATTTCAGTTTGATGTACACATTCATGCTATGTTGGTATGGAAGCTACCCAGGTTACATGACTCCTATGTTCCGCATCATTGTTTCATGGAAAGTTGAGGCAACATAGCATTTTATAAAAAGCTCTTTTGTTTACAAGCAGTTACAGAATATTTTATTATGCTGTACTTTCCTTTTAGCAGCATAATTATTTTTATTTTATGGCAAACGAAAGAAACTATGTATGACAGCAGAAATATAGCCTGTACTTAGATGTGGCAGTGAAACCATATTAGAAAAAAATAGATGTAGGACTCCACTGGTTGAGCAATGCTACACTTTTCCAGCAATAGCTCATATAGCCTGCTGTGCTTAATAAAAACCAGCAAGGTCACCTGCATGATTAATTTAGCATTGGAAAGAAGGTGACAGAAGCAGCAGAAAAACCAGATAACAACATACTTCGCTCAGATATTGGTGAAAAATCAAAAGCTCAAGTGCCTTATTATTTTGGATAGAAGCTCTTGCTGTTACAGAAATTACTGATAAAGGCAAAAATGATAACAAGGACATGTGCTGTGTCCTTGTGAAGAACCTAACTATTTTGCCCCCACCCAGCACTTTTCTCAGACAATATGCCACCCAAGCATTATTAAATGCACCATATTATATATTTTTATAATATNTATAGTATTATTTTGTTTCCTTTTTAACAAGTAACATTTTTCATTTTGTGGCCATACAGAGGTGGCGGAAATACTTTTGTTACACTTGTATTCTTTAACTTAAAATTGACAAGATAAAGACTGTATTTAACCTAACAGTACTAGTACTGCTGGAATAATCTTAAAAGTTGTAGAAAGAAAGGATAAGGAAGGAATAGGAAAACCCTCCGTATTTATGTAAGGAACTTTCTTACCTCAATTTTCAAAATCTGTAGTTCAGTTTATCAATCCCTCTAGTTTTCACTCAGCATGAGATAAGCTACACTCTCCAAAAATGACAAGCTTCTCAGGCTGTTCTCAAATTTCCTCACTTGCCCCTTTTGATGGGATTCTTGTCAACCAGCAATTCTTTGCGCCTGGCTATGGACAAGCATCACAGATTGTCCTGCAGTGATGAATTATATGGCTCTCACGCACTGATATTATAACAACTAGGGCTGTGTGCACACAAGCTTCAGCATAATTTTTTAAACCAATCTCCTAGTTATTTTGCTCATTTCCAGTCCCATACTTCGCCTCACTTGTATTTCTTTGACTGAAGATGCCATTAAGTTTAACGTGGGATACACCAACAGAAGCATGTAGATGATGGTAATGTGAGAGATGAAGTGTGTCAGGCTTACTCATAGAGCCTTTAGAGAGATGACAGCTAAGTGAAGCAGCCAGTATGCTCATTTAGTTTACCCATTTCTTGAAGCAAAGAATTTTGCCAGAAAAGACTTTGTCTATATATGAATTAAGAGCATTTAATGTTATAATATTTTAATTTATATCATTCTGGTGAATATTTCTACATAGAAAGGGTAAAATAAAGTGATGTAGACATGAATTTCAAATACTGTATGCCAGCAATACCTGTTTTTTTCTCCTAAAAATAGTGAACAAACTCAAATATGCTGAAACTGTGTCCTAATCATCACCAAGATGTGTACCAACCATATTATGTTTGTGTGAAAAAGAAGGATTTGTATTCATAAAATAAAAAATTTAAATCAATTTAAAAGGAAAAGGCGATTTAAAAAAAAGAAGAAACAACTTCTTTTCATTCATCTTCCGCCATTATTGAGATCCATACTCCGAATGCATGTGCTACATTTCATGCAAAGATTACGAAGTATTTCACCAACAATGATTCATGAAGATTCACAACCCTTGGTAATTTGGGTAAATATTTATGTAAATGTCATAGAGATCAGCAAACTGACTCACAGACAAGTGGTGTTTGTAAAAAAAAAAAAAAAAAAAGTTTGGATGCATCTTCTTTTCTTTCTTTTGCTTTTCATTTTAAAAGCTTACAATTCCTGTTCTCCAGCTATGTCAAGTGCATACATAGATCCAGAGAAGTAACAAAAACTACATTACAAGAGCAGCAAATGGGGTGACCCAAGCATCTGACCATGTGTTTTTTTAGAAAATTTTAACTGATGGTTCAACAGCTATGCTTCTTATAAAGAAAGTAAACACATTGCATGAGTTCTCCTGAAAGGAGATGAAAGAATGGAGTTCCAGTCCGAGGAATACATTGCAATATCCTCTCCAGTCAGTGGGGGCACCAAGGATCTCACTTGTGATGGAAATGTAACATTTAGTTCTCTTATGTAAACAGTACTGTATCTTTAAAAATTAACTTCACACATTGTGTCTGAACTGCAAGCACTGCATCCTTAAAAATGTATTGATTGCTCAAGTAGACAGAATCAGAGCCTGATATTCCATGATTGTCCTTGTGAAACATTTATGGCCTGAAGTTATAACTGTGAGCAATGATGGTTCCCAAGGACATGCAGGAAGGCAGACTGCCTGCCTAGTATAGATATCAGGGAGGATCCCTTTGCAAGGTCACATTGCTTCCTGAATGCCTACCAAACCCTAACTTCTTGTGACAGAACTGAGTTTTCCCAGGTTGTAGTAAGATTTTGACTGTAGGGACAGAGGAGTATAATATAGTTCAAATGGTATTTTAAAAATTTTTATTTCCTATTTGTTTAATGTAAAACAGGCATAAAGAGTCAGAAAAGAATGTAAGGTATATGCAGACTTTGAAGGGATGACAATTTTCAGTCTTTATGTCAGAGAAAAATATTTTGTGTGACTCTTTCTAACAACATTGCCTTTAAGGCTAAACTACGCCATATGTTGAGGGGTTTAGTGATTTAGAGGAAAATCAATATTTTGTATGGTTCTTTCAGTACTCCATATTACTTTTGTGACACCCCAGAAAGTGTACTAGACTGGCAAAAGATCTCACCTAAACTTTGCCTGAGCTGCAGAGAAAGTCACAGCAGCAGTGAAAGCAACAGTTCCTGTTCAGCAGAGAATTATCATCCTTTCTTTAAAGTTTGCATGGCATTGGAGAGATTTAAACCCCTAAGTTGCCAAGATTGTTTATGCCAAGAGAAAATGAAAACTGAGGGCAAAACGATTTCGTGCAATATATGGTTTGCTGAGTATTAGTGCATGTGGGACTTTGAAGGCTGAGGACCATTCACTGAGAGGTTTTATTTGAACAGAAAAAGCTGGTAGGTGCTTCACTGGGAATTTTTGAATTAACTTCGAATATTATGCTTTCCAGTAGTTGTATCTAGGGAATTTATATCTCTTGGGGTCTTCCTTAATGACATCAAGAAATTATCTGGTTTTTGACATCTGTGTCCATGCATTGCAGGAACCTCTCAAGAGCTGATTCTTTGCACTGGCCCTATGTATAATGAAATATCTTTGGACTTGTAGCATGCACATCATAATTACAGTAATTTCTGTCTTATGCCTGAAAGTTCTCAGGAATTTTCTGAAGATTCACCAGAAGAGGATCAAAGATTTTCTTTTTATTGGGGCTTACAGATTGTGCTCCCAGTTCAAGTGCAATATTAATGGTCATGCAGCAGTGTAGGCATGCTTTTGCAGAGTGTCTGACAAGAGAAGCTAAAGCTGCTCCTCCCTGCCTCTAATAAACAGTCTTGAACTGCACTAGTGCAATCTCATGGCATAGCAGATGTGTTCAGTTTAGCTAACTCCTGTCCAATCCTAAACATTCACTGACCATTTTGGTTCTGTAGATGACAAGATCTGTAGCTGTCCCTGTAGAGAACTAGAATCTCCCTGCTCAGAAAAAGCTGTGTCATCATGCTGAAGAGGCTTGCTCCACAAGAGGATCACACCTGGTAACAGTGGAAGTGAACCTGCCAATAATCATGTATTTGTACCAGAAACAGAGCGTTGCCAAATATTACAGATTTACTGTGACATTTATGCTATTTAGTGTATTTCCTAAAGTTCCAATACACTGAGTCTTGTGATTTCAGGAAAAGTGCAGCTTTTTTATTAAAGGAAAGGGGGAAAAAGTACTCTAATATGTTTGTGGAAAAAAGCTTGAAAAAGTTTGGAGCTATGAACAGAATGTAGGCTAAAGCTTAGAAATCAGAAAGTATACTGATACTACTTGACATTTTAAGTCTCTTGAGAATACAAGCATTTTGATCCAGCATTTGAAAATCCCACTGATTTTAACAGAGCCCAGATTTCTCATGTCTCTTTCAGTCTTATGCAATTGCTAACAAACTTCTAAGAGTTGTTTTTTTTTCTATTTCTTTTTTAGAAAGAAATATGAAATCTAGCAATGAGCAGCACAAACACAGAATAAAAATGACATGCAGCACAGAGCCAGCCTTGCCTTCTTCCTGAAAAATATAAGCCCTTGGCATTGCAGAGGTTTGTTTGGGAGAGTTTTATTATTGCAAGCAGCAGCAGTTGCACATTTTGAATTTAAGTCAATACATATTTGTCCAAATACTGAACCAGAATGCTATCCTAAAACAATTCATCGTGTCTTATCCTTTGTTACAGGACCTCTCTACAGGAATAGTCATGGGTGATTTTGAGCTGGATTTTGTACTAAGAGATTTCTTCTTATTTCTGTAACCAACTGCTATCCTGAAATATATCCCATTTGTCATGATTCTTAAACTGCATTTTCTTATACCAAGAGATTTGATATAGCAAATCCTATCTTCTTGCTATTCCCTTTTAATTGGGTTTGAAATTAATGGAAATCCAGTATGATCACATTAGGCTAAAGCATGGTTTGGCTTGCTTTGCTATAAAAGGGAGTAAGATTGTCTTTCCACCTATGGACCAATAACCTCTTGTTTGTTGAAGGAAATAGAAGTGTTAACTTGTTATCCCATGAAGTTGATTCCCAGGGACTGACAAATGCCTTGTTTCTCCCTGGGAATGTGGCCAAGATAAAAATACCAAACAGCATAGGAAATAGTGTAATTTGTTCCTGAGAAAAGTCAGTAGGATTTTATTTTTCACCTGTGACTAAATGGGAGCATGATATTCTGCTTTAGAAGACATCTTTCCTCATTATCAGTTAAAAAAATAGAGCCAGGGCCAAGATTTTCTGATATAAAACTTATTTTTTCCTAAGAAAACTGTTAAAGACTTAATATCAAACTAGAATATTTGCTGACATTTAAAACCAAAATATTAAAATCATAAAAAAAGGGATTTTTTTAAAGAACTAGTGAGTTTTCTGCGAAAGCACTTTAAATCAAAGGTTATATTAACATCAAAGGTAAATGTATTTCAATCTCCATTTCTGTGAACTCTTTTGTGGGTTAGTCAGTGATAATGTTGTTAACGGAAATGTATTTTTATTCGTCAATAAGCACTGTGGTATCTGTAGGAGGAGCCTGTACCCGTCTTGTCTAGCATGGGAGGAGAATGCACAGAGCTTCTGGGCTTAAATCATGAAGGGCATAACAGTTCTGGTTTGAAATAAGCTTGTATTAAACCCCTAATCAGCCTTTAACTGTTTTCCCTTCAAATGGTGGAAATTTCCAATGTAAGAATGTTGTTTATAGAAGAAAAATCTTGAGTCATTATCAGAGGAAATGTTATTGCAGTATGCATGAAAAATTCTTGACCAATGCTAATTATACAGAAATACTTGAAAAAAAAACCTCATGGTGAGTTTGTTCTCCCCCAGAGAACACACATGGACATGCACGTAGAATGGAGAGCGCACAGAATCTGGAATGTGGACACTTAAGAGAAGCAACCTTTGGGCAGGTATTTTCCACTTGTCAGAACAAATTGGTAATGAATTACAAACTGGTATCATTAGGATCATCCTTTCAGTAGCTTTGAGGGTTGTGTGGTTTCCAGGGCTGAGAGACCTGGAGAATATTGTAATAGAGACAGCAGCTGTTGATGCAGCCTGGTTGTTTTTTCTCCATTCATTCTGGCTCACAAGAAGAGCACGATACCAAGGCTTAGTGTTCACAAAGGTTAACAAGCTCTATGATATACTCTTACTAGGTAGGTAGCAAATATTCATACTAAAAATATAAGAAAACTTAGGCAGAAGATCTATGCTATCATGACACTTTGTTACCCACTGTGTGGGTCAAGGATAGAGGGGGACATAAGAGCACAGACTGTGGTGGAGGAAAAGAAGGGGAACCACCCTTCTGACCAAGTACTTCCTACCTCCCAAATATTCCAAATGTTACAGGCTAGGAGATATGCCCTGTCAGCCTCTCATGCTTAGTGCACTTGTACCTTCTCTACGTGGAATAGCTGTGTCCCTGGCATAGGGCATGCATTCCAAAGGAAAGGATTTTTTTGTCATTTCTTGGTTGGTTGGATTTTTTGTTGTTTTCTTCTGGGTAAGCACAGCCATGGGTAGATTTCTCCAGAGCGTGCATCTGGGAAAAACTTGAGGAGCTGGCTTGAGTCTGCAGGTTTACAGGCTCATCAGTCAACTTAAGTACCACCTGCCTGGGAATCCCACACATCTTTGATGCTGAGAAAGGTGACATACCCACAGGAGGCTGACGGAGGAGAAATAAAAATCAGCTTGGTACTTAAATAGAGAGAAAAAAAGCAGTGAGAAGTGGAATATTTGTCAGGTAAAGAACAAGTAGGCAATCGCAAATTCCAGCATTTTGGATAAAGAAGGGAGAAAGGTTATGTCTAGGGGCATAGTATGAAGCTTGGTTAGCCTGTGAAGAAGAAAAATGAAGCAAAGGCTTACGCACTCTGATTTAAGGGACCACTTTCTCCACAGGGAGTCAGTGAGGTGTGGAGATGCTTCCTTTCAGTGCGGCAGGCCTCTCACTAGTGTGGGTTGACTCTGCAGCCTTAAGGGGTTGTGGGCCAGGTCAAGAGTGGTTCAGCGGAATATTTGCATACAACCAGAGGCTTGGTGTTCACATGGCCTTGTCTGGTCTGGCATGGTTTTATCTTCCTCTGTCCCTGGTGCTGCAGTGAGCCAAAGGCAACATGATCAGTGCTGACTGTGATGGTGGCTTGTCCAGGGGATGGTCTCTTCTGGTGGGCACCTGAGCCTGGGGGGAGCTGTGATGCTGTCTTTAATCCATCCTGGCCTGGTGGAAGCTGTCTTTAACTTGCAGTGTGGATGTGGCTTCCCCCATCTGTTTTTGGATCCCCTGTTTTGGAGGAGGCTCCAAAGAAGGAATGGAGGCAGGTGTGGGGCTGTGGGATGGTGTCCCTCTGCACATAAGGTCAAAGCATTGCACTTGCTCTGTGAGGACTCAGAGGGACACTCTGTGCATAGAGAGCAGGATGGCAAGGAGCTAGCTCTGCTTGGAGAAAAGGTGGCATGGGAAGGACCTGCTGGCAAGTGGAAGCACAGAGTGAGCAGGAACAGGAGGTGGCACAGTGACAGTAAGTGTGTGTCCATGGAAGGCAGTTGTAGGGGGCCACTCACCCCCTTCCCCTTGTCACACCGACTGCCCTGGATCCACCCAGCATGGACGTCCCTCTCCCCAGGACACAGCTGCG
Source organism: Donacobius atricapilla (assembly GCA_013397315.1). NCBI lineage: Eukaryota > Metazoa > Chordata > Aves > Passeriformes > Mimidae > Donacobius > Donacobius atricapilla. Next base: position 150,264 of record WBMY01003247.1, read on the forward strand.
TTCTGTGGGACAACCCTGGCCTGGTCATTGGGAAATCTTGGCACATAGAACTGGCTGCTCCCAGGGAATCAGAGAGCCAGTTAAGTTGGAAAAGACCTTTGGAGATCATCAATCCAACCTTTGACCTAACACCACCATGTCAAATAGGCCACGGCATTAAGTGTGTAATGGGTTAAAATTCAACAACCGGGCAGAAACACCAAAAATATGTAGTGGTTATCACATTCGCCTAATTTTCATTTTAGTGGAATAAGATTAAAAGAAAGACGCAAAACCGGTTCAGTTCAAAAATAGAAACAGTTAGATTTATTAACATACAGTAAAGGTAAACAAACAAAAACCAACTACGAAACCCTCTCAAAAACAACCCCTCTTCCTCCCTAGCAACAATCTACTTTTCTACGAAAAACAATGCAAAGGGACAAAACATCAGAACTCTTAAGTCAGCATCACTTAATAAAATAGTCTTTCATTCAGTCTTTTGAGAGAGACAAGTCCCTCCTGATTCTTCTGGTAACTTTTCACAAGAGACCCAGTCTGTTTGTGACTTCCAGCTCCACTAACGCAGCCCGCCCGACACTGCATCATGTGAGCCTCCCAAAATGTAGCTTTTTATATGACTACATAAGGGCTTGTGGATTTT
>WBMY01003247.1:152235-176511 GCA_013397315.1 Donacobius atricapilla
CTTCTGCTGACCAACCCCCCCAGATCCTTCCCAGCCACTGCTCCCAGCCTGCAGCGCTGCCTGGGGTTGTTGTGACCCAAGAGCAGGACCCGGCACCTGCTCTTGTTGAACCCCAAAGCCTGGGTTCCCTGACCCGTAATAAAGCGGCCGACGCTCGCACTCGCTGGAGCCCCCGAGAGCCCGGCGCGGCGGGCGGTGCCGTGCCATGACGGCGCGGCGGGGCGGTGCCGGTGCCGGTGCCGGTCCCGACATGNGGCGCGCCGCTGCCCATGGCACGGGGTTTGGGGCTGGTTGATCTTTAAGATCCATTCAAACCCTAACGCTGTGTGATTCTGAGAAGCGCCCCTGCGGTTATTGCTGTTGTCGGTGCTGTTCGCAGCGAGTGCCCAGAGCCCGGAGGTTTGCGGCGTGTCGGTGGGAGCTTTGGTGCTGGCTGTCCCTAGCAGAGGTGGGATGGGACAGCCGAGGGTCCATGCTGGTGCCTTCAGGCGCGTTTGGCCAGTGCTGGAGCTCGTAAAATTCACCTTCTAGTCTCCTGAATATAATTCTTTTTTTCCTCAGATGTTTGTGTGAATACTGTATCCTTATACGTTTGTTGTGGCCTGTCTGCAGCACAAAACCAAGCCAAAACTGAGTAACAACAAGCCCAGCTTATCCCTGATCGTGGCGCTCCCTCTGCCGACAGCCGCCGCTCAGCTCTGCCCGGCCGCCAGGTGCTTCCGTTTGCAGAAGTGGCTTCTACAGCAAATGAGGCTTCTACGAAACAAGCTTCGTGCATTGCATTAAAGCTTTACATTAACCTTTGTTTTAACTTCAGGCCAGTTTTGTGATGTGCTATAACCTTAGCTCGTATTGCAGGGGGAAACCGTTTTCAGTGTGTATTTTTTGGGGGCTACTTTTTAAAAATACTTGTTGTAAAACTAGATGGTAACAGTAATGAACACAACAGTGGATTAACTCTTTTTCTTCTGTAGTCATAGTGGCCTTTCTAAAGGAGGTGTGAGATCCTAGCAAATGAAGTTTCCTACTTCTATACAGTTGAGTGTGATTTCTTTATTCAGAAATCAGGGCAGACTTGGTTTCTGTGCCTGCCGAATTGGTAATGATGCAACAGACAAGACAGAGAGTTTAGACCTGGTTCAGACAGAGACCAAGGGAATATTCTGCGGTTTTGGGTATAAATGCCTTCAGGAGCTGGAGGCAACAGAGTGATACTGGCAAGCATGACACTGCACATCAGTAAGGTCTTCAGCTTCTTGAGCAGCAGGTGGAAGACTGAGTGTTGTGGGGCAAGTTGTCTCTGCCAGTGTTACATGCCATTTAGACAGCTGAATCACACCTCAGCTGTTCCTTGTTTAGTTGTTTAGTTCAGGGGTTATGAAAGAATAAAAAGGAGTCTTCCAGCTTCAGTTTCTGTGCTAGTTTGACAAATACTGTGGTATGACTTCTTTGCTTTTGCCTGGAGAATGTGGGTGCTTGTGAGGACCTGACTAAAGGCCTGACTAAACTCAGAACTGCTTTCCCCAGAGGTCAGATGAAGTCTTCATTATGTAGAGGTGTAGATGTTATTTGTGGGAGAGGCCTGACCCTTTCAGTTTGAAGGCCTCTGTTCTTCATGACAGTGATCTGACTGGTGCAGGTGATGTGCATAGCCTTCATGCTTTTCCATCTGCATCCGGTTTGCTTGGTTCCAAAGTATTAGCCTGTCCTGTGTTTTTGCTCTCTTTTTGTAAACTCACCAAGTCAAAGATGTGTCACTTTCCAGTAGTTTGGGACTGCCTGACACCCTCCGCAGAGGAACCTGCACATGTGTAGGCTGTAAAGATGTCGGCCTTTGTTCACCTGTGTGTGGCAAATAAAGTGGGGCAGGCCAAGCCTTTTGGACCCAGTTGTGTAGATGGTGATGCTTAGGGACCTAGGGTTTAGTGGTGGACTTGGCAGTTCTGGATTAACAGTTGAACTCAACCTTACAGTTCTTTTTTAACCTAAATGATTTTGTGATTCTACGAGATCTTATAATTGCACAGCTTGGTCATAATAGGCTTGCTGAAGGAGCCTGCAAATCAGCTGAATCTTGGTGATCCATTAGATGCACTTAGGAGAATTTACTTAATAATATTACTTTTTGTGCTTCTTTTCATGAGACTTCTATTTTTCTTCCCTCAGTTACCTTGGCTTCTAATTCTCTTATGCTTTTGGGTGTTGTTTTTTTTGTTTTGTTTTTTTTGTGTGTGTGTGTCTCTCACTGTGCTTTTTTTTTTGGTTTAAACAAGTTTGGGATTTTTTGATCATTATTCAGATAATGAAGGTTAAGAGGACCGTTCCTCTCTGTGTGTTTAACATGGTTTGTTGAATAAGTGAAGAATCTTATTTTGAACTGTTTTGAGATATTTTTCTTTAGAAGAAGGAATGTTGTTTTCAAAGAATGAGCTGTGGCCTGTTTGCAAGTGTGCCATCAGGAAGGGAAAATGATTATTTAAGAAGGTACCAAGAGTTTGAGGAAGGGAAAAATCAGAGTATGAAGTAGCCAAAAAGCTCTTAATGAGCACTTTAAAGGGAAATGACAGACAGTTCCTAACAAATGTGTAATAAAACTAATTTTGCAGAGGTCAAGATTGATTATATAACGCATTGATCTTTTCAGCCTCTACACTTAATTTCTGAAGTTATGTGAAATAATTATTTTAAGTCTTCTCCTTTTTCTGACATTCTTCCCTGTTTCAATTTTATTACTTGTGAGATTTTTGTCTCATGCATTTTGTCTCCATTGCATGTGAGCATGGTTGTGCTTGAATTCTCTGTAAGAGATCCTGGGAAATATCAAGAGTCTAATGGCGGTAGGATGGATTTGGGTGCTGAGTAATTTATTAAGTGTTTTTTGGTTTGGGGTTTTTTTTTTTGGTGAGGCTCGGATATAAATGTGATCTTTGTGTGGTCAGATATGTGTAAAAACTTGAATAATGCAAAGAAGTCAGGGTTGAAATTGTTATGGCTTTGCATGTGCCACCTCCAACTTGACAGCAGGCATCTGAAACCATATCAGAAGAGAATTGTTGATGCCCACCATGCCAGTAACTTGCTGTGTGTGCTTGAAATTGTTGTTGGACAAGGGTTTCAATTCATTTCAGACTGCTGTAAAATTATGTTTGAGAATGGAAGAGGAATGGTAGGAGGATGAACTAGTAAGTGGAAAGGAAGGGTAAAAGACTGAGTCTTCTTTGACAGCATTTATCCTGCTCCTTTTTGGAGGATTAGCATCTTTTATTTCTTCAGAGTGCTTTTGTCATTCTGATTATCTTTAAAGATTTTTCTTGTGCACTGCAGTTAAGTTGTGCAGGTTGATGATGGTACTGCTGCAGCAATCGCAGGGAATACACATGTACAGTTCCTGTCCAACATTTCAATATTTTCTAATAATTTTACTAGCATAGCAGTGCTTGTTTAAAACCAAATTTTTGCTAAGTCATTCAACACGAAGTTGCAAGTACTAATATGAGGGTTCTCTTTCTTTACTATTTTTTGTGACACATTGTCATTTATCATGATTGTGTCTGCACTTCAGGTATTGGGAACATCTCTGCAGCCATGCAAGGCAGAAGGCATGCAAGTGGATGAGTGACTGTTGGGGCAGGTGACAGAGTTAAATGATTACATATAGGGGTGATTGACCTAGTTTTGTTTTGTTTTTTCCTTAAAAATAACTGAAACAAAACCATTTTTTGACAGGAAGAGAATATGGAAGGATTGTTGCAGGTTGATGATGGTAAAATAATGGAATAGGACACACAACTTCATATGGATTGTCCAGCTATACTGCTAGGAGGATTTTTGGCAAAGAAGATACTTCTAAAATACAGTTAAGGGGTTATAGGGAGAGATAAAGTCAAGCTGCACCAGTGTCTGGGAGCTTTGTCATAATCTTATGTGAGATCTGGACTCCTCCCCAGGATTTGAAGGAAATGGGTAAAAGGAAGGAAAAGATTGTAGGCTCAGAGAAATGTGGGAAGGTACTGCATGATCTCAATATAATGTTAGACCAAAAGTGGCAAAAGATGCAGCAAAACCTGGAGAATGCCAGTGACCTTTAAGTACTCACTGGTTGGTAAATGCTCAGTAGTTAATATAGATCTATATATATATGTGCACAGTTTTCTATTCCTTCTCACAATGTGATTTGGAATGTGATTTGCATTAAGTTTGGGAGGTGTGGTAAATGACGTGTGGAGCATTCTAGTTGCTTGCCCTAGGACATCTAAGTATTGCACACATTTTTCTACTCTCAAGAAAGGCAAGTTTGGCCAAATGTCACACTTGGTTGCAATTAGGTACAAGGAGCCAAACATTTCATCTCCAACTCAAGCATGTGGTGAGGCATGAGAATAACTGAGAGGCTGAGACAATAGAAATCTCATGGCAGTTCCACACATAATTTTTTTCTCATAATCTGCTCCAGAGAGACTATAGAGAAAAGGAAATTAGCTGAAATCACTGTCTGAAAACAGGAGGGGCAGACAGGTTAAAACCCACAAATGGATGTAGTGATACTTTGAATGTGAATAAAGAAGTGAAGAAGAAGAGAAAAATGGGAAAATGAAATCAAGCATCATAGCAATCTTTTAAAGCTTTGTTTTTGGGAGAGGTCCTTTTCAAGCAGGACACTCACTATGTGTTGTTATTTCTGCTTTCCAGAACACCAGTATGGAAGCTGAAACCAGTGAAGATCATTTGAAAGTCCAGAAAATGAAGAAGAAGGTATTGAGGAAGCAGGTCAGAGCTCAGCATACATTGATGAGACATGAGGGCATAAAGTGCATCTCCCATGCCACACAGGTGACTGGTAATTGTGATTTTGATGGTGGTGTCAAAATGCTGCTTCTCTGTGTTCTCTTCTCACGTGTATCTTGTGTAAAATGCAGTTCTTAAAAATGCACTTGCCGAGATTGAGGCTTTTCTGTACTTCTTTGATTTCAAAGCAGAACTGTACTTCGGCAGTTTGATGTCTGTGGAGAGACTTTGATGGCCTTTGGATAAGGTTTTTTTTTTTTGACCTGAAACAGTAGTTACTTGGGTTGAGGAGGAAACATTGGAAATGCTATTGAAGTAGATAAACTTTTCTTCTCTTTCTCTGTGGTTTCCTTCTCTTTCCTCAGACTTTTAACTTTTGTACCTTTCTATCCTCTATAGTTCTCTGTCAAGTGTAATTTTGTCTCTAAGCTCCCCATTAAAAACATGTCTGTCTTGGAAATCCTTTCCATTTTGTTTTTTTTCCTCTAAACAGATTAGGCTGTGGTTCTGTGGGAATTGAACTGGTTGGCTGACCTGTAGCTGATTTAATGGGGATAGCTTTCTCCTTCCTTGCAGAAAAGAGACCTAGCAGAAAGCGACTTAGATTTTTGATCTGTAGTGTTCTGCCACAGTAGAGTTACAGCAGATCAGAGAATGACTTCACAGATACTGATATAGCAAAAAGTGACAGGAACTTGCAGACAGAAAGGGAAGTTAAAGTTTCTAATTTCCCTCTCTCATTTATGAAGAAATACAAATGGCTTGAAATGCTGTAGAGCAGTATCATTTACCCTATGCTTGTTCATCCTGATCCTGCAAATTCTCCTATTCAAATATGGAAACATTATAAACAACAGTTAGATCTTCATACATTTCTAAATAAAATTTGGTTTAATTTTTGCTCAGATTTCACACCACATGGACAGATATTAATGGCTCAGCAGTCTTGTTTATATTGTAAACTCTTCAAAACAAAGACTGTGTTTTTCTCATATTGCTTGGAAATGGGTCTGTAATTTGGGACTTCTTCCCCTTGAAACTGTCCCGGGTACCAAATTATCCATCTAATCCATCCAAAGAGTAATTTTAGGGTCCAGCGAGATCCTTTTTGGTGACAGAACATTTGAATAAGTGATATATGAAACAAGAACATAGTGCTAATGGTAAACTTGTGTCAAGAATATAGAAAATGATTCCAGGCTTTGTGCAAGAGTCTGACTGTCTCAAATTAAATCATCAGTTGCTGTATGTGCTGCAGCAGTTGTATAGTGGGGTCTTCGTAGATGAAATGAGTGGTTTGAACCTCTGCATGTCTTTCACACATGGGTCTCTCCATCTATAACATTCTACGAAATAGCAGTAATTACTAATAAGGTAAACATTGAAAAATATGATCTGTAGCAGACAGCCTGATGCAGAGCTTAGAACAGATGTTAACAGAGCCTTCACAATAGGCATAATCACAGTGATGCTCAGTGTATAATTATTGTTATTTTTAATGACCCTCCTCTTTGGTTCTAAGCCTAATTTTCTGGGTTTTTTTAGAGAAGTGAAGTGCTGTCATTTGCAATAATTGAACACTTTTCCCAGCTGTTTCAGAAACCTCCAAAATTACGTGTGCCAGTGCCACTGTTTGCTTGCAGTACACTTGCTGTGCACATGCCACTACAAAGCATGCATTAGCTGAGGTGTTTCTTACAGAGGTTGAAAGGCTTTCAGCCAGACTGTGAGCAAGCAAATGTTGCCTTAGCCTGGTATACCAAGCTTCTGAAAATGTAAATGTCTTGTGTAGAATATATAAAAGAGTGCTCATGGATTTAATTTTTCTTTATAGTGCTGTTCTCTTGGTAAAATGTTAGTTTTAAATGTACCAACAATAATGACTAATTCTTTTGTTTTTTAATGCTTTTTCAATTAGAGCCTGGTTATTGCCAATGCTGGTCTTGGTAATGGGATGAGTAGACAGCAGTTGCTCAGGATACTAGAAGAATATGGAGCAATGGAAACACTCTTAATGCCACCAAATAAACCATATGCATTTGTGAAATATAGGACAACAGAAGAAGCCAAGAAAGCCTTTAATGCCCTTAATGGAAAGGAAGTAACACTGGAGGACTGTGGCCAAAATATTGTTCTATATATTAATTTTGTGGAAAAAGGTACAGTTTTTCTGCTGTCCTATATGTCCAGCTTCCTGCATACTGCTCCTCTTTGCTTTTATTTCCTGGGTTGTAAATATGGGTAAAAGCACACTAGATTTTGTAGACACAGAGAATGAAAGCTAGAATCTGAGATTCAGGACATAAAATAATCTTTGCTCCTTGTATTCCAGGTTAAGATACTCTTAATTTTGACTCTATTACTTGGAAGCAAAAGAGTAAAAAATATTTGAGTAATTTCCTGACCATTCAATACTGCACATGAAGGTTGTGTGATTAGGGAGCCTGGAGAATCTCTGGACGCTTCACTGGAAGTGCCTGTGTGACCTTAGTCTTGCAATCTCTATCTCAGCTCCAAGAAGAAAAATATGCACAATGAAATTTCTGTCTTTTTTTTTCCCCGTTCTCCCAATTTTTTCTTTTTTTTTTTTTTTCTGATTATAAGCTATTTACTACAAGAATTATTGCTCCTTCTATGATCTTTCATAGTGTCTAGCAAAAAGGGTTCCTGTGTTGGTCTGTACATTCTGCCAGCAAATAGCTTTTTTTGAGCTCTTAGGATAGCAAACTGAATGTCCCAACATCAGTGATATTTCTTGTTCACCTAGGTATTGTTCTTACTCCAGATTTGTACATATTTGATTTCAGAGTACTCTCTGTCTGTGGTAGCAATCTGCTGATATGGTAAATCACTAAAATTCTACAAACTAAAATGAAATTCAGGTAGAACCTTGAAGTGATTGGGAAATTCTGTTTACCATTATTTTTAAATGAAAACCACCAGGGGTTTTGTGTTTGAATAGTGTAAAGTCTTGTTCGTCTTACGCAGTAAAATTTTTAGAAGGCACTTGAATCATGCAAAACTCAGACCTTACCCTGTTTTGTCATGACAAAAGGAGATCATTCATTCTCCAAATAAAGACTACAATGAGGACTCCATTGTATCATTAAACATTTCTACAGCTGTACTATATTCTCATGCAAAGTAATTACATCCCTATAGGGAGCACAGGTTTTATTTTCTATAAAGAGTGACAAAATGCTCTGTTTTTTTCATATACCTCAGTTTCCTTGCACAATGCTGTTCCTACAAGCTTGCCTCCAGGCTTAATGGTAATTGAAAAGATTATTTCTCCAGAGGAGGAAAGGAGGATGTTGGAAAGTATTGACTGGAAAGGAGATGAGGATACTCAGAATGGTGGGTACAGCTATAGAAAATCAGACATTCTATTCTTTTACTCTGTTTTTTCCTGCAGTTTCAGATTACAGGAAGTCTACATCTTGGTAAATGTATTGTCAGACATGATTCTGTGTTTGTTCTTAGCATTTTAGAAATTGGGTCTTATACTGCAAATGATCAACTCCTTGGAGCAAGTGATCTGAATTGGTATTCTAGAATGGATTTACTTGAATAACAAACCTGTATCCAGAGACAACTACAGTCTTTATGCATCTTGTGCCAAGCACAAGACTGTTCGTAATTTGATGTCCAACTGAAGGACCATGTCTTCTTTTATGTAAAAAAAAAATTAATGAGGCATTCTGGATGCTTTCATACTTTCGCTTGAGCTTGTGGAGTTAAATCCTTCAGTAAATGAATGAATTCTTGGAAATCACTTCAGAATTCCTGTGTAAATTTGTTCTGTGGAGCAATGCAAAAGGTTATGTTGAGCTTAGCTAATGTGTAACTTGGTGATTAATGTGAATGACGGATCTTAATGTATCTGTAGGGTATTCATCAGGTGTAAGTTCAGAGATCAGGGCAAGAGAAAGATGCATGAGGCTTGGCTCAAAAAAAATTGGTATTCCCTGCTTCTTGCACATACGAAACCACCATCCCTTTGACTCAAACCAGCGGTGAATGTGACAAAAGATAATAAGCAGAAGTGTGTGCATGAAGAACGAGGATCACATACACCATTTTAACTGCTTATTAAAGAATGTTTAGGCTTAACAGGTAGGATGGAATAGGAAAACATAGTAAATTGCCAGCAACGTTTCATATAGTCTTACGAAGTCTAATGTTACTTTAAAGTTACCTGTTTTTACAGCCCAGAAGACTTTAAAGCATAGAAGAGTAAAGCATTTTGGATATGAGTTTCGCTATGATAACAATAATGTTGATAAAGACAAACCATTACCTGGAGGTGAGAACTTCCCTATTAAACTGTGTTTATTTTTCACTGATGTTTGAACCATTATGTAAAGCCTTTAAGCCTTGCTGAGTTATGGCTGTGAGAGTCTGGTTAAAGGAGAGCCTTTGCTGTATTTGAAGCACACACAAAAGTGCTTTTGAACTTTGAGAATCATTCCAAATTATTGTTAGTGCTTTAAGCCTGATGTCCAATCACTTGGAGCCAGAGGTTGCTGCCCTTTGTTGAGGTCTGGTCAAATAAGGCTTTTTGGATTGTAATTGTCATTCCTTTTTAGCTTTTTTGTTCCATGAAACAATTATGTGTTACAAATTGCATATTAATTTATTTGGGGGATGTGACGTATGTTGCTGTATATATTTATCTCAGCCAGCTTGAAGCTTGCTGGATGCACATGGAAATAAAATTTCCTTTGCTCTGAAAGCAATTTTGTAAAGGTTTCAATAACTCATACTTGGAGTTGAAAGCTGTGAGTCAGAGCAAAGCAAGTGAGTCATCTTATAGACATAGATCTAAAAATAGTAAAATAGGAGAGTTAAATTCCTGTAAAACTTGAAGGTGTTTAAGGTGATGCATGTGTGCTGGGGTGGATGTAGCATGCAATGATCTGTTGTTATATTGTTATTAGTAATATATTAAGATTTTAAGTGTGAAGCTGTATCACTGTAAGTGGATTGATATATGAATTGTTTTCTAGTCTCACAGACTATTTTATGTGTGAGAAAAACATAAACACTTCTTGGGAGAAAGCAAGAATAAAACCCAGTAGATTCATGGAAGGGAGAGTAGTAACATGTTTGTTGGTGTTACCTTCATCAGAATTTTTCAATCAAATCCTCAGGTAAAATAGCAAACCAAAGGTTTAGTGGAGGACTATACCTTCCATTCCTGTTTCAGGACCAGCTTAATTAATTTCAGCAGATTTTTTTTTTGATATTTAATCTAATTCAGTAGCATTTATTCCAGGGAATAAATTTTTTAGAGAGATCTCTGCACGACTGACTCTCTGCATAATAATTTTGCTTCTTGACTGCAACTTTTTTATTGTAATTGGTGAAAACTTTGCCTCTGATTTGATGCGGTTTTATTTATCTGTAGAGATACTACAGTTTGCATTTGCAAGGAGTAATCTGCTTCTGAATGCGGAGGCCTTGGAAGAGTGGCCTTTTTAATTTTGAGATCTTAAAAATATGTTGGACTTGAAGATTAGGCCCCCAGTTCTGCTGTGTGTGTTAGCAGGGGATGCGAAGTAATCATCAATAAAGACAGCCTTGCATGTATATGAAGCTACTTCTATGTATTTTCCTAGTTATATTTATTGTAAAAAGCTGTCCTGTCTTGTTTACAGTTCTGTTTCTGTAACTAGGTCTTCCTGAAATTTGCAACCCATTCTTGGAGAAGTGCTTAAAGCAGGGATATATCAAACATAAACCTGATCAACTGACTGTAAATCAGTATGAACCTGGACAAGGTAAGTTTATTTGTCCCTCAAAAATTTTGAGCTCTTTATTTTATGTAGTGGTTTAACCCTGGTAGATAACTAAGCACTGTGCAGCTGCTCATTCACTCCCCCCACTGAGGCAGAGGAGAGAATTGCAAGATAAAAGTGAGATACTCATGGGTTGAGATCAAGACAGTTCAGTAAGTTAAAAAAAAAAGGCAAACAAAACAAAAAGAAGACAAGTGATGCAAAAAAAATCCTTGGCTGCTGGCCAATCAGTGCTCAGTAAGTCCCTGAGTAATGAAATCCCTGGTAAATTGGACCCTTAGTGTTATTACTGATGACAATGTCATATGATCATATGGAATATTCTTTTGGTCAGTTGTCCCAGCTGTGTCCCCTCCCAGCTTCATGTGCACCCCCAGCTGACTTGCTGGCAGGGAAACATGAGAACCAGAAATGACCTTGATGCTGTGTAAGCTCAGAAAGAGGTGACACATCCATGTGTTTATCTACACTGTTTTCATCACAGATCCAAAGCATAGCACCATGCAGGCAATTGTGGAACAAATGAACTACATCCCAGCCAAGCCAGTACAACTTCACTAAAAAGCAGGAGAATGTAGCATCTAACTGTGGAATGGTGTAGGGACAGGATTTAACCTACAGGATTTTTACACCTGCTTTTAGTGTATTTCATCTGTGACCAGAGATGCTTTGAATCAAAACTAAAGTCTTAATGCTGGTTTCTGCGCATGGGAACTGAGGTTCAGAAGTGCAGTTTTTGATACCACTGTTATGGAAAATTACGGTGTTTGAGTCCAAGGCCATGACTTGAAAACTAACTATAAAAAGATATAGGAATAAGTAGACGTATTTAGCCTTCTAGTTAAGTGCATTTTTTTACTCCGAACTTGTGTTTCTTCCTGTAATGTGCATACAGTCTCCAGGAAATGCCTCTTGCTGTTACTACCTATAATATAATGTTAGTGCAAGTGATATATGGAGTCTTAAGTATGATGCAAGCAGTGTTCCCTTATCTTGGAAATAAGGAATTACTATATTTTTGTAATTTTTCCCAAACTGGAGGCTTCTGAAGAAAAATAAGATGCTAATCACACTTCTAGGGAATAAATCACATGCTGTACTTTTTGCTAAGCTTAGTCATGAAGGTTAAGTATCTGGCTTGCTTTCCAGGGTGAATATCTCATTTGTCCTTAGGAAGAAAGAATAATGGCTTTACTCTTGGAATTAATGTCTGACAGCTATTACAGTGTCTGCTGAACAAGGGTCTGAAAGCTGATCCTATTTGTTTGTGTATCTGATAATCTGTTAAACTGATCTAGTTGTGTACTACTGGCTGAGACATCTGAGGAGATTTGTTAGATTTGTAGATTTCTATCAAGAATGGAAGCAGGTTTTTCTGAAAAAGTAAACAAAAACCGAGGCCCAAAGCAAAATACCCTTTCCTAAGTGCAAATCATTAGGATATGAATGAGCACAGAGTGCAGTCATATTAATACTGCCTGCGTCTTGATTCTGAGCCACGATTTCACTGAAAATTATACTTGAAATTTTAGAATATAGCTATGAGTATCTAAGCTGGAGGGGCCACACATAAGATACATTAAACGAGGTGGGTAGGTCACTGTGGTCTTGCTTGAATTATCAGTGACAGTGTGGAGAGCTGTCAGTGTTCTCCTGCTGCACAGTGAATTACGTAGACTTCAGTGTGCCTCAAAGCAGAGCCTCAGTACTTTGTACCAGGGCAAAGTTATGAGCCATAACAAACAGGTATCTGTCTACCTTGGTTTTCAAGTCTCACTGATTTTCTGTCAGATTAAATGTCGGTCTCATAAAACACTTGTATTGTTTTCACTGAAACTAATGGAATTCAGAACATTTACAACTGGATGTAAAATCTGCTGTGTAATAAGGGTGCTTCATAGAGCTGACTGACACTTTGGAAAAATCTGTTCTTATCTCAGGAATTCTCTACAGAGCCCAAAATGAACTTGGGTAGAATTTTCAGCTGTTTCAGTTTGGATAGTATAGTAATGACTCTGTCTGCCTTGGCCTGCAATGGATCAGAGGAAGGTGCAGTTGCAGTTCTCCCAAGCTGCCTGCTGTTCCCCCTTGCTCCCATGCTGACTGCCATTCCCCACCATGTGGTGAGATCTTGCTGCAGCATGCACACTGTTGTAACACTTGGCATTAAAATGTGTGACACAAGCTGCAGGGATTGGCAGCTTCTTTCCAATTAGCAGATACGAAAAAGAAATCTAAACAAACCCTAAAAAATGACTGTCCCTTTGGCAAGTCTCAGTTATGTGTGTGTACTCATACATGCACTGACAGATGTATTACCCAGGGGTTAGCCTAGCAGTGATGCGTGTTGCCTAGGAAGTGCAAAGCAGAGGCAGGACTTGATCCTAACAGTGCCTGCCTCAGAGGCAGTAGGTCCTCATGCTGAAGCTGAAACCCTTAATGCAGTCATTTGCTTAGGAAATAGAGGCATTTGAGATTACTCCTCTGTGAAGGGAGTGAGGAAGAAATGTATGATCATGGATGAGCTAAAGCCCAAAATTGCCATACGTACCATAACTGTTGGTGCTAAGGGCTAAACTGCCTGCAAGGAGAGCAAAGTGCTCGAGCTGCTCTCTGCAGCAGGGAGAGCACCTGGAGTCATCCATGGGTGAGTGAGGCCTTGGAGTAACCTGAACTATGTTCCAGGTATATCTGCTGATTATAGAAGACACTTAGGTTAATTGAGTCCATCTAATCTGGGTATATAAATAAGACAAATGCCCTGAATTCTTATGCAAGGCAGTTCCCTTTTTAATGTTAAGTTTTGTTTGTTCAACCATACATCCCGGTTTTCCATATGGACATCCATAGAAATAGAGCTTTCTAATGGAGGTAACACTCTATTACCGTTGTTGTTATTATTATTATATTGACTTTCTCGTTGTCTGTTTTTTTCAAACAGGAATTCCCCCTCATACTGATACACATTCTGCTTTTGAAGATGAAATAATCTCTCTCAGTTTGGGAGCTGAGGTAAACTTAGTGTTTAGATGTGGTCTGATGCTTTACTGATAAGTTCCATTTTTATATTGTTAATTTGATTTTCCATGCTGTCTGTCCACATTTGCCTGAACTTAATATCAAGTATGAAAGGTGGTGCGATATGCTAATTAAATAAGGAACTGCAATACGATGTTGTCACTGGAAGATTTGCCAGTAATATTAAGGATTTTGAAATCTTGGCATCCAGGTCTCCAATGACCTTCCTTCATCTTTATTTCTTGCTTTAATTTCATGTGTTCTGCCTCAGTACTGCAGTCCTGGACTTTCTTATCCTTTCCATTTCAATGAAAAGGCCAACTTTGGCACAGATGCTCTGTTACTTCATTGGTGTCACACCATAAGCAGTGCATTTCTAGGTTTTTGTATCACAGTATACCTTTGTGATGTCTCAGAGATGGCCAAAAGCACAGCGATTTTAATCACATGAAAAATACAAACCTTTCTGGGAACCTTTCTGCCTGGAGCATTTTGAAGCTGTAAAAGGCTGGAATGTGTACATTTCAACCAGGGATACAGCCAGGCTTGGACCATTTCTAGATATTTCAGATCTAGGCATTGGATTACAGCCTGTTAGGTGTCTTACAAATTTCAGTGCCTTTTCCTAATGGGCCATAAATACACTTTTCAGGTGCGGGCACTCAAAACACAGATGTAGTAAAACAAGCCAGTGGCCCATGAAATACAGCATTATTTATGGCTTTTCTTTCTAGTACTTTTACAATTCTTTATGATTTCTTTGTGGTTTTGTGCACTTAGCTCTTCATCTGATTTTAAAATGAAAATAGCAGTTGCAGTAATCCGTGAGTTACCTATTTTAGGAGTGAAGCCCCCTTCTCTATTCCCATTAAATCTTACCATGGGCAAATTTACACACTCTGTTAATAACTAATAGGGCTTACACGTAGAGCATCAGCCTTTGGTGTCTTTCTCTTCTTCTCTTTATTTTTCTCTCTGTAGGGTGACTTTTTTTCTTACCTGAATACGTTAGGCTGCAATGAGGTGGAAAACATGCATGAAGCCATGTGTCTTGTCCTTTCTTTGTTCTCCTCGACAGTAAATGCACACATTTACATAAAAAGTGCCATAAAGAAATAACCTTGCAACCCAGCTGGTTCTGTATTCTATTTTGGAAATTGGCAGACACTTCTGAAGAAAAAAAGGAAGCGGAATGCCTCATTATACTGAGTAATGGAAAGAGCATTTCTTTCAATTGCTTATATGCTTGTCCCTCCAGGATCTGAGTTAGGCAGATTGTGATAATTAATATCTACAATAAATGCTTTGGCGTATGAAAAACAAGTCTGGCAGAACAGAGGGCTAAAAACAAACACCCTCCTAGCCTGGTCACTTAATTATCACCACAGATTCTCAGACTTCTTATATCATCTTCACAGGCCCACAGAACTGTTTAGATTGGAGGAAATCTCTTAAGGTCATGTAGCCCTAGCTCCTGCTTAAATAGGGTCAGCAAAAGCAGGTTGTCCAAGACACTGTCTGGTTGTGTTTTGAATGTGTATGCAGTTGGAGACTCCAGAACCCTGTAGGCAATCTTTTGCAGTGTTTGACCTCTGTCACAGTAGAAATTCCTTGTGTTCTGATGGAATGGCATGGGGTTTAAATTGTGCCCATTGTTTCTTAACCTGTTGATGGACAATGTTAGGAAGAATCTGTCTCCTTCTTCATTCCTTCCTATCAGTTATTTATACACATTAATAAGAGCCATATTACCTGACCCTGAGCCATCCTTGTCCAGGCTGATCAGTCTCAACTCTTTCAGCATCCCCTTACGTAAAGATATTCCTGAATAATGTTTATGGCCCTGTCCTGGCCTTGCTCCAGTAAGTCCATGGCATTCTTGTAGTGGGAAGCCCAGTCCCGTACCAGCACTGGACAGAGTACAGGAGATAACCCCTCACCAGGGCTGAGAAGTGAGGAAGGATCACCTCCCTTTACCAGCTGAGTGCTCTTCTTAATGTAATCCAGGATGCTGTTGGCTCTTTTTTTCCCCAAGAGTACATTTGTGGCTCATGTTCAACTTCCTGTCACCAGGAACTCGTCATTTTTGGCAAAGCTGCTTTCTAGTTCATCAGCTGTCAGTGTGTAGAGATACATGGCATTATCCCTGACCAGGTGCAGGACTTTGCACTTCTGTTTGTGGAACATCATGAGGTTTGTGTTGGCAGCAGTTGTCCAGCCTGTCCAGATCCTTCTGAATGGTGGCACAGCCATCTGGTATCAGCCACTTCTCCTTTTATTTTATCTGCAAACATGCTGAATGTGTGCTCTGCCCCATCATCCAGGTCACTAATGAAGTTTGTTAAATAGTGCTAGCCTGGTATCAATGCCAAGGGCAGCCCACTAGTGACGTGCCTCCAACTGTGCTTCGTGCCACTGCCATTTTCAGTGGTACCTTGCAACCTAACTCACCTTACTGAGGATCAGTCTTTTCCTCAGGGGGGAATAAGTTTATCCAGTAACAAAGTACTCTGTACTGTTTTGTTAGAGGAATCATTGTAAGTTTAATTTGTTTCTGCAAACCTGATTTATGTTGAAAAAGGAATAGTTATTGGCATGTATGTTCATATTAAATATGAACAAATAATTTTGAGAAATAAAAGCATGGTTGTTCACAACACTGCGTTTGTCTTGCATCAGAAAGTCTACAGCGATCCAGGTTCTTATGCCTGTGTGAAATGAGGTGCAAATGTAGGTGTGAGATCCTCTTTCCTATCTTAGTCTCATGAAACAGCTTTATCAAGAGGCACAGAGTGGCCAAGTGGTTGCCCTGGTTGGTGCAATCCATCATGTATTGGGGAGTTTACAAGAGGGATTAAACTTGTTTTGAAGGAGGAAAATCTCATTATTGCTTTGCACTTCTGCCCAGCTTATAAAAACTACTGGATTGTTAGAGGGCAAAGCAGTGAGAGATGATTTGTCTTGTTCTGTAATACTTCAGGAAAAGTGGGGGTCTCAGGCTAATCATTCCTGTTTGTAACCCATTTCTTTGCCGTCTCCTGGGAAACTGCAGAATAAAAGGAGACTTCTGGAATGTCCTGTGGGCTTGTAATTGCATTTTATAGATCACCACATTCACCCTGTCTTCATAGGAGCCAATACACTGAAAATATTAATGAATCTCAGTTTCAGTGCTCTGTTATTGAATGCGGCTTTGTTTTATTCAGAAATTGTCATGCTAGGAAAGACAAGGCAATGTGTTAAATTTAGGTGAGCAATCTTTTATTAAACTTAATGGCAAATCATGTTCTATGTCCATGAATTTGAACAAAGTACTGCAAAACAGGCATCAGCCCTTTCTGTTGAGAATTTTAGTTTTATTTCAGTTAGGTGTTATTTTCAGAGCCTCCATTTGGTGTCTCTAAAGACATGCAGTCTTACAGTATTTCATCTTAGAAGCCTGGCCGAGCTTGCAGCTAGCTCAAAAGAATCCTAATTTTAAGGCCTGTGTCAAATTTCTCTTTTCAGGTTTGCAGCAGGAGCTTGATCAATATTGAGATTTGTTTTTCCACTTTTCCTAATTTGTCATTTTATATGCTGCTGTGTAAACCTTGATTCATTAAAACTTTAGAAATACAGAGGTAGCATTTCTATTATGAGCTAAGTAGTGCTATGAATGTATGCAGCCCATAGAAGAATTTTCCCTTCCTGGCTGCAGATTTTACTCCCAGTCTAAAATTATCAACACCCTGCAGTCCCTCCTCATCATTTCTGCCCTGTTGTGCCCAAGACTGCCACGGGACACTCACTGCACCCTGCCAGAGAGCAAAGCACAGTCACAGTTTGTTCGAAAGGGCTGTTCTGTTGGCACAATATCCTGATTTATGTTGCTGTGTCCCATTTTCCTAAGATGCAGCCCCAGGCTTATCATTCTCTTCGCCTAAGCTCTGCTTTTCTTTGCCTTACTCTGCTTCCTTGTGCCTTGGGCTGGCAAAAGGCTGGTGCAAGCACTGAGAACTGCTGTGATGCTGTCTAGGCCCCAACCTAATGTCTGAGGAAGGAAAGCTTTAGGCATGTCAGCCAGATTTGTGGCTCAAGGTTGAAGATGGGGGGCCATGTGTGGATCATCCTCGACCTCTGCCTAGCTTCTGTTCATCTGAACACATTGATCATCTCTTAGCCTGTGGATCTTAAGTGCTTTGATCTATGAAGAAAACCTGTGACACTCTTAAGCCTTGAAAGCAGAGCAATGTTTCAAAGAAAAGCTTTACCAGACCTTTTGAACAACCTTTGAGTTTGGTCATTCTAGAAATGATAGAATGAGGTATGCTGCTTCTGTTCATCTCTCAATCTGATGATTGACCCTTTTTCTGGCACTTTTGCTTCTTATCTGTTGATCTATTTCCAGTCTGTCTTGGCTAACAAACTGTATCTGGTATAGCGGCAGCTGTTTCTGTAATAGCTGAGGGGTTTCATGAGAAGCCTTTAGAAAGTCTAGACTGTACCCAGCCTTTGACAGTTAGCAGCTGTTTTGTGTAGTACACGAGCTTTAATAAGATAGGCAGGCACTGGATATTGCTTTGTGGTCCAGCTCTTACTCTGTTTATCTTGGATAGTTGCTAATTCAGTTTATTTGCTGTTTACATATGCATTGCTTTAATTCTCTTGTAAGGGAAGGCAGAAAGCTTCTTACCTATTTAAAGAATTACTATGGTAGTGGCTATACCAGAGGTTTTTTTCTCTGTCTATGCTGGCAGGATGACGGTAGTGGGTGAAATAGTAGTAATTGTCATCACTATTTAAAAAGAGATTGCATTGGCAGAATCAAATTGTCTCTGAACCCAGAGAGGAGATACTAATTTTAATCACTACAACCTAATGCTGAGTTCAGACATTTGTTCAGATGAGGTAGGATTCCTAAAGCTCAGTAATGTGCTTTTCCAATCTGTAAGACAGGTGCAACTCAAGAAACATGTCTTACAGTCATGGGTTTTATACATTCCTGAAGAATAGCAACTTGCAATGGTTTTAGCTGGAAATCCAAATGGACGTTATTTATAATTGTATGCCAAATTTAGTTCATTTGTTCTATTTAAAGTGGTATTTCATTTTTTGAAAACTAATGAGGAGCTGCTCCATATGAAAGTTGTGCTGAGCACCACAAGTTAAATGCATCAGGCTTCATAAATCTGTCTTTCCTGCTTGCATATGCTCTTTATAGATAGATATGTCCTGTGTGTTTCTTTCCATCCATATCATGTCATGATAGACTGTCACTGAGCTTGGATAAGATACAAGAACCACCAAAATCAAGGGAGAACTTTCTTTTGATGTAATTGAACAATGAAATAAGCCCTCTGAGATATACAACAAAGCCTGCAGCCCCTTCCTGGGAATACTTACAGCAGTATAACTGCCTCTTTTGGGAATGGTGAAACATTCTGTTCTGAGTTTTGATTTCTGTGCTGGATGTTTCTTCCCCATTTGCGTACAGGATTCTGTTCACGGATACTCATATGTCCTGCTGATGTTTCCACCTGATGAGTTATTTTAACCTTTGAAAGGATCCTGAAAGCCCAGCTTTCATGTAAACTGTTTGGATGGAACCTGTCTTGCAGTAAAAAAAACCTCCTTGGTTGTTGATGGGCTAACTCCTGTTTTAGCCAAGGGTTACAAGAGCAAGGCACCTATGGTGCAATTAATGCAGACAAGCATTTGTTTCCCAAGCACTGTAGAATCTGCTAATCAATTTCAATTTGTGTTGAGATGGTACAAGAAGAGCATTCGGTCAGAATTGACCCCAGAACAATGATTTGATAGCATTATTTCTCTGAGAGCTTTGTTTGATACCTTCTCAGCTACTTGAGAAGAACAAAATCAAAGCTAAGCTATGACAGAGCCATATTTCCAAGTTTTGTATGTAAAAACACGCTTTTTTGCTCCCCTTTCATGTTGGTGAGAAATTACAGTTTCCAGCTGCCTCTTCATCTGAGTCTGGGCATTCACTACCAGTGGGCCAATACCAGGTAGATAGCTCTGCAAAACTCTGCTAAGATTGGTCTCCTGTCTCCCTTCTGTTGGATTTATACCAGCCTGACTTCCTCTCCACAGAAGGAAGAAACTTACCATCCCCCGTGTCTTTCCACAAAGCTGTTTCCCACTCTGCGAAGCCTAGTAGCTCCTACTTGAGTGCTGAGGAAGGAGGCATCCTGTGGTTTGATTGCTGTGGGATCTCTGATCTGCAGAATGTGCTGTGACTTGCTGAGCTATTTCTCCTGGGTCTGCTGGAGTGGGAAGTTGCCTTACTCCATTCTCAGTAGTGATTTTGTTTCCCGTTCGTGGTCCATTATTTTGGCTACTGAGGGGGAAGGCAGAGCTACAGCTCCTCCTGATTCTTCCAGTTTGCTTGCTTCATAGTCAGTTAGTTGTTCTTTTTTAGCATCCTGTGTTTTGTTTGAGATGTTTAGTGTTGAGAAAGGGTTGTGGGAAGAATGTTGCCTTTGTCTCCTGAACTCCTCTGGGCAGTGTATCCAAAGTGAATGTGTAAAGAGAGATAAAAGAAACTGCAACTAGGAAGAATTTGAGAATGAAATCCATTCAATATCACATAGAAAAATACATAGAGATGCTATAAAGAATGTCATATGGTTCCAGTTATTTTTGTGTGATTGTGAGAAAACTCCTACTGTGACTGAAATACTTTCTAAAATGTTTGCAGTCTGCAGTAGGGCTTATGATTTTCTGATTGGGGTCATAACTGCTAAATAATGAAGGAAAACTTCCACTTAATTCTTTTACCAACTTGATTCTGTTTTAACAGAACCTGTTGTCTCCAGGCTATTTGCTGTTTCTGTAGTGTGCTTATTTTGTATGCTGAGGCAGCACCATTTCATTTTCAATTCTCAGATGTCTGGCTGTTAAGGAGCTACTGTGACACACAAATACAGATACTGAATTTTTCAGTGGAAGCAAATGCACTTTCTAAAAGGTGTCTTGCTATTCCATAGCTTTTGCTACATATTTCTAATTGGTTTTCGTGTGGTAGGAAAAATGAAGATAGGTAACAATCTTGGAAAAAAACATTATGTTATACAGTACCATTCAAAATAAACTTTTTTTTTCTCTTTTGCACTTCATGTCTCCCATATATCCTTCACTATGATACATGAACCATTCTTCTGTGGTGGTGAGATGAATTTACTGTTTAAATATGAAGTTTCTATTTATTCCATTGAAAAAAACCCACTTATTGTAATAAAACAAAAGAAGCATCAGATAGGAGACCATCAAAAGCAGTGTGGTCAACAGGTAGGGGGTTCTCCCCCTCTACTCTGCTCTCAAGAGACCCTTCCTGTAGTGCTGGATCCAGCTCTGGGGCTGCCAACATAAGCAGGACAAGGACCTTTTGGGGAGAGTCTGGAAGAGGATCCTGAAATTGCTAAGAGAGCTGCAACTTCTGCTGTGAAGACAGGGTGAGAAAGTTGGGATTGCTCAACCTGAAGAGAGGACTCTGGGGAGTTTTCTGGAACTTAAAAGGGGCCTACAGAAAAGCTGGACAGGCATTTCCTACCAGGGAGTGTAGTGACAAGATGTGGGGTAATGGTTTGATACTGAAAGAGGGTAGATTTAGATTAGTTATTGGGGGAAATTCTTTACCGTGAGGGTGGCGAGATGCTGGAAGTCGTGAATGCCTCATGGGAAGGGTTGAACCCATGGGAGAATACAAGGCTGTGCTGGATGGGGCTTTGAGCTGGTGTAGTGGAATGTGTCCCCGCCCCTGGCAGGGCATTTAGAACTAGATGTTCTTGAAGGTCACTTTGAAACCAAGCCATTCTATGGTTCTGTGAAAACTAACAGAGCATTTGAATTTACATTTTAATTGGTATTTTTATGGCTGAAATTTTTTTGAGTCAGGATTTGAGTTGTCATTATTGAAGTATAGATCTTTTTTTAATAGAAACCTCTGTGTGATTTTTTAGTAGTTATTAATTTCTTAATTTTTAAAGGATTTTTTATCTTGTCAAGAGGTTAATCAGTGGAAGTTACTTTAATTCCCTGTGTTATTTTTAGAAGGTCAGTAGTTGCTGCGTGAAATGGAATCCTGGTGTCTGCTACAAATTAACAGCAAACAGGCTGAACTGGAGCATTAAGAAGTTGTTATCTTTAGCTGTTGCATTTCAAGTGTACTTCAGTTTTGGAATTCAGTAAGGAAATGTAATTTTATTAGCTGTTGATGTCATCTCTATTGTCACAGGAGCCTATTTTAAGACAGTGGCAAATTTCATGTAGAAATGCCTAGTCAGTCAATAATAATAAACACAAGTAGCTTATAAGCAAAGAAACAAGCTTAACTTGTTAAGCTCCTGCTGTGGTGTATTGTCTCCCTTGGCTTTGGACAGAACTTTGTAATAGCAGTAAGTGCAGCACATGTGGTTTGAAGTCTGTCTGCATTTATACTGTCTTTACAAATCTGAGTATTTTGCATGCTGTAATGTTCTGTTTCTGTTTTTCTTACCAGCTATGTTTTGGGAGGGATTTCTCCACAGAGCTGTTGTTGCAGTAGAGTTGAACTTTTGCTGAGGAGCTGGCAATTTTGAGCAGTTAAAGTGTGCTGGAGCTGTCAGGCCTGTGATGCTGATACACTTGACAGAAAGATTCTGTCAGTGGGAGAGCTGTGCCCTTGGCAGAGAAGCAAGTAGGCAGGCAGCCTGCTTGTGCTGCCCAGGGGCAGTGCAGGGAAGACCCTGGGCTGTTTGCTGGGGCAGCAGAGGAACGGTTGGAGGAAACCGAGGTTGATGGTGCAGAAGAAAGCAGAAAACTGGACACTTCACAGTTTCTTGGGAGGTGTTTTTGTTCTTCCTGCCTTTCCTGTTACTGCCTGCATCTCTGCTGTGTGCGTTCACGCAGTCAGTTTTAAGTTCAGGGCCGGATGTTGAGGCCCTGGTTACAGTCCTTTTGTGTAACTTTGGCTGCATTATGAGAAGACAGTCATTGTGCTAATGAAGCAGGTGGAGGGAATGACAGAAGAAAGAGATGACATGGTTTATGATGAAAATCAGCAGTATTGGAATACTGCCTATCCAAATTTTAGAATGTGTTTTTCCTTTATGGTTGTTTTCCTTGCTTTGAAATAACTTGTATGTGTCAGATGTGTGGGACCTCTGTGGGGTGAAACATAGCAATTGAGTAATAGATAAAAAAGTTTTCTTCAAATGATTTTATAGAACTGTCTTTGTGTCATGCAGTGTTTTGAATTATACTTTATGGCCACAGGAGACATCATTAACGAAGAAGATGGCTTTCCTTGGCTTTCATTAGTTCTTTGAATTTTGTTGGGGTTTTTTGTTTTTTTGTTTGCTTTTCTTTTGGCGAGGGGCTGGAGGGTTATATGCTTTTGACTGCTAAAGAATGAGGTTTCTTAATGTATGTAAGCAATTTCTTTAAATCCATGCCCAGATCTTTGTTCCTCAGTAGATTTCCCTTCTACAGTGAAGGTGTAGAGGATTAAGAAACAGGTCATATGGTAGTTTCTATAGCAATAAATTAAAAACCATGTCTTGTCAGCCCTTATGAGATATGATACAAGAATTAGTTTGGGAAGGCACAGTTTGCATGTCTTGTATCCATTGTCTTTCATTGTAATGATCTCTAGGACAGCTGTTAGATGCAGGTGTTGTTAGATGCAGGTATGAGAAGGGCTAGCTGACCTTTGTTTCAAACAACGAGTGCATAAATTCATCATTTTATCCCTTTGAATTACAGGTATTCAGCACCACACTTTCCATACTACTTTCTCACTATGTAGGGGCCAAGATTTTAGTGATGATAATAGTGCAGGAAGAAGTCTTAATTAAAGCAGAACTGTTTTAGACAGAGTTGAAGCATCTGCTGAATCCATATTTGGATGCCTTATTTAATAACTTGTTGTCAACGGTATTTAGTCCAGGATTAAGACACTGAAATGTTAGTGTTTACAAGTAGGTGTGTACCTGTGCACTGCAGGCCTGAGCTCCTCTGTAATCAATGGGGATTAGTCAGTCCAGCCTATGGGGTAATTCAGCTCATGCTGAGTTAGACATCTGTTGTTTCATTTCATAGGTTTCAGTTATCTCTTAGATTGTTTCAAAATCCAAGGCCAAATGTAGACCTTAATCTTGAACTGATTGGCCTATTTCCACCCTAGACTTAAGGTTAGCCTGAATTTCTGTACTACAGCACTGCAAGCAGAAAGCTGAGACCTGCAGAGGAGAATAAGGTTTGATGAACAGTGAGGGAAGATGGTTTTCCACAATGTTGGCTAATGAACATGCGACATGTTTTACCCATGCCTTGAAATACATGGAACCTGCAAGGACTTGGGCTATTTTACAACAGCTGGTGGGTCTGTGCCACGCTAGTACTTGGTATGAGTCTACAGTTTGAATGTAAATACTTAAGGTCCTCTGTAATGGGTTAAAATTCAACTAACCGGGCAGAAACACCAAAAGATGTAGTGGTTATCACATTCGCCTAATTTTCATTTTAGTGGAATAGGATTAAAAGAAAAGCAAAACATGTTTAATTCAAAATAGAAACAGTTAGATTTATTAACATACAGTAAAGGTAAACAAACAAAAAAACCAACTACGAAACCCTCTCAAAAACAACCCCTCTTCCTCCCTAGCAACAATCTACTTTTCCACGAAAAAACAAT
>WBMY01003247.1:176569-210850 GCA_013397315.1 Donacobius atricapilla
CCCGGGGCCACCCGGGGCCCAGAGCCCGGGCCCCCTCCCGGCCCGGCCGCGGCTTTACCTCATGGTTCGGAGTCCCGGAAAGAGGGCGGGTCTCCCAAGATTCCTGTTTTTAAGCGGTGTCCCAGAGGGTGTACCCCTTTTACCTGATTGGCCAGCTTAGCTGTTAGTTCCAAAATGGATTAACAATTGGCTTTTCCTACTATTTATGCTAAACCAATACATCCTCTTTCCTGCAAATTACACTTGCCTGTTTTATTCCATGATTGGCAATATTACTCAGCCAAAGCCTGGCTTTTGCTGTATCAATTATTGTTTATACTGTATGGAGGCTTTATACACTGTTCCTCACATTGCTTCTGCTGTAGAAAAGTAATGGTTGACGACAGGATGATAAATGTACAGGTAGCATGGAATGGATGTAAAATTACAGTTGAAGGAAGTCCTGCTTACATGTATGTGCAACCTCAGTAATGTGAGAATTGTGTGTATTTCCACAGATATTGGTAAACAAACAATCAGTGGTTTAGAAAGGTGAGATGTGCTTTTTGTATACTGAAATGTTTCCCTTTCTACTTAGATATTGAAAATCTCTTGAGAACTTTCCTGAATGTGTGGAAGAGTTACAGATATGCCATAGCATCACATAGACCATGTGCTACCACGTTTAGGATCCTCTAAATATCATACTTGCATAAAAAATTGTGCTTATTACAGAACAGCTTTGTCTGTGTTGTAAGGACTTGTTCAGTGGTTTCTTGGTGGACGTTTAGTGCAGCATTAGACATGTAAATAAGGATTATTTGCTTTCAGGACATAGAGTAATACATTAAGTGCAAGTCTGAGGAGATGTAATTGAATGACACAGAATTGCTTTCTTGTGATGTGAGGACTTTACATCTTAACAGATTGAGCCCTCTGGAGGCCATCAGGTACAGGGTGTGTAGGAGCCCTCTTGTGCTCTTTCATTGAACTGTACTCCATTAGAAAGCAAGTGATGCGAAACCTTAGAAATTTCTGTTTCTTTGGAAAGGAGGAGGAATGATTTGGTGCCTTTCCGGCACATTCTGCCCTGGTATAGTTGGGTTCTATTCCCTGTATTCCCTGTATTCCACCAGTGTAGGAGCACCCATGGATGTGAAGAAAGATGCATGACTGAAAGAATGGAAAATACTACAGAGGAGGCTAAGTCAGTAAAAGAAATTAAATGAAGACTAACAACATTAGCCTATTGCTTTCTGTGTACTAAAAGAGTTTAAGCTAAGAGCTAGGGAGGCAATTTATTAAAGGATGATGATGAAATGTTAGTGAGAATGAATAAATTGTTTCTTGTCGAGAACTTGACAGAGTCTTTGTCTCTGGATTTATAAAAGGACATCAAGGTTTTATTTTTATGCTTTGGTTAGATAGCATTTTCCAGAAACAAGAGATCTATACCTACTGGGGGAGAGAAAGAGGGAGAAGCAGTGGTAATGCAACTATTACCTTTTACTGTGGGGATTGAAAGCCTTTTATATACAAGTCTAATATTCAACACTGAGTTTTAACACAAGTAATGATTTGGGAAGGTGCGAAGACCGCAGGTAATGTGCTGATATACGAAAGAAACTTGATACTTTTAGAGACAGTAGGAACTGACTTATTTAAAGGAATAAAATAAACAAGGAGTCAGATTGAAAAGGCATAAGTGAAGCATAAAAATTTGTAGCAGCTCTGAGTGATCTTGGAGTGGGAACAGCAGCATCAGAAGTTGGTGGGGCAGTGCAAGAAGTCCCACCAGTGTCCCAACCTCTGCCAGGGCTGGCCAAAGCAGCCACTTTTCTGGACATCACAAGGAGCTGGCATCTAGCTTAGTGAGGTGATTGATAATTTCTAATAACTTGGAGATAGTGAACTTCCAGAGATGAATCCCTGCGTACTAAAAGAGAATGGTGTAACTTCCACCTAGCTGGGGCAAGGCTTGCAGAGGATTAGAAACTCCTCCATCCAGCTGTGGTTAGCTTGAAAATTATAATAGTTTTTCTCTTCTCGTGCGCTACTTGAATCTTTTAGACAGAGGCCAGACAGTAGGGGAATTTATATCATGGAGTCAATGGCATACAGAATAACTAAGAGAGATACTCGTGTGCTGTTCAGTGGATGTACTCAACTCCGTGGGCTTATCCAGAAAATCATAACGAGGTGAGACCTCAGATATAAAAGAATGAAGTGCTGTCCATGAACTGAAATACTTTTTAAACACTCCTATGCTAGACCTTGATTAAGAGGAAGAAATGCATGGATACTTAAAATGACACAGAGAATTCAGGAAGATCGTAACATGTTGCATGGATGGGAAAGTGAATACAATTTTTGAAGAAAGAAAGCCTAGTAAGTATATTAAGCATCTGAGTAACGTCACCATAGTGCCTAAGTGGATAAACAGACTTAGTAAGAGATGATATGCTTTGGTATAGATCTGGTATGGGGGAGGCCTGCACATGTGTTGAGAGATTTTTTGAGAAGGGCAATGCTGAAATAGTTCATCGTCACGATTTTCAGTGCTGCACTTGTTTTCTGAAGTATGGCCAGAGAACATGATACATGATGTAAATATCTGCATATGTTACATAAGATAAGTTTGCCGTTATGTGGTTTATTCAGGAAAGATAATCCTAATTTAAAATTAAATTATTTCCTTTTAAAATTCAGCATTTTCTGAATCCCAAATTTTGGAATTCTGCATGGTTTTTCAGTGAAAGGTGCTGTATGTTACCAATAAATTACCTCAGTCCTGTGTGAGCCAGCAGGCTCTTGTCTTTGCATGGAGCCCCACTGTGTTGTTCAAGCTTTATGTGTGGGCTTTAAACCTCTCAGCTGTCTTTGAAGTAGACATTCTTTTTCATTTGTTTTACTTGTGGGAAACTGTTATGTAGGCTCCTAATCTGTCTTTGCTCTCTGAAAATTCAGTAAATAATGTCAGAGACTTGAGAAGCATTCCACATTGTACTTTTTTTAGCTTTAGAGTATGTTTCGTCTAAGGTAGTCTATTAACATCGAACACAAATTGCATTAGAGACAAAGCTTAGAAAAATAATTGTCAACCCCCACTGTAGCTGTGAATTTCTTATTGATGTCCTTACAGCTCTGTTGCATTATTTCTGTTTTGCCTTTGAATCTTGACTTGTTTGATAGACCAGTCATTTACCTTCATCCTCCTACTCTTTCATGAAGTACAGTACCACTGTGCTGAAATGTGGTGCAGACTTCTGCACCCTGAGGTGTTAAGGAAAAGATACTTTATTCCCTTCTTATGTTGGATTATTTTCTGTTTTTTTGCACTTTGTCATATTTTATTCTGCAGGAACAATGTTCACGATGTCGGTGTCTCTTTGCTTTGATGTTTAGCCATCCTTGAAAGCTGTTTACTGCTTCATGTGCTCCCTTGTCATGAACACTGTCTCTTAAATAACTTGGTGTCATGACAAGTTATTTAAAACCACAAGTATGTATTAGCTGTTTGTTTCTTTTAAGACTTTTTTTTTTTGCTAAATTCAGAGACACACTTTTTCCATAGTAGAAGGAAAAATGGTAAAATTATATAGCACCCACTGTTTTTATTTTTTGGTTGTAATCCTTGGATGATGCACCATCAGCTAGCTGGAAATTTGATTTTTATTGACTCTGCCATCTAAGTGAAAAAAGAAAATAGGTAAAAACAAAAATAGTAATTGGAAATAGCTCCTGTGGAGCAAAGCTGTCATGAAGCAGATTGATTCAGCAGTGGCAAAGTTGTTTTATTGATTGTAAGTCCTTAGTAAATTAAAAAGCGGATCAAATGCGTTAATCTTCTGTGTGCGTGTCTGTTTGACAGTGACAATTGAGAATGCTCTGCCAGCACAAAGACACATAGAGGAGTGTGGGAATGTTACCTACTTCAGTCAGTAACAGGCTTGCCAGAGATAAGAACAGAGTTCTTCAGAAATCCTTCTGGGTTGAATGTTCTTGACAGTGCTGTAAACAAAGGAGAGAAGAACTTCTCCTGCTTGGTTTTTTAAGCATTCAGGTCTAATTAATCTAGGTAAAGGCATGAGGCAAAGGAATGATACTAATTTTCTTTAGATGTTCCTTAAATTGTATTCTCTGTCTCAATTACAATGTCAGATTTGTTGTTAATAGATCAGTGCAAAACCTTAATATATTCTAGCTGAAGACCTCAGTTTGCTTCATAAGCAAAAGTCAGTTTTGGTTTTGGATTTTTGACTCTTTCAATTACTGCTAATTACATTTGCAAGTAAATGAATATTTTATTTATATTTTCCTTCCCAAATCATCACAGCTTCTCATAAGGATGAAATTCAGTTAGATGGGGAGCAGCTGCACAAAGCTTTCCCTTCCCAGAAAAGTAGGGAGCAGGAATAGAGCTGGGATTCTGTTCTGGTGAGGACTAGATAAATTATGAAGATAAATTTTTGCTTTTCAGCCTCAAATTCTGCACCCTCTGCAGAAAACCATTCTGCACCAGAAATTTTGTTTCATGTATTTCTTGTTGGGTTAGTGTAGTTGAGATTCAGCCAGGAGAATGTGTTCTTCTCTATTTTCCTGCCACTGCTGCCTGAAAATCCACCTGCCAGGGATAGTTTTGTGGCCTCTCATTCTCATCTCTACTGCCTATAGAGTACTCTGAACCTCTGTTGTTTTGGATGCACAGTTGTTTCCAGGACAGGGTTTGAGGTTCATCTCCTGTGAAGAGACTCGGGCCACACAGATGATGGGGAGAGGGGAATTGGAGACGAATGAGGTAAAACAGCAGAGAAGGCAGGGAGCTGGAGATACTGTAGGTATCTCTATAAAGTATATAGAGATATAGTATATATATAGTATAGAAAGTATATAGTATATAGAAAGTATCTATTATAGTACTATAAAGTAGTTTCCCATTACTTCATGTGGAGTCACCAGCCTGGCATGCAGAAGTAAAGGGGAACAAGGTCCTCTTTTGGACCCTGGAGGGAGATGGGAACTGGAAATGCAGGGGACCCATTAGGGGTCTTCTCATTGATTCATGGATAAAGTGCAATTCTTTAATATCATCTGCAAGAACAGAGCTTTGTAGTTAGTACTGACTCAGAAAGAGGACCAGTGGGGTAATGGTATTCCTTCCAGGAAGAAACCTGGGTATTCTTGTGTTCAGTTTATTATGCTATACTGCTGAAGAACCCGCACTCTATCTTGTCCCCTCATACCTGTCCCCAGCAGCAGTGAGCCAGAGAGGCAAAAGATAGACTGAGGCATCATCTCACCCATTTCATCCTACCACTTCGCTTTGCATTTCTTTTCATGTGTTCTTTCCTTACTTGCTGGTCCTGATTAGTTATCTTCTAATTTATTTACCTTGCCAGATAGCTGCATCTTTTTACAGGGGCTTGCTGCTATTTGTGCTTTACGTGACAGCATCCCCATCAGATTTGTAAAGCCTACTGTATTTTCTCCTTCTTCACCCCATGCTTCTTTGAAGTTTCCTAGAAGAAATTGCAAAGTCCAAGGGAAGGAGTACAGTAGCCAGTGGCTGCCGTTCATCTGTTTGCGTAGCTATTGAAACGTTTCATGATCATTAATCAGAGCTTATAGTTATGCTTTATTACTCTTCCCCAATATCTCTCTACCCCTTTCACCCTCACTGTTTGTCACCCTTGTCACATTTTGTCATAACTTTAGATAGCCCAACAGGAGAAGCTGTGTCATTCTATTTGAGTGGTAGTACAGCATAAATAATTTTTTTACTAAAAATGTAAATGCCATTGTGCTTTGCTTCAGTGTGCACAACATAAAATAGTAATTGTTGCTAGTCGTAATTTGTAGTGTTTAAGTCTTGCTTATTCAGTCTTTGTCATGCTGGGGTTTTGTGCTGAATGATTGTTGCACCACTGTTTTTTGTTAAATGTGTCCATACGCAGGAGAGCTGCCTAATTTGTTTCAGTCTGGCATACTGGAGTAAGTCTGCTTTTAAATTGCATACTTAGTAGGTTACAAATCAGATGGCAGCATTTTCATGGTGCTAATTCTCCAGTGTACCAGGAACTGCTGACTTGAATAGGTTTTGACCACTTTTCTTTTTCAGTAGGTTTTCTGTAGGTCGTTTGGCTTGCTTAAATGACCTGCTTCTTATTTTCCACAGCAAGAGTTTCTCTCATTTGGGAAATGTAAAAGGATAACATTCCTAGCCCAAGCAGAAGCAAAATGTACCACTGCCATCTGGGCTGTGAAATTGGAATAAAGCTGAGTGTTACCTCAGTATATTGCCATGGCTGGAAGCCAGATGGCAGATAATAAAAGGATGGTCTGGTAGTTGGCATGTTAGTCAGGATCTTGGGATGTGCTTGTTGTGCTTCATATCCCCAAGAATATGGGCAGGTTGGAAATTATTTCTTTCACCTAATGCTGCTTTTCTGAATGTTATGTGTTTACTGAGCTAATTGTCTCAGCTCATCCACTGTGAATGGATAGGCAATTCCAGAGGGCATAGGGTCATTCCACATCACTTAGCTCTACATTTTACACTAGGATGAATAACCCTGTGGAGAAACTTGTCTCTCTGTTTAGACATCACAAAAAGACAGTAGCTGATGGCCTTATTCCATACTACTTTCATATGCTTGAGATACAGCAAATGAGCCCTCTTCCTCCCATGCAGTTGCCTTTAGTTGAGGGATGGCAGTCCTTTCCTGCCTCACAGGTACACATACAGATTGAGCAGTGCAACTGTTCTTATGAAGTTTTTATTGTGAAAATAAATTGGTATGTAATTTTAATTATCTCCATATACATGTATTTGTTACTACCTGAGATAGGAACATAGTGCTGAAAGGGAGGGAACTTTAGGACAAGAGACCTGGAGACTTTTGCATCCCTAGGAAATATGTAGCTGTTTCATAGCAATATTCGGCTGAATGCATTAGAGAGACAAAGCAAGCTGGGACTTGAGAATATTTGGCTTGTATATGAAGCTCTGTAAGTCATGCTCATTCATGGTGGCTGGTTTTGTTTCTTTTTAGATTGTGATGGATTTCAAACACCCTGATGGCCATACAGTGGCAATTATGTTGCCCCGATGCAGTTTATTGGTGATGACTGGAGAATCCAGATACCTGTGGACACATGGGTATGTGTAGGAGTCCCTGCATTGCTGATAATAAAGGAATAATAAATGTTGTTTGTTTGCTTTTTAAATGACATTCAGTGTTTAAAATTGCCTGAAATAAATCAAGTTTTATAATTAATATCCTAAATCACTCTGCTGCTCAGATGCTGCTTGGGTTAAATCGAAAAACTTGGGGATTTAGGAAGCTAATTGTCAGTCCCTGAGGTGTAGTTTCCTGCTGCTGTCACAAGTGAAGTTTCAGTTGGAAATCGTTCTCATATCTGCCATGTGAAAGTTCTCAATGACTCTGAGCTGGCAAAGAATTGATTGTAGTGCAATTAGTGGCACCATTCCCTTTCTCTCTTTTCAGCCCACAGCTTTTCCCATTGGATCTTGCCATGCCAAAGGCTTGAGAAAGGGGCTAGTTTAAGAGATTGACTTCCCCTGCATGAGAGCCTGAGGGTGGCAGAGGGGAGTCTTCCTGAGCTGTTCCCAGCTGCTTTAGGGACACTTTAGCTGCTGGTAAGACTGCTTTGAGCAGTTTTGGGATGCTGCAAAGAGATTTCTTGAAATATGTCTTGGGGCTTTGCTTGTTGTAGAATTTAAGTACATGCTTTTTAAATTGTGCACCACTAGGAGATACTTATAATTGGAGTGCTGAAATTGGCCAAAAGGCTAAAACCTTGGTGAGCTCTGAGTGTGACAGTAATACATTTCAGGAGCATATGGCAACCCTGTATTGGACAGAAATGCCCATAGTAAGCATTTCTTCCTTTATTTGACCTAAGCTGTCAATGGTTCAGCAATCAATTGGAGACACTAATTGTGTGTAAATTAAACACCAAATCCTTTTATTGGCAGAAAATTTTCTACCTTTTAATTTTGCTGGTTAATTTGTATTACGAAAATAGCATCAATACGAACTGATAACCTTTACATTGTTAATTTTGTAGAGCTCTTATACCACCTGTATATTCCCTTGTTAAATTAAATAGCTGTAAAAAGCACTTGGTACTTCTGATGTGCATCATTACAGAAGCCCAGGGCAGTGAACTCCCTTGTTGTTTGATATACAGGACTGAATACAGATACCAGCACTGTAAGCTTCTTATGCTATCCTGTCAAATACTGTCAGCTGTCTTTTGGAAAGGTCATGTACAGCTCTGAGAACACAGTGCAGTTTCCATGTCAGTGACATTGCTGGCCAGGGAAGCCGGTGGGCAGTCCCCAGCCCCAGGCATCAGACAGCTCCATGGGCCGTGCTGAGGCCAGGCTGGAACACCAGCCCAGGGTCAAGGTAGTGGCCAGGCACAGTCAGAGTTGGGGATGCATGGGGCTGTAAGTGGAACAAGGGCTAGTGGGACAGCCTCCATTTGAATACTGCTCCCAGGAGAAGGAGGGCTTGCCCTTTCTGAGGCCTCAGCTTTCTCCAGGGCTACCAGCTCTGCTCCTTCCAAGCCAGCCCTGGGCAGCCATGCTCCCAAAAGGCGGAAGGGTGCATGCTGGGCACTTGAAGTACTGGCCAGTGGCCAGTGAAGTTAGGAAGCCAGGAAGAGTGAACCTGTCTATTAAAACCTGGAATGAGATTACTACTTAACTCCCTTGTTGCTTCAAGTGATGGTTGTCTTTTGAGAACCAATGAATAAACTACATTGAAAAGGAAAATCCCAGACCTTCCTACTCATGTACAAGTGGTTTCCATGCCGGTTCTTGTCCACCTTTCCTAAGTACAGTTTTTCTATGTTTTTTTAAAAACAGTAGTGGGTCAAGATACTCAAATGGAGTAAGCTTTGCATCATGCTGCTGGAACATCATATTGTAATACAAATTTAAATCATCCAGCGATAAGTTGTAACTAATTCACTTGCATACATATAGTCAAAATGTATTTAATAACATTTGTGATGCTTTTCATCTACACCTCAGAAGTCAAATTATAAGAGCACAAGAGTCAGTTTTGAAATTAATCTGGACATGTTTTCATTGTGTATGCTTGGGATGCCACGGAATTAGAGACTTCGTTTTGACCCCATTAACAAAGTGCACAGGAAAAGGATTTTTGTTTAGTTCTCTGTGAAAGAGAAACACATAGGTTGGAAATAAGCTATGCAG
The DNA here is from genome assembly GCA_013397315.1 of Donacobius atricapilla. Classification (NCBI taxonomy): domain Eukaryota; kingdom Metazoa; phylum Chordata; class Aves; order Passeriformes; family Mimidae; genus Donacobius; species Donacobius atricapilla. Next base: position 185,799 of record WBMY01003247.1, read on the forward strand.
TGTCATCAAGGAGGACAAAAGATGTATTCTCTTTTTGACTCATAGGTGAAAGTAAAATTCTGACTTTTCTGATGAAGTTCATTAGTGATGTGTTTCATATTTGGTTTGATTACCTGGAAAAACTATTCTTGGCACTGCAGTAGTAAAACCACTCCGTGCCAAGCAAGAGGGTGTGCAGCATTTCATTTTTGACATTGGGAAGTCCTCATAAGAGTAATGAAAGGAAGTGAGAGATAGGAGAAAAACTCAAGAGAGACAAGTGATGCACAATGCAGATGTTCATCACCCACTGACTGATGCCTAGCCCACCCCCAGTTCATACACTGAGCAGGATGCTCTGTGTTATGGAACATCCCTCTGGCCAGTTCAGGTCAGCTGTCCTGGCCGTGCTCCCTCCCAGCTTCTTGTGCCCTCCTCACTGGCAGAGCATGGGTAACTGAAAAGTCCTCACTTAGAGTAAGCACTGCTTAGCAACAACTAAAACATAAATGTGTTATCAACATTATTCTTGTCCTAAATCCAAAACACAGCACTACTGCTGTTAGCACAGATGCTTAGAAGAAAAATAACTCTATCCCAGCCAAAACCAGGGCAAAAATAAATATATTAAAAATATATTTATAAAAAAGTACTAGACAAATAAACAATCAAACTTTATGGCAGAAAATGGAGGGAGGGAAGGGAAATGTAATTACATGCAACACCTTAATTAAACAACACCTTAATTCGCATCATTAGTTTATGTGCCAACTCTTTTCTCTCTTAAATTGAATAAGTTGAAAACTGAGAGGCAGAAGTATGTTAAATAGGATGTTGTAATCCCATTTCTCTCAGTGTAAGGATTGCCTTCTTACAAAGATGGATTGGGTTTTTTTCTGATGCAAATTGAATTATTCCTTTATTTTGTGTTGCTTTATTTTAGGATCACACCCAGAAAATATGATGTTATTCAAGCATCAGAACTTGGGCACAAAGTTACAACAATCACTGCTGATGTTGGAGATTTAACACTAAATCGAAGGGAAACAAGGACATCATTTACATTCAGGAAAGTGAGGAGAAGCCCTTGCAATTGCAGTAAGTGTCTTGAGGCAACTTTCAAGTGAAAAATTGTTAGTTATCACCAACAGGTAACTTCTTTTGTTTTGAGCAAAACATTTGATTCCTTTGGATAGTTTTGGCAGTTGTCATAGCTATTCCTGGATGGTTCATAGCATACTATATGGCTTGAATTGATTGTATTCATGTGGTTGCTGGAGTTTATACCGGAGGACATTTGGCTTGCTCCAGAGCCAGTCAAGTAATCTGGAGTCTTGTGTTTCATTGGCATTTCAAGTGCTTAATAATGTGACAAATTAGAAATAACTACTGTTCTTCAAGTTTTTTCCTCAATTTTGATGGTGTTTTTTTTTTTTCTGAGGGGGCCTATAATTTTGAGAAAATAGATGCATTAGAGAAGAAGCAGTCATATCTGCTGTGACAGAGCCACGTCATGTGCCTTAGGGCAGTAGAGATAATAATAGACAGGTGGTTCAATGATTACATGGACCTGAAGTCCATTTATGCCCTTAGAAAGGAATTTCAGAGGTTGAGTTGTAATGATGTTGTGTTCTTTGGCATTGAGGGCACAATCTCAGTTTTGAGAACATAAACATCATTAACATAGCAGATTAATGATCACTGCAAACAGCCTCTGGCACAAGTAGGCCAGTTATTTATTTTCTGGTCATCAAACACTTCTGTAGTTTGACCTGCATTTCAGTTTTAAAATGTAAAGGAGGAATGAAGCTTTTTTTCCTTTTAATATTTCACTTTTAGTTTAATTTTGCTAAATATTCTTAATCAATGAGGAATTGCTTAGAAAAATTTGTATGTTTTATCTGTTGCTGTATCTAGTTTACCCATCTGTCTGTGACAGCCAGAAAGGACAGCAGAGACCGCTGCAACCTTCATTTCCCCAGAATGAGATGGAGGCCTCAAAGCTGGAGCAAGAATATGTACACAAGGTGTATGAAGAGATTGCCACACACTTCAGCAGTACCAGGCATAGCCCGTGGCCCCGAATTGTGGAGTTTCTCAGGTCCCTGCCAACAGGGTCCATAGTGGCTGATATTGGTTGTGGTAATGGGAAGTACCTCGGCATCAAGGAGGATTTGTACATGGTAAGTAGTAGCTACTGTCATTTGTTTTTGTGTTAGTTCTGTCACGCACTTGTAGCATGCTGGAGGTTCAGGTTGGCATTGGAAGAATGCCAAGAACAGAAAGCTATTTCCTGATCAAGATCAATTACCAATTGTCTTAAGTTTCCACGTGTATTCATTATGTGCATTACCGTTTCCTTTTTTTCAAAGCCACTTCTGCTTTGTAATTAAAGATTACAAAGAAAAACAATAATGGGTGCAGCAGATTGAAAAATTGTAATGGGTGGTTTAGCCTTTTTTGTCATTGTTGCTGAATAAATTTATTAAATGGTTGGGCAATTTGAATGCTTCCAACAAAATTTTCATTTCTTTGATTGGTGGGTGAAATCTCCATGGGCAACGCTATTTTCCATGACCTCTTCAGTTCCCTGTGGCCTGGTGACACATCTCATTTGTGAATGATGTCATGTTTGACTGGTCCATCTCTGGCTCTCTGCACAGGCCCAGTAAATATGCCCACATAAAATTCACCTTTGGTACAGATTTCTGGCCTTTCACTCTCTTTTCTTCACTTTTAGACAGTTCTGACATAATTCTTGCTCATTTTCTCTCCTTCACAGTCTCACAGTCTGTACTTAGTCCGGTTTTGCTTCTCTCCCTGTCAGGGAGAGATGAATTATGTACAAATATGAACCAAGAGATAGCTTTCATTGCAAATATTTAAAAGACTTTTTTTTGGAAAATAAAAGAGTCAAACTTGCCATTATTTTAACCCAAAAGAAATCTCAGAGAAGTGTCTGTTATGGTATCTGCTCTCCCCTGTTCTAGATTGTCTGATTCTTTCACGTTTGTCCTGTGAAACTCTGAAATCCATCAGACTTGAAAACTTCTATGTAGGGCAAAGCATTCATTATTGTTAATAAAACTTGGGAGCTGTTTGTCTGTTCCAGGAGTTTCTGTCCTGTTATTTATATACAGATAAAAAGATAAGTTGTTATTTACAGTGTTGTTTGTATTAGTAAATTATCTCCCTTACTGTTCTTATGGGCTAGAGCAACATCAACCAGTTGATAAGTAGGCATCTTTATGCCTGACTGCTGTAGCCTAATTACTAATTTCAGTACATTTCATTCTTCTAGTCTTTCAGTCCTGACTCCAGTAAGAAAAATCAGCAAGCCTAAGTTGAGAGGAGAAACATTTATCTGGGTATCATGAATGTCAACTGGTTCTAGAATGGACTTGGTAAATTGCAGTTGTGGAGGTTTGTAGTAGACTGTCAAAGTGAAATTAATGCAAGATATGGTGTTCAGAAATTCCCAGCCCCAGTCTGTTTTCTGTAGCCCACAGTTAACCAGCTAAGGAGGGAAAAGATCACATATTGGCTGGCAGTCAAAGGAAAGCCAACTCCTGTCCTTTGTTATTTTAGAAGTTACCTAAATTCACGTGTCTGCAGGAGAAACAAAAAACAGGAAAAATAACAGTGAAAGGGAGAAAACTATCAAAGAAGCAATTGAAACAGTTGTAAAATAGAATCTGGGAATTGCTTCATTCAGTTGACCTCCACTGACATTTTATTTTCCACTGGGGACAACTAGTGGTTCTTAGATGGAAATAGACTCTAGATTTTGCATTTGGTTGATTTCATTTACAAGTCAGCACAGAACCTCAGAAGGATGGATTTGACTCCTTCTTTCTACCAGATTTATTTTTCTGTAGCAGCCAAAGTTTGGTTAAAGAAAGCCCTGTGTGTACTGTGTTTACAGGTGTTTTTAAACTTTTGACAACATATCTGAAGTGCTGTTAATTCCATCTACCATGGTTTAGTCATGGAGCAGAGGGTGAGGGATTACAATGTTTTACGTATCAGGTGCATTGTTGGGATAAAGGGAGTGCTCTCTAGATGCAGGACGTTACTTTTCTCCCTCATTTACTCCTCTTTAGTTGGAGCCATAAAATCCAGGCCTAAACTTAGTGAATTCTACGTCTCTTCTTTGTGCACAGTGTAATGGAGCTCTTAGCCCAGGTCCTGTTGGGAAAGAAGCAATAAAACAGTGCTGTGAAATTAGGAGTTGTGTAGGGATTGGGTAAAGCACTGTTGGCACAGCTCTGTGGCTTAGGATGTTTTGACTCAGAAGTACTGAAAACCTGAGGCAAGCATTTCCTGAAGGCAAGCAATATGCTTTACAGGTTACTGTGCACTTCTGTGCTTTAAGTAGCAGTGCTGAAGGCAGATCACAGCTAAGGTAGCTCTCCTGATGATTTTAATCTTCAGGTACTGTCTGAAAACATCTCCACTGTGGCCTGAGCTATTGTAGTTGCTTCAGTTTCTCTGGATGACTATACGCAGCCTTATCTACTTGAGTATCCCGTGTGACAATGAAATGCCCGAGTCCATCTCCGTGCAGTGAAAGTGACAGTGCTCTAATGGCTGCATTATTCTGACACAGTGAGAGAGCAGCAATTCCATGACAAACAAATTCAGATTAAGGGTGTTTCAGCTGGAGATGGAATCCATGTCTGATGGAGCTAGCACAAAGGCTGGAGAAAGGTTGAATTTAACAGAGGTTTCAGATTACTTGTGCTTTTTCTGTCTCACCCACCTTGTTTAAATGAATGCAAAAAAGAGGCATAGTTTTAGCATTGTTTTTGCACAATTCTCTCCCCACCCAATCTCATTTGGAGATTTTAACAGATTTTATATAGCTGCTTTCAAGCTTAATATTCATATCTGTAAGCAGAGCTTTTATTTTTACGGAACAATGTATTTTAGCCTTAGCCATTCCCTCGATTACCACAGGGGTTTCACTGAATGTTATTGCAATGATCTCATTAATTTATACGCACTTTAGCTTTGTCTCCTTGTTTCCAGTGTTCAGGTAGGTGTGATGATGTATAAGTCTCTGCATGAATGTTCAGAATCATCACAGGGCTACCGCATGAATGAAAAGTCATTGAAGTCTTTCAAATTTGTGGTTTACATTTTTAATTGAACTGAGAAATTGGTGGGAAATTCAGCGGCAAATAACTGAAAATGCCCTAGGGTAGATATGTTTTTGTATGAAGAAATTACTGTAATTGACAGAGTACTGATGATAGGAAGAAAAATTATGCTAATAGAAGAGCCAGAATGATTTGCTTTAATACAGACATTGCTATTTCTGTTGTGTGTGTCATTCAGAGATAATTGGTTAACACAGTTTATATTTCACAAGACCTTGCAAGACCCACTTTTGCTCTGAGATGTGCACCTCTGTTTTCTGCATTACTGTCCCAAACTGAGGTCTACTAGAACTATATAAAAATTTGATTTTTCCAGGGTATGGAGAGGAGAGAGAGTGAATATTTACTGTGGTATGGTTGCATAAAGTTGGGTGGGTTTTAGTTACACCGGGTTTTTACAGATTGGGAATAGATTCCTCTCCCAGGGACTTTTCGGTAGTGGGTAAAAAAAGCAGGAGGGACGAAACCAATTAGTGAAGGTATACCTGGAGTAAGTTCACCATATCTTAGCAATTGAAGGGCGAGACAGATGAACCTTTCCTGCCCTTTTCTCTCAGTGAATAAGAGTCATTAAATGGGTGAGAGATATGGGAAGAGAGCTCAGCAGGAAGTGGGCAAGAGCAGCACAAAACTGAAATGAAAGCTGTATTGCTCAACTTGGTTCTGTTGCTTTGTCACAGAGAAATGAACTCCAGATCTTAGGCATAGTGCTTTGCTTTCAGAGCTACCCTGGCTACATGCAGTTGAAAACCAAAACACTACATGAAAGGAATGCTGAAAGCCTGACTCAGATGAATTGTTGGCTGGAATGTAATTTGGTTTCTGGAGCTTCTCATGCTGTTAGTTATAGCTGAGGTGTTTCTCTGGAGAGCGACATAATTCCATTCGGTGGTTGGATTTCAGAATTAGATGTCATTTAGTTCATTGCTTTGTAATGTGCTGAATAAATCAGGTTCCCAGATACTTAAATGAACTAAGTCTACCAGGCTGAGTTAGTTATAATGAGATAATGTAGGAAGAAAACACACAGTGGTGGGTAACCTCAATCTGTCTTTACCTATCTTTTTTTCAGCATGCAAGAGGGTTTATCTTTTGCAGATTTGCAGCATCATTAGAAAGCAAGTTATTTATTAGTGTCTTTTGCCCCCCGATGATCGATACCAAACCACTGCATGAAACAGATTTTATAAAATCTGCTTTAGCTACTCCTTGCTGTAAAGGTTGAGGTGAAGGTGCATGGGAACATGAAGGAGCGTGATGATATAACTGCCTCTGTTATCCATTTACAGGAACATGTACAGTACAGACCTGCTTCAAACTCAGACAAGTCACAGGTGTTATATTTGTTTCTCCTTCCCTTCTCCTCTTTTATCCTGGCTTTTTTTCTTTTTTTATACTTTGATAGTCTTAAGGTTTGCATTATCCAGTGTGCCCAGAGAGGGTGTGGTATGCCAGAATGATAACATAGCTTTGTCCCTTTCCTAAGTTTTGTGTTTGTTGGGGTTCTAATTACAGTTACAGGCCTCCATACTAATACAGATTTCCCATCTTAAAGTACGAATTGGATGCATTTAATATTTATCCTTATACACTGAAAATCAGTGCCTGAAATCCAAGTGGATTTCAGTCACAGGACCTGTCAGTGGCCACTCTTGAGCTCCTGTGAGCCATTGTTCACATAACAAAAAGTGGTGAAGAGATGGGTGGAGGTACTTCCCAAAAAAGCAGGGATGTGGGAACGGATGTCTGGAGAAAAATCTGAGAAGCCAACCTCCTTTATGGGAAGATTGAAAGGTGTGGAGCAACTTGCTGGGAGGTGGGCATGCTGAGGCAGACTCAGCTGAATAATCAGTTGTGCTATTTGAGATATATATATAAGAAATTGTGGAGTTTGAGCAAGGAATTTTATTTGGAAAGCTGAGGTATAACAAATGATTAAGAAGAATCATAGATAATAAGAAATAGAAAGCCTAAAAACATACACATACAGCTTGACTCACCAAGAGATGTACTAGATTCTTTTGGGTTTGGATGCTGGACTAATAGTAATTCATCTGCCTTTCTCCACTCTTCTAGAAGAGATGCCAGCAAAGACAACAAATATCCTGTCCTGAGCATCAAAAATAGAGATATGAACTGGCAAAAATTAAAGCTTCCCAGATATATTTTGAGATTTGTTTAAATGGTTTGATTATATATTTCATTAGAGAGAGAAAAACCTGTTCTCGATTAAAACAGTCCTTTGAACTCTTCTGTAGATGAAGTTTCATAACATCAAAGCTTTTGCATGCTTTAGAATTTAAAAATCAGTTAGTATTGGAATTGGGAAAAGTTGAGTTTGGGATCTCTGGCCCTTGCAGTAAATGTTTTCTGTACCACTACACTTCTGTACCACTTTGCACCACTAAACTTAGTTGCTTTTTGCTACCTTACTGTTTTCTAAGTGAATGAAATGAATGTATTTTGGTTTTTAATGAATGCATGTCTCTTGTAAGTTAGAAAATGCAGGAATGTGGTGATTATAATTATTTTGAAATATCACCTAGAGATAATCCTAGTAAGGATGCTAAATTTGCCTGGCTTCAGCACCAGGCATCTGTGGTGACTCCCTGTGTTCACCATTTATGCATATATGCAAAGCGCCTATTGTCACATTTACATTTAAAATGCAAACTTTTACCCTAATGTACCTATTTTAGAGCAGCTGCGTGTTCAGAGTGTTCTGTTTCAAGGTCTCCATTTTCACTGTGAAGCAGCGTCTTTTTGCTTTGGATGTACATTCGCTTTAGAAAGTATGTCAATACAAGTAAACCTGACCTCATAATATTTGATATAATTTAGATGCAAATGAGGACTTTGCAATCTGGCAGTCATGCCTTTGTTCTCATTCTTAGCTCATTGGATTTCATCAACATGCATTGTAGTCCTTTGCAAGGTCATTTTGGGAATGGGGGATTGTGTTCCATTATCCAGCCCATTTTCACTCTAGATGTGGAGGGCCAAAGCAGCTCTTTCTGGGAAAGCTTGCTTCAGTGGAAGCTACAAGTATCCTTCTCCCTCCTTCTGCCAGCAGTGAATTTGGTCCTTTGAGTTTTATTATTAAGTACTGCTAGCCAATGTCTTAATTGAAGAAGTAGTAAAGGTACCGGTAATGAGGTGTACAATCACTAACATGTAGGTTGTCAGAGTAATTTAAAGACACTTCAGTTGGCTGTCAGTGTAAAATGGTGGGGATTTGTTTGCATTCAAGTAAACAAGGGTTTCCTTTTTTTCTTCATAAACAACATAATTCACTCCATGCTTTAGTAAATGTGAGAGACCAAGGAATGAGTGTGAAGAAAGCAATGTTAGAATTGATCTTTTCAGGTCTGTTTATTGCTAATTGGCAGGATAATCTGTACATATTCATAGTTTTTGTGGAGGATTATCTTGTATTGTCAGGTTGGCATTTTCACAGCGGTTTCATTTACTTTGGATCAGAAGTCAGGAACCTGAGTAGAAGGCAGCTCACTGACTGGTAAGCTTTCAGGAAATAAGACTGGAACAGAATTCTGGTTTTCTTCAAAACTGTGGTGGTAGGCTGGAAGATGAAAGGATTTGAACAGATAAAATGAAAAATTATGATGGAAAATAAATATATTTTCAGTAATCATTGCAAAAGGGATTTTTAATTTTAATGGTACTGTTGTCTCTTCTGGGTTGATTAAGCAGGGCAAGTTGTTTGCTATTCTTCTTGCATCAAAGACGGCTTAGTATTTTTTCAGTGTCAAATGCAATAAACACTGTCAACAGTAATTATTTAGGATTCTGAACCTGTTCTCTGCTATCTACTGTTGCTGATCATTGAAAACAAATGTATTATTCTCATACATGCAAAGTTTGATATACAGCCTGGTAGCAGGGCTTTGGTTTGAGTATTCAGTCTGCCTAGCAGACATGACAACATGGGTGACTTGTGCCTCACTATTTCTTTCAGAAGGTGTCTTGATCAATTTAGATCTAATGTTTTTTATGCAAGCATGTAAGAAACACTTCTTGATGATGATTTTTCAAAGATGGTAAGTTTTATCTTACTGCCTTTGATGTGGACACTGGACAGGTGTAGCAAGTGGACCGCTGGGTTTAAAGGGGGAAAAATATTAATTTTTTTATGAGGTATTCTGGAATGGTCATACGGGTTACTTCAATGGACTGTACAGAACCTTGGAAAATTATATTGAGCTTCATTTTTTTGTGGATTGTGATACTGAGGGGTAATAGAAAGATATCTGAGCACTTCCTCACACTGAAGTGACAAAACCTGGGTGATGAGTGAACTTGTATGCCATATTTTAGTAGTGCCACCAAAGTCACTGGATAATTGTTTACACTCGTAGATCAGCTTCTGTGAATTCAGTGTTTGGGTGCTTCAAATGTTGTCAAGTTACAAATGGCAGTTGAAATGAAAAGAAAATACTCAGGTTAGGTTACCTGTCATTTTGCTCATTTCAAGACACCTTGAATGAATTTCAAAGAAAAGTTAGGTTGAAACCTGGTGCATCTTAAGCTGGTTCAAAATTGGGGTGCTATAATGAGCTGTCTAATAGCCAGTCTTTCATCTTTAAGTCATCTCAGAGTTGGGGTTTTTTTGTCTCTACCTGGTAACTATCTTAAGGCTATTTTCTCACACTTGCTGTTGTTTTGATTTTAAACTGTGTTCCCTCAGTAGGAGAGTGTGATGACTCTATTACTGTAAGCATCAAATGAAAATCATATTCTAGTCTTGTAATTATCCTCTCATGAAAAGCTTAGTGAGACATTTTCTGTTCTAGGTTGGCTGTGATCGCAGCAAAAACCTGGTGGATATTTGTGGAGAAAAACATTTCCAAGCATTTGTGTGTGATGCCCTGTCAGTGCCAATCCGCAGCGGATCTTGTGACGCCTGCATCTCTATTGCTGTAATCCACCACTTCTCAACAGCAGTAAGTCACCCCTCTCTCTGCCTCGTTGTACTGTTGGATTGCTCTGCAAAGCTGCTAATACTGCAATACAAGCAAAGGCAAGAACAAAATATGAAGAAATCCAAGGTTTGCATTTGGTGTAAGCAGTTGTCAGAGCAGAGTTAAGCTGTTGTGGTACTGCTGCTTCTTAGACTTCCTGTTCACATTCTCCTTCTGCTTCTCAGATGCCCTTGCTCCCCCTGAGTCCTATGTTTGGGTTTCATTTTTGTGTGGTTGTAATTAATGACACTGGAGAAGGGGGCTCTGCTTTGGGAGTCAAGAGATATATTGTTTCCCAGCTCAGATCTTGGGCTCTTGGGCAGATCTTGTGATTTTGCTTTTTTTAATCTGTGCATTGGTTGTCCATCTCCGAACAAAAAGGAGACTACTCACCGGTGTGCTGTATCTCTGGGCTGGGTAAGTTCTGGCAGAAACTGTGCTATGGTAACAAGTTTCTAGACCATCTTAGAGGGGCCTCGCAGATTTTTCCATACCAGAAATGCAGTGAATGCTTCCAAATCCAGTAAAAAAATGTAGAAGGAACTGTGTTTTGGAGAAGGCTGACGTATCTTTGTGTGGTCAGAGGACCTGTGTTTAAGCTGTAAGTCAGACCCCTTGAGCTGCAGACTTAGCCTGTGCATCATCAGGTGTGGTAGATTTGAATCTGGGATTTTAAATACTGAATTACCTTCTTGAAAAGGTGTCTGTCTTTTCCACATGGGCTGATATGTCCCAGAAACCCTGCTCAGCACAGAACTATTTTCAAATGGAAAGAGAATAGTAGAATCATTGAGGCTGGAAAAGACCTTTAAGATCATCAAGTCCCACTGTTAACCCAGCACCACCAAGTTCACCACTAAACCATACCCCTGAGTGCCACATCTACAGGTCCTTTAAATACCTCCAGGGATGGTGAAGCCATCACTGCCCTGGGCAGCCTTTTCCAGTGCTTGACATGAATGATGTCTTGATGAAGAAATTGTGTTTAGGAAAAAATCTTGGCTTGCACACAGTGATGGGCTATATTATGAATGAAAATAAATAGTGGGAAAAAAACACCTTCTTTTCAAGTTTTATTGTATCTTAGGTAAGGAGCAGTTACTGCCATTTCGCTCTCCTGACTTCTTGTTTATGTACTAGCTTCACACCGTTGTTTTTCCTTTCCAGGAGCGGAGACTTGCCACTATCCGGGAACTAGCTCGGCTTCTAAGACCTGGTGGAACAGCACTCATTTATGTCTGGGCAATGGAACAAGAATACAAAAACCAGAAGTCTAAATACCTTAAGGAAAAGAATGGTAGTAAAATCAAGGACAAGGAAATGAATATTGGCATAGCCCAGAGACCACTTCTTGACCAAGGGCCTGATAACAGCAGCCAAGACTCAGCATGGTCTGACCAACTCCTTAAAGACTTAAAGGATGAAAGCTGTGGTGCCAAGCCAGTAGCAGACTTCAGACTGCCTGTTCACACTAACAGAACCTCCTTTCACTCTCAAGATTTGCTGGTTCCCTGGCACCTGAAAGGTGGTACTAAAAAGAAAGAGGAAAGTATTGATACAGTGTTGGTTCCAGGTGGCTCCAAAGAATCGCAGGAACTCAGCCCTGTTTTCCACCGCTATTACCATGTGTTCTGTGAAGGGGAACTGGAAGCAGTGTGCAGATCCCTGGGTTGTGTGAGGGTTCAAAAGAGTTACTATGATCAGGGAAACTGGTGTGTGATTCTAGAAAAGTTGTAGCCTGTGATGCTTCCTTTACTATCTCTAGAGTTTTCTTTGTTTTTTACAGTGAAAGGTGTTTTGAAAAAGGTATTTTTAATGCAGGCTGCAGCTATTTCCTCTTTTAAAATAACAGAATAAAGATTGTATATTGAGTTAATAACAGTGGCTAGCACTGTGTGCATATGTTAACTCAGCTACTACCTCTGAAGAGTGTTTGCTTTACTTCTCTGAATTACAGTGAAGAGGATTAAGTCGGAAAATACTGCCCATGCAAATCACTAAGACCAGTGTTTAGCTTTTAAAGACAAAGGGCCTGGTTCTCCCTTCTCTTACACCATTTTATATTGTTTTAGCTGCAGTGCTTTCCCTGCAAGAAAGGCAGAACTGTTTGCTGTGTAAAACTGTGGATCAGGGAGGAGGGAGTGAATGGCATATGAAGCAGTTAAGCTGAAGAATCAAACTTGCCTCAAGTTTGGTCCTGCCTGTTTCAGTGTCCATGAGGGGTGACAGATCTCTTTCAGTTTGGAACTTACTCTCTTTGTTGTGGTGGTAATGATGTTTTCCTCAAAGGGAACTGGAAAGTTAGTGGGGATACCACAGACATTTTTCTCTTCCTTGACTCTCAAATACCCACAGTTCATGCTGTCCACCCCCAGATTTCTGTAACTCTTCATTGTATTATTGTGTGAAAGCTCCTGTGAGGTGTGAGTTCCAGCCCAGCTGGAGCAGCCAGACCAGCTCTGTTACACACCTGCATTACTATGAGTGCATGTCTCCATGCCTGTAGCATCAGGACTTGTGGAGGTGAGATCCCCTGAGATCCCCCAGGGGAAAAAAAGTGAAGGCAATTTTGATGCAGGTTTTCTACTGGGTATTTTCAACCCCTAAATGTTGGCAGTGGAGCAAGTTTTATTTAATGCACTTGAGAAGAACAGAGGACTGGAGCAGAGGAGAACTGATGCCGGGCTGGCTGACTCAGAGCAGCCCTTTTGGCTGGGGCTTACAAGGATTAGTGCAGTTTATTTGATACAACTCTTGTGCTACCAAAGGAGTGTGACACCTGGAATGCATTTCTGGAAGTCAAATAATGGTCTGACTTTTGTAGGGTGGATGGCTATTGGTGCCTCTGGAAACCAGTACTGCTAAGCTGTGCTGTCATTGCCTGTTATATTGATTGCCCACCTGTAGGTGTAGCAAGATCTGTGGTATAAGCAGGTCGTGCTGCTGTAAATGAGGGCATATAAACCAAGGTGCCCGTCCTAAATCATGTGGGGACTTCGAGGACAGCTCAAGGGCAGCTTGGCCTACTCCTGCCTGCCTGCCATGTGCAGGTTAAAGGCTGCTGTGCTGGCAGCCTGCTCACAGCCATTTCTCTGCTGTCCAATCTTGTAAGGGAGAAAATCCAAGGGGAGTGAGAGCAGTAAGAGAAGAGCTTGCTGTCACCATGATTCACCTGGCCTGTGCTTTGCTTGCAGTCTGCTTCCAAAGAGCCCTGGGGAAAGAAGGTCTCATTCGTCAGCTGCACACGCTGTCCACATAGCAGCAGCCTTGGCCTGATTTCTTTCGTCCGGACAACTAAGGAAGCATGTCTGTAGCAATGAGCCCTCTTGGGCATGTTCATGATTTGCACACATTCAGTGAATATCACATTGCTGGAAGCACGTCTTGCATCAAGGCCTGAGCTGGCTTCAGTACTGGGACACAGCATTTGGGTGCAGGAACTCACCCCTGTCCCTGTGGAAACTGGGCCGTGGGACCAGAGCTAGCCTGATCAGCTGCAGGGTGCAATGCTTCACGATCTCAGTGTTGTCGCTGTGAGAAAGGGCAGGGACAACCTGTGCTGGGTGTCTGAGCAGTGACTAACTCACTAATCTGGGCTCCCTGTTATTTCTGGTTACGTGGATTGCATTCATGTAGAATAAAGTAGGAGGGCACATCTCTGAAGCTCTGTGTCTGCATGGCCCTGTGTTTGCTGGTGCCTGGACTCCTGCTGAGCACACAGCAGCTGCTGTTGGGTTTGTACATTGCCTGTAGCTGCGTTTTCTTTACGAATATGGGTGTTCTGGAAAGGAACAATTAACTGCTTGAAAGTCCTTCTGAAGTGCTGCCATATCATGACCTTATGTGACAAATTAGGAATCAGGTCTGCAGTTGTGCTCAATTACTTAATGTACCCTTGTTCTGACTGAGGATAGCTCAGAGGTGCTGCCTCCAAATTCACTGCTGGCCTTGACTAGACACAGGGTTAAGCACAGTTCTAACCTGGGGCTCAAATGCATCAAGTAGACAAAGCCTGAATAACTGAATGTGGGCTTTATGAATTAGTGATCTATTTTTTGCAGGCCCTGTGGCTCCTGTAGAGCTTTCCTGCTTTCCCTCTGTTTCCCTGGCAGAGGCAGCATTAGGCATTTCTTGTCTTCCAGGCAGATTAACAATTTATTGACTGCCATATGTATGAATAGGTCAGATTCCCTCTCACCAGGTCTGCAGTGAAGCACGTCTGAGAGAAGAGTCAGATTTTATTGTAAGTCTTTTGGATGCCATCAGTCTTCCTGCAAGGTATTCCTTTTAGCTGAATCACTGCAGCTATTTGATCCATCTCATGCTGGTTCAAAGCAGAAAGTGTCGCTCTCTCTGTCCTGGGCAGCCCGATGGTGGTGAGTTCCAGTGGATCCTGGTTCTGGCATGGGAAACACCAGCTTGGGCAACACTGCTTGGACAGGCACGCTGGGTTGAACATGCAATATGTAATTCCTTACCAAAGAGGCTTTTCCTGGCATTTCTGAGGGCTATGAGCCAGAGGACGATCCCAGCAGCATGCTGTCTCTTCCAAGACAGTAGAAAAGTTAAAAGTACTCTGACATCCTCTGAGGCCTAGAAACGTTATGAAATATTTCTTTGGTTAAAGGCAGAGTCTCTTCAAATGCTCAAAGAGGAATCTAATGGTGAAGGAGAAAATGACAAGGGAGGAGGGCAGGTAGATGTTAACAAAATATATTGCAGAGATTTACAACACAATTATGTGACACCACAGCTGCCATCTGCAGTATTCACTTGTCCCTTTTTACCTCCTGGAAGTGGTAATGAGATGAAACTCTAAGGTCAACACTTGGGTTTAAATGTTACAGGTTTCTTTGTGCACTGGTTTTCATAGTAATTATGTTCCCTTTTTGGCCTTATTGAAATTACAAATGTGCTTAAATGGTTATTCATTTGCAGTCTAGAAGATAAAGGGAAAGCAAAGGTCCATGTGAGCATGACCAGTGCTGTGAATGCCAGTGCCTCTCCTGTGGCAGTCCTCCCTGATGTGCCATTCATCACCAAGTGCCTTGGTGCAGCCAGGACTAGGGAGGTGGGAATTTCTACCCTGGCCCAAATATGCCCCTTGGTTTAGCTCTGGGCACATACAGGCAAACATCTGGTGGTGTGACCGGAGGTGGCTTTTTTTGGGGTCACTCTCCCCCTTGTTCCCGGCCTCCTATTCCAGAGATCATCAAGCCACCCCAGGTCAGGTGCCCTGACGCTGCACTCGCAGACCTCTACCATGTGTTGCACTGTCCTGCCCTGACAAAACAAGGGCTTAAGAACATCCCTGGGCTTAAAGCAAAGGATGTGATGAGGTGATTTCATGTCTGGGGCAGGCAAAAAATGAAACCTGCAAAACCTGGAGGATTTCTTTTAACTTCACGTTGGTTCTTCAGACTAATGTCCTGGTGCAGCCAAGCCCGTGACAAAAATTCCTCCAGACGTTGGAGAGGCTGGATTTCCCTGGAGGTGCTCAACTTAAGCTTAGCTGGGAGAGGTGGAGGACAGCAGATGGCAAGGGACAACATGCTGATTGCATTGCTTTGCTGAATGAGAGCCACAAAAAGCTGAATGGGGACCACAGCTTCTCTTAGGAGAGCTTGAAGAACTGGCCTTGGCACAGTGAGCAAAAGATGAACTCTTTTACTCTCTAGTGCCCACCAAAGTCACTCAGTCATGCCCTTCCTCAGCTGGAGAGGGGAGAGAAAATTCAATGAAAGGCTCATGGGTTAGGATATTGCTGGGGAGAGATCGCTCATCAATTACTATCATGGGCCAGAGCAGAAAAAGAAGTAAAACTAAATCTTAAAAACACCTTCCCCCCACCCTTCTTCTTCGCAGTCTTAACTTTATTTCTGATCCTCCAATTCCTCCTTGCAGTAACACAGAGAGATGGGGAATGGGGATTATGGTCACTTCATCGCATGTTGTTTCTGCAGCTGCTTCCTGTTCTCATACCAGGATTAGCAGTCTTCTTCCTCTCAAGAAGCATTATGAATATGAAACTTCTTATTCAGGTAAGTACAAATACAGATGTCAGACATTCTCTGTATAAAGTGAATATCAATGAGCGCATTTGGGGAACCCTGTGCCTGAAATAAATGTCATGCAGCTGTCACTGCATATAGCAAATGTTCTGAGTTTTGCAAACTATTCCCCTGACAGTACTAGGTAGATGGGGAGCCTTTCCAAACACTTAAATTATGAGAAATTTAGAGTGATAACATTTTCCATACATTACAAAATCTTCATGTTTACCAGAATCTAAAAAAAACCCTTTTAGTTTCAGAATTCCAGTTCTGTTACACCTGTAAATATCATGGAAACACTTTCCACTTGCAAAGTGAAAATAATTAATACTTGCCCAGGAATACTAAAGAAGATTAATAGCTACTGTCTCCAGTGTGCTTTGTTTCGCGTATTCTTTTTGCTGCTACAATTAAGGATTTCTTGTCATTATCACTTTCTGTGTGTCACTATGGTTTTTCTATAATTTTTTGTGGAGAAAAGAGGGAAAGACATTTCATTCATTATTAAAAATCTCTTTTAGGTGTGTTCATGTGCTTTATATGAAGGGATTATACTGACAACGTCAGCATTTGGACCCTAATTTATTATGCAAATAACTTGCTCTGCCTTAACTAGAGTATGTCCTCTTGGGGCAGAATCAGAATTGCATTGCTTTGTCTAAACTTTCTGAAAGACCATGCCTGACATCTCAAGTGGCTGCAAATGAAACATTTTCCTTCTTTCATGTGCCTCTTTAACAGGTATTTGCTACAGAGATGCTTGTTGCATGCAGACAGCTTGTTCCTGTGCCTGTTGGCGCTCTCATCCACAAATTTCTCGGCCAAGCCACCTCACTGAACTGCAAAAGACACCTGGGTTGAAGTCTACAGCTCAGGTCAACAGCAAGGCCCTGGATTGTTTCTATCTGGCTGACATTATTTTGTACGGTATTCCTGTCACATTTCTGCACTTGCAGCAAGCCACCACTGGTGTGCAAATACTGTAAAATTCTCAGAAACTCTGCCAGTATTTTAAGCTATTTTAAAGGTATCCTTTTTTAAATTGCATCAGGGAGACAGAGAGAGTGCTCTGACATGAAACTCTTCTCTACCCCCTAAGCAGGCTATGGCTATGCATTACCATTACAAAACAGCAGCCCCAATGACAGCAATACTTTTTCCTTTGATTTTATGAAAACAGTGGCAGGAAATTTCCAATTCACAAGTAAATAAGGTGGAGAGATATATCAGAGCAATATCAGTAATTAATTTTCTCCCTGCAATGCAGAAATGCTCCATATTATTACTTTAACATGATGACAAGCTTATTTTTGCTAAAAAAACTAATGCCCTTTATCTGAAAGAAACCAAAAAGAAAACCAGTCTTCAATCACAATAAACTATATAGATATATTTATTCTTAGCTATGTCTTTGTGTCATATTCCTATTGAAATTTAATTGAAAGGAAAGCTATTGAACCAAAGCACACGACAGTAAAATAAATTAATATGAAATATGTATTTTTATAAATTATTTTGTGCTTCTTCATGTGATGTCTTATTCTGACTCTAGATCAAACCTGAGACTGTGATTCCAAGGCCTAGACAGAGTTTAGAAATGACTAAGAATAAAAGTAACTCATAGTGTGTTGCTGAGCCATCCTATCTCTTCAGATAGTTCATCTTGGATGCCTTGTGCAGAGCAGAAGATGAAGCAGCACGTTTCTCATCACATTCAACTGCTCAAACCCACATCAGTCCTCAATGTTAGGCTCCTCATACACTTGGATGAATTCAAAGCATAAAATTGCAACCAGGGCTGCTAAAGCACCCGTCTCAGGGAGGCAGGGTCCTTTACAGTATGCTGCAGCTCTCTCCAACAAAAATTCAAGTTACAATCTGGCAATATCTGAAGCTCTGTTGGAACAATTACAGTGAATCCCACATTCCTGCTATTAGGAGGCAAATCCTGTTTTCAGTTCCAATTTCAAAGCTCCCCAGCTTTTCACACTGCCTAATTCTTCTAGCTAAAGATGGCGCGGATAAGAAATGGAGAAGAGGTTGTTCATTCTTTTTTTTCCTCTTGCCTCTTGCTTAGTTTCCAAAAGTCATTTGCACAGTACATAGTCTTTACACATTCTCCTGTCCTCTCTAAATCTATTAACATAAATCTGTTGGTTTTCCCCTTGCGCTTTCTTCCCTTGCAAATCAATTTTTTGTGCACAACATACATTTCTGAGGACTTGCTTGTGTGTACCATCCATCTTTTCACCTTTCTTTATGTATGTATTTCCTCTCTGGTTTCATGGCCTCTGAATTCTCACCCACCCATTAGCTTTCCGAATTTACCAGACAGAAATAACTCCTTGACTCATAAGTAATAACATGCTTGAGTCCTTGAAAATCCTAGCACTTTGTATTTCCCATTCAAATCTTCTCCTCAAGTTATCTATCTCTGGGCCTCTTTTAGGCATTTCAGGCTGGGAAGTTTTGATATAAAGCCCTTTAGTAAGTAACCCAGCTGGTAACTCACTTGATGCTGGTTTTAATTTAGCATAAGAACCAATTCCTAGCGTTTTCGTCATGACCCTTTTGTTAAGGGGTTGTGCCCTTGAAGAGAGCTTGGTTTCTTTGAGGAATGCTTCCTAAATTTTTTTAATTGCCATTGTAATGATTTCTGCTGCATGTACTCATTTATATCTCACTTTCCTCACTCTTCATCCCATATTCCGAGGAAGATTCAGAGGGTGTTTTATTTAGAATTCATCAATGCCTCACCAAGCTACCACAATGAGAGGATATATTTCCTCTGACCCAGCTGTTGAGTATCAAGAAAAGAAAGTTTATTTTTCATGCATTCTTCTTGGGTCTCAAGCTTTCTTGGGTCTCAGGCTGTATGTGACAAGGATGTAAATTAGAAGGTGTTCTGGAGTAAAAAACACTTGCACCAGTTCCTTTGAATGAAGAAGTGCCGATTATGGAGATGTAGCTTATCTGTATGCTTTAAATTAGAGGAATCACTGAGATTAATCTCTTTCTCCCTGTTGATATCTCGCAGATTAAATAAACATAATTGTGCAATCTCTGGTGCTGGTCCCATTCTCTCTCATTTCTCTTACAAACCCTGAAAGACGTGGAGGTAGCTTGCAGGCCACAGCTACATTTATCACTCTAAGATCCCTGGTAGGAGGTTTGTTAGGATGGCCAGAATTCTTGCCTCACCTTTGTTCTTTCCAAATAATCCTCTCAGCTGAGTCAATCCACTTGTATAGACTGACATGCCAAAGTAGTCTCGCGGGATAACAACCAGGAGGAAACATGGGGTCAAAAATCACTTCTTGCCATCTTCCCTATATAAAAAGTGCTTGGCTTTACAAGGCACAAAGACTTCATAATAAGACATTATTCCTATGTGACCAATCCCCTTCTGAATCTTGGCAGGACACCCTGCAGGGATCTGTTTATATCTTGCCTGTGTCAGCAGCTCCCTAAGCTGCTTCTGAGAGGCAGGGTGAGGGCTTGAAACCACGTCACGGGGAAATAATAAATAGAACTTGACTATGGAGCATACTACGGTCTCTCCCATTCTGAAACTTCTAGGACAGAAGAGCCCAAAAAGCACACTAAAGGAAATCCAGTGTCCTCCCACTTATGGCGTCTCTTTTCCAGCATGGTGGCATATGCTTGGAGATACGGTTGCTTAGTGTAGCCTGTGTTAGCATCAACAGGGGCCTGGAGGGGCATTTGTGCTTCAAAATGAGGTGAGTGGCAAGACAAGCTGGTAGTGTTGGGCTTGTCAGAGGATTTCCTGTCAAGAACAGTGACAGAGACAGTCACTTGGGATGTCAGGCATATTACCCAGTATTTACAGCTATTTCTGGGTCAAGGGCTAAGACAAGAATTGGGTATAAAATTGCCCTTCCTTCTAAACAGAGTAGTATAACACAAAGGAAAAAGAGAAGTAATTTCAGGAATTGTGGGGTGAAAACTGAAGAGGAGTAAATTGTTCAAGTTGCTGCTGAAAGAGACAATTAGGAACACTCTCTGTGGCAGTCAAATTCTCTGTACAATTATTGTCACAGTGCTGTAGCGCCTTGGAGCCCTTTCCATGGAGCAAGACCTCACTGGTCTCAACCATTTTTTCCCACAAGTGTTCACCTTTTCATAAGAAAAAAACCTGCTCCAAACTTTTTTTATTCTCTATATTGCAGTGAAAGGAGGAGACTCTCCTGCAATACTCCACGTGTACAGTCCAGCTGGGATGGTTACTGCAGCTCCCTTCAGCTTGCTGTGTGCTGCCCATGTGGGTGTGCATTGGACTGAGCTACAGCACTTGCAGAGAAAAGGACAAAGCCAGGCCCACCCAAGGTCTCAGGAGCAGCCAAAGGCTGTGGTTACTCTGTACAGGGTCTCCAATATCAGTTTAAGGTATTGCTGCTCTTGTAACAAATGGGCTGATACAACTCTGTGGGACTGTGCTACAATGTGGCTTCTGGAACTGGCCTACCTTTAAGAGCCAAAAATATGCTTTAATCTCACTTAAAACCAAAACCATTGCATTGCGATGTTGAAACTCTGTCTAAGAGTATTTGAGTTACTATTGCACTGGTCTAAAGGATAGGAACTGAAAAATGAAAGCCCTAGGGCTTGAATCCCCTGCCCCAGCCAGGTGACCTTGAGTCAGTGTTTGTGTCTCACTTTCAAAGGAGATGATATAAAGCTCCCTGACCTGTGCAGCTCTGGACCTCTCCAAGATGAGCAGGCTGCAGAAGATGTAGTCATTTCTCCCCAAAGGTGTGTTACAATCTCAGCACATCACGGACAGGAGTGTTACCCCTGCTGTGAGCTTCCTGTCTGATGGAAATGTTTTTAACTTCTCAAAGGAAAAAAAGCCAAACATGTATTAAAAAAAAAGCATGTAAAAGCTTCCCAAAAAATGAACTGAGTGAGTTATTTCACATGTGTAACAGCTACCTCACAAAACATTTATTAGTGGAATAATAGAATCCTTTAGGTTGGACAAGACCTCTAATCTAAGATCACCAAGTCCAACCACTAACCCAGAACACCCAAGTTGTCTGTAGAGAAATTCCCAGGTGAAGGATTCACTTTATTACAGTTATGAAACTTGGGTGGGGAGAAGGAAAATGGATGTTTCTAAACCCCATCCCCCCGGTCTGCTCTACTAAGGCGAAATTATCATCTCTTTTCAAAGAAGCTGAGGAAATTAGCAAAGTAACTGTTGCTCAGGGGCAGACAACTTGCAATTTGCTATTGAATATGGAACAATGGGTGAATCACTGTTCGATCCACCACAGCCTCCTCATTTGTTCTCATTGCAGGCTGAGCTCTCCTTTCCAAGTGAAGCTGTCAGGACCCTCAGTGTCACTGGGGCTCTTTTGTTGCTGCCAGGAGCACTTTTCTTGATGGACAGTAGAAAATTGTCTGGTTTTTCACTTCAGGTGCTCACTGCACAATTGAGGCACTCATAGCACAATTCAGGCAAGACCAACTAATAACCCGGGCATTGCTGCTGCATTGATTTTTGGGTGAGGTGTTCTGTCATTTCATGGCACTGAATTTGGACACATTTGCTTTAATTTTCTCCTGAGTAAACATAATGAAATTTCTATGAAAGAAATATGCTTTTCCCTGTAATTGCATCATTCTTTGTTTGGGTTGTTTTTTTTCCTGCTGCAATTTCTCCAAGGACTGACATTTTTATTTCTGAGACAAGACAATGACAATTCCTATCTAAGTAATCCCTCAGAACTGAATGTAAAGGAGTGATTGATAGTACCAATGGCAACTGAAAACTAAGTGGTTTTAAAAATAAACAGAATGAGAATTAATTAAAGTAGGTACATTTTGACTGGGGTGTGTCCCCTTTCTGTCCTCTTAGCAGCATCTTACTGGATATTATTTTTCTTTAGTCTGAGTACTTCATAATGTGTTGTTATAACTGAGGAAAAAAATTCTCTCCAGCATCATGATGGAAAAAAATTTTGTATTCTCAGGAAAAAAGAACCTTTTTTTCCCTTGGTGAAACCTTGCCTCTTATTTAAAGAAAACTGCACAGGATCACACTGAGTGGAGAGGATTTTTTTTAACCTTTTTGAAATAAAAATAAAACATCAAACTGAGAATTGAAGGCAAGTATTGAAAGTTGGAAACATGGAGGCTTATAACACAGGTAAGTTGGAGAGTCACCAGTTTCTTTCCGAGAAAGTGGAAAATGTGCAATTAAATGGAAAAGAATACTTCACTAGGAAAGGTCAGTCCCTCCCTGAAGGAGTTAATCAAAAATCAGTACCTCCAAGGCATTACTGTTTTATTAGCCTGTTTAATTTTGGCACAGAGAATGAGACAACTGAACAGAGGTGCCCAGCTGACCATTAAAACTGGTATACCAAGAAGTAATTCTCTAGGCTCACAGAAGATTTCTGAGCATGTGAGGAGGTCTCAGACATACTATTATCTTGAAAGGAATGAGGCTAAACTTTAATTTTTACCTGCTTCCTTTGAGAAAATACTTTTCTTGAACAAGGGGAGGAAATGAAACTGAATTATTGTCACCATTTCCCTAACTGCTGACTTCAAAATTAAAGGCAGCTCTCGGAAACCACTTTCTACGTTTTACTGTTCATCAGTTTTTGAGATTCTAGAGTGTATTTGCATCATAGTTTCTTTCCTAAAACCAGGAGTATCAGAAAATGGTTTTAGATTAAAATTTATACAACCACCCTATTAATGACATGGAGGGTTACAGGTATGAAGAACAGCACCTAACACTGCAAGAGCTCATCCCGTGCTTTGAATCCTGCTCTTTGTCTGTAACTTTCTGCTGTAGAAAACACATTCCCCATTCTCACTCCCAAATTGTCCACGTCTGTCACTATTCATGCTATGCCACAGTTTCCAGACTTTCTGTTCTCATTTTCAAATACTTCCTAAATGGATTCAGTCACAAGTAGTTGGCTCAGCTTATGGACTATCAATTTTCTGTTTAGATTTAATACAAATCTATTAAGCCCATATGCCTGGCTGTGTGCTGAGTGAGTTAGAGAGCACCCCCTTGAGATACTCTGTTGGATGCATGGAACAAGTGGTAGCACTGGGATGGAAAGAAACCAATTTGTTTGTGAGAAGGGCACATCACAATCAGAGAAGATGCTTTCCTTAATGGGGCAAACATGCTCTTTTCTTGCTTCTCCTCTCTCAAGCAGTGTACTTTGCTGCATATAGCCAAGGACTGAAAGTAGCATTAGTCAATCCTGCTGGAACATCTTCTGTATCCATCTGTTTGCTCTGCAAATGGCTCCCTGAAGAGGGTTCACATGCTGCTTTTCCAAATGGTGCCTATGAAAGTCTATCAGTTATCATTCTACACCTAGTGGTGATCAACAACAGGTTTTTCTTTGAAGGCTGCCCTGGTCAGCACAAATTGAACAAATATGCAAATTCAATTTACACATTTAATACCACCATGGAGATGATGATTAAATTACTTTTATCACTTTGAAAACATGCTGTCCCATGCAAATAGCTAACAAATTACCCAAGCTCTACACTCAGACCTTGGTCTAAAGAACGTTATTACTTGGCAGCTGTGGACACATTTGGTGTCAGGCACATTAATAATGCTCTGATCCCATCCCAAAGAAATTGTGTCCCAGATAAACATTTGCTTCACCAGAGGCACAGAAACCCTGTCAAATACTGTTGGCCAAGTAGAACTTTCAAGTGCTTGAACACGGCTATTTTTGAATTTCCCTCTGCTCGCCCAGGTACATTCTGAGCAGCTGGCACTCTGATATTACAGAGGTCACAGTCTAGCATGGATGCACTGAACCGGCTGAAAATGGGCAAAAAAATGTCAGGAAGATCACCTGGAGGTGTTCACACCAATGGGGAGCACTGGGCACTGCATGGCACTGGAACCTGTGAGCATCTTTTGGGCCACGTTCCCTTGTTTGCTCTCATTAATGCTGGTTTGGACAAGCAGGCCAGAGTCTGCATATGGGAATGCCCAGCAGGAGAGATGAGTCTGGACGTCAGGATCCCCTTTGTTGAGGATTACATTTAGTGCTCAGTGTCCAGCTGCAGGCTGAGCTCAGGGGAGAAGCCTGAGCCTGAGGCAAGAGACTGTGAAACTGCCAAAGGGCACAGGGACATGCGGTGCCAGCCAGGTGCTCAGACACTCAGGGACACAGAAGAAGCCAAAAGGGTTTCAGACATGACTCTGCTTGGATTGTGTTTATGCGGGTATAAGAGCCCTGAGGTTTCTTCATTTGGGGTCCCTCCTTGAAGGCATCTAGTTCAAATTGTTATTTTGTTGTGGTATGGTGATTAAACTATTTTAAGGATTGAGACGCCAGAGACATTGCTATAGGAAACCTGGGTAAGGAAAGGTAAGGAAGGTTGGAGCCGGTAAGGAAACCTTGTCTGACTGTGGAGTGTGTAGCTGCCAGGGCCAGCTCAGGTGGAAGACTGAGCCTGACAGAGTGTGACTGCTGGAGAGGCTTCTGGATGGTTGGGCAGGGAAGTTTCCTTAATGCCCCTTAAAGGACTGTGTGGTCCTGTTGGTCAAGCAGCACAGGCTTCCAATAAGCTGCTGTGCCATGACATTATTTGCTGTGACCTCCACCTATGAGGCCAGTGAGCTCTGAGCAAGGTGTGGGGAACCCAACCGGGTGTGTGGGATGGGGAAACCATTGATGTACAGACAGACTGGGGATGCAGGAGAGCAGTGCTGCACAGAGGGGCCTGGGGGTCCTGGTCTCTGGCAAGCTGGACATGAGGCAGCAGTGCCCTGGCAGCCAGGAGGGCCAACCCTGTCCTGGGGGGCATCAGGCACAGCATGGCCAGCCGGGCAAGGGAGGGGATTGTCCTGCTCTGCT
>WBMY01003247.1:211114-342898 GCA_013397315.1 Donacobius atricapilla
CCGGGAGCCGCGGGAGCGGGAGGCGCTGCTGGCACAGGTGGGGTGACCGGCCCGGCCCAGCCTTGCCCCGGGGCCGCTCAGCGCCTCCCCGTTCGCCAGGCGTGGCGCTGGGTGCTGCGCGGGGTCGGTGCGCTCCTGAAGGCTGCCCTGGCCGCGGCAGTTGGCTCCGGGGACGCCGTGGGGAGAGCCCCTTCAGTGCCGACGGGAGCCGGGCTGCGGCACCGACCGTGGCAGGACGCAGTCTGGAATTTCCGAGTGACACCCACCTGATTTCTTGCGTTTTGCCACTTGCGGTATTGATCCTCTTGGTGTTTCACTTACGTATTTCTGTTTTTACACCTTTGGAAAGAGCCAGAGTCGGTCTTTATATTCTCCTTCAGGTTTTTGTATACGTTGGTGAGATGGCACCACCCTCACTCCCCGGCTTCTCTAGGCTGAACAGGCTCAGCTCTCAGCGTTTCCCTAAATGAGACATAAAAGGCTGCTCCTTCTCCTCTTCTTGTGGCCTGTCTTTCCTAAAGAGCCTGTATGCCTTCATTTCAACATTCTGGTCATGGAGTGGTAGTAACTTGAAGTTGTGTGCATGTGTTAAGAAATGGGAGCCTGATTTTGTAGGATCAGTTACTTGCCTGGCAATATGTTGCTGTACTGTTAAGACAAGAATTAGGAGGCTCCCACTCACAGGTGCTTTGGTGGAGCTGTTGTGGCTTGGAGACCCGTGCTAATCCTGATGCATTTTGTTCAAAACCTGCCTATATGCTAGTTCTGGTGTTTGTGGTGATTCTCGTTGTGACTTGTGAATGCTGAAGTCACAAATGGCGCATCACTTAAGTGTTGGGCTTGTTTTGGGGTTTAAGGGGGAGAAGTGTAAGAAAGAGTATGGAAAGAAAATGAGGTTATGATGATGGGCTTTTGACAAAAGGGTAAGGGTAAGCAGCAGCCAAATTTTACTAGGCAAAGATATTGTCAAAAAAAGTAGTGGGAAAATGGCCTGCAGAGCTGATGCCTTTTCTCAAGGCAGAGCAGGAAGAGAGGATTTCATGTAATCTATAATGTGGGCATCTCCCTTGTACAGTTGTGGAACCATTTTTTGGCAATAAAAGTTCCCATTCAGTGATTTTCCCCGTTTTGACAAGCAGTTGAGGGGAAATTCATTTAACTTAGTAAGAGTGAATCACACTACCCTGCAAAACTGTTGATATTGTTAAGATGTCTGTCATTTATTTGAACTGCTGTGTGTTTAAGAGTGCTCCTTAGTTCAGTTCAACCTCTTGGATGTTCAGAAAATACACTTAACAGCAAGCAAAGCCTATGTAGGGCACTATTATCCTACTTTACCTTTCCTTCTCGACTGGTGCCACTTGCACAGCAAGCTGCCTGGGCCAGTGCCACTGGCTTAGAATACTAGAACAGCCCTGGCTGGAAAGACCTTGAAAGATCACTTGGTCCAACCCCTTGTGGGAAAGGGAGCCTAGGTGAGAATTTTTAGTCCTCTGTTCAGTCATGTCCTGAAAAACTCCATTGATGGTTTTAAGGAAACTCTCCTGTCTGACCATTCAGGAAGCACAGTCCCCCAGCCAGGATGCATTTCCAACACCCGAGGCTGGCACTGCTGGCACTGAAGCCCCTTTGTGGAGGACAGCTCCAGTGAGCCAGCATGTGCTCTGCTTGACTCCCTAGACACAACACTCACAGTCAGTCAGACAAGTTTCCCTTGCCTACTTGACCCCAGGCTTTCCATAGCAGAGACACTTGGATCCTTAGAACAATTTATTCTTGGTGTAAAACACAAAACCAGCTCGAGCTGGGTGCCTCCAAGGAGGGACCCTGAACCACCGAATCCCTGAGGTTTTATACTCTTGCAGTCTAAGCGTGCTGTCATCTGGGGTCCTCCTGCTGAGTCCTTGGCTCCTGCAGTGTCTCTGAGTGTCTGCTGTCCTGGCTGGCCCCAAGGGTCTCTCTGCTGGCCAAGGGGCAGCACGGTTCACGGCCTTTTGTCTGGGGCACAGGTTGTCTTTGGCAGAGCTGCAGTAGTTGCTGGAAGGTTTGGTATCTTGGGCAGGGGGGCTACACTTCTTACTCCACTGTTTGGATATGTCTCAAAGAGTTGCACTTCAGCACCGGGGCTACAGTGTTAGGATGTGTCTCAAGAGTTCTTTGATGTTACTGTAGCTTCATAGGTCCTAACTCTCAGTGTTAATATATTCTTGTAGGTTTAGATTCTGCTCATCAGCCTTGCTGAGGAATATTAGAGAAGGTGGTTTGGAGTTTTTAGAATGAAACCAAAGCTCATATATTTTCTTATTGCTAAGCTGTAATGTATGAAAAGGTATGTATGTAGGATCTTTGTTGAATTTTGTCATTTTCCTTGACTTGAACAAGAAACAGATCATCATTGTATCATTCACATATTTTTAAAATGCCATGAATACAAATTACTCTCATGTGAATATCTTAAAAATGCATCTGCAATATTTGTGTGATCCTAAAGAAAACTCAGTGCACAACCCTAATTTTCTGGAGTAAGGCAAACACTGATTTTCTTTGTACAGCAGTGGGCTCAGAGTTGGCTTTTACCATTCAGTACTAACAACCAGGGAGTAAATAGCTCTATAAAGTTGCTACATCATTGCTTAGACAAAAGCTGATCAAGAACTACTGTGAGAGGAATAAAGAACAAAGGAGATGGTTGCACGGACGTATTTACTCATTTCTGTGTAATATCAAATAGCTTATGCAGCCCTGATCCCAGCATCTCAAGAAGAACCAAACAACCTTGGAGAAGGTGGGAAGGAAGGTGCAGAGATGATCTTGGTGCAGACTGTCCAAGGGCTCTAGAGGTTTTGACATGAGGAGAGATTGGCTGAAAATAAAGTTAATACAAGAGAGTTCTGTGAAATTGTTAAATGATATGGAGAAGAAAACAGAGAAGTGCTATCTGCTGGTTCTTTCAGATTAAGAACTAGGTTGTATTAAGGATTTTACTGGTAGCTTAAAGCAGACCAAGGAAGTGAACTTTCAGATGCCTCACAGAGAAATTGTAGGGTCCCTTGTACAGCATGTTGCAAATACAGGCACTGCACTTCCATCCAGACAAGAATAGCCTAAAATCTAAAATAAATGTTGAAAGCTATTGACTGAAAAGTTGTTGAGCCTCAAATTGCTGGAGGATGCAGAAATATTTTTGAGATGGCTCACTTTGAACTTAAGCCTGTATACAGTTCAGCTTCCCTGGGCATTGCTGGACATTTTTTAGTTGGGATATAGCTTAGATTCTCAGTTCTGAGAATGTCAGAGCTTCGAGAAATCCAATACAGGAAAGCATAATGGAGTATAATTTGCGAAATTCCAGCCACTATGATTCTTCAAGTCTGTTTTTCATGGAGTGTAGGAATAGATCTGGAGAAAATGATGTTTTTTCTAGAGAAATTAACCATTACAGGTGCTTGGTCCCTATATCGCCGATGAGAAACTTCCCCAATGTCGCTTTTCAACTTCTTATTGAAAGTCACAGTGTAGTACAGTCTGTGTTATATTTCTACATTGTTATGTTTTCACTTCCAAGCAACCTAAAGCTAAGTCAGATTCTCTGATTTTCAAAGGTTCTCTTGGTGCATTGGGTAGTACTGAAACATACATTAATGATCAAATGGTTTTCTTTGCTGTTGCTTGTGGAATTGCTGTGTTCATCATCTTAGGAATGTCCTTGAACTATTTATTTTCTTTGCAGTAAGAATGAAAAGTTGAAGTAAGGAGAGGCCATATTGAAGGTTGGGAGTTTCCCTACTGCCCCCTTTTCTATACCAAAGTTTTAGAATATGTTAGCAAAAGTGTATCATAAGTGTTTTATCCTGTACAAATCTATGTGGGCCAAAGGAAGCTGCAGAGATTCCTTTATTACTAATTTGGCTGATAAAGAAATTTAGGAATGAAAGTTTTTTTTGAACTCTTTTTCATGTTTCCTGTTCCCATTTATGGACCCAATTACCTAATATAGCTATGTAAAAGGGCAACATTTGAAAGACTTCTCTTATAGCTACTCTGTTATTTCTGTGAAAAGTCAATTTAGCATTTTATAATGTGAAAGTGTGAGGATGTCATAATTGCCCTGTCAATACTCTGCTGTCTGCTTTTCAGAAAAGGACTTGTTGCTGCCTTTGTGAGAACAGATTAATGTCCTAAGTGTATTGACTTTCTCTGCTTTTCTTTGATTGTGGCTGGACTGCCTGGTGCAGTGGAGCAGCCAGGCAATTGAGGGAGGGGATTGTCCTGCTCTGCTCTGAGCTGGGGCAGCCTCACCTCCAGGGCTGGGGGCAGTTCTGGGTGCCATAGTATAAGAAAGACATTGAACTGGAGTGTCCAAAGGAGGGCCACAAATACAGCAAAGGACTTAGAGGTTGCAGGTGTATGAGGAGTGGCTGAGGTCACTTGGTGTGTTCAGCCTGGAGAAGAGGAGACTAAGGGGAGACCCAACTGCAGTCTGCAGCTTCCTCATGAGGGGAAGAGGAGGGGCAGGCACTGATCTCTTCTCTGTGGTCACCAATGATAGGACCTACCTCTAGAAATGGCCTGAAGTTGAATCAGGAGAGATTTAGGTTGAACATCAGGAAAAGGTTCTTCACCCAGAGGGTGTTTGGGCACTGGAACAGGCTCCCCAGGGAAGTGGTGCCAGCACCAGCCTGACAGAGTTCAGGAAGCGTATATGGACAATGTTCTCAGGCACATGGTGTGACTCTTGGGGTCACTGACTCTGTGCAGGGCCAGGAGTTGGACTTGATGATCCTTTTGGGTTCCGTCCAACTCAGGAGATTCTATGATTCTATGAACAGAACTTGGAGAAAACCATTGCAAGGCTTTTTCTCAATGTGTTTTGATTGTCTTGCTTAGAAAGGCAAGAGATTAGCAGGAGCTTACCGCAGCTGACTAACATAGTCAAGACAGTTATTTGGTGGTTGTAGTCCTGGAAGCCCTTTACTTTAGGAAAGACAGGTGGAAAGCTGTGTTCTCTTTGCTTTCGGTAATCTGAGGAATTTGCAGAAATAACTCTACTTTAGCAGATCTGGAAAGATGAGCTATTCAGCCAACTCACCTTAAGGAGCTTTTTGTTATGAAATAGGACACTTGCACTTGTTCTGATGAACCAAAATGTCACACAATTCATTGAGCAAGATTTCTCTTTTAAATCTTGGAAGCGTATTCTTTTATTTGTGTAGTCTGTCTTGCAAACTGCACTGATAAAACTCAGCAGCTGATAATGTTTATAAGATCAGTAATCAAGTAATTAAATGTTGACATGCAAATTGTTATAAAGCTTCAGAAATAGCATATTGTTTTGATGAGTGTGACAGTTCATGACACTGCTATTTTGGTTTACAAGTTCACAGCAAGAAAATGGTGTTGTGGTAAGTGCAGAGATGTGTATTTTCCCTAGACATGAACACTTCTTATCAAGACTTCAAATTTTGGATTATCCTTGCATCTGTTGTATCATATGGTATTTTTGTATTTTAGGGTTGCTCTTCTGTTACTTGGATTTTTTTCCATGGACTTTGAGTCTTTCAGTCTTCAGCCTCTGAGGATGATGTGATTTGGCCATTCCTTGTGCAGAAAATCCTGCCTTCTAATTGTTAAGGATTACTGACAGATTGGAAGTTGAATGTAGATAAATAAGACCTCAGTCAAATAATGTATATTATTGAAACAATGATAATAAATTAATACCATAAAACAAGTTCATTGCATAAACAAGAAATGGTGTGTTTAGTTTTACTTATTTATATTTCTCAAACTTGCGTATATTTCTGAAAAAATCGATTTGAGATTTGCAAGCCATTATTTTTGGAAACATCTTGTTTGATGCTTTCGGTTAGACTTTAATTTTTGATTTACATTTTTTGTTTTATTTTCTTTGAAAATACAACTTAAAGAAAAGCAAACAACAAACAGTGTATAATAGTATCACTGCGTTCACAGTATTAGAGCTCTAAAGAAGTGAAATCAGCAGGTTTTGCTGGTGAAGTACTATCAGGTATTTCCTCCTAAATGCCTAACAGTTTGCTTTTTGCAGTGATCAGTATTTGCTGAGGTGATGGAGTGCTTGGCAGTATTTTACATTGCAGTGTTCAGTGGAAAATTACAGAAATTTCTCCTTAGGCAGAAATTAGTAGCAAAATGTGTCTGTTAGGGGTTGTAATTGCTTCTGTGCTGTAATAGTAAGCACCTCCTTTTTGTTCTTTCCCTTCTGAATACTTCATGAAGTGTTATATCCCTAACTATCTGCTGGAGGAAGGAAGCACTTCAGCACTTAAATCTGTGATATTAGAAGAGTGATGGTACTGAGAAGTGGATACTGCCTTTTCACAAAGGATTTTCAGGTTTTTGTCACAGCACCTCTCTGCATTTTTGCAGCAACGTATTTGAACAGACCTGTTGTTTTTGAAGGTCGGTGATGAAGACAGATGTCTTCATTGCTATATTCTGTAAGGCCTTCCTCTGGAGCTTGCTTTGCCACAGCAGGGGAGAGGTCCTGTAATAACACGAAGTAGCTGTTTACGGTTTCCTAGCAGTGAAAGTTTCTCGGTATCTGTTGTGTCTGCACGTGTACCAGCAGAACCACTGCTGCCTCCCAGATGTTTCTGACGGAAGGCTGACATCTCCTGCAGCCTACTCTTTAAATCACATCTGACTTTTGATTATTGATCACAAGAAGCTTAAATGATTGAAGTGATAGTCGCTTCAGTGACCTTTTTTCTCTGCCTTTTGGCAGGTGAAAATGACAAGACTGATGACTTTTCCAGATGGCAAAGCTGTGTCTGGAGGAGGTGGTGGTGCAGGCAGCTCTCTGACTCAGTTGCAAGTTGCCAAATTGGGCTGGAAACGAAGCTCTTTCTTGTGTTTCCACTGCTGTCCTCCTTGGAGAATCTTTGTGGATGTAGAGATAATTGGAATATTGGGACTAGAAAAATAATCTAAGCATTCGCAAAAGTAAGTGTGTTATTCAGACAGAGGATTGGTATAAAAGCCAATCAGAACTGCAAAGAAGGGTATGTTTAAGTTCCCTGGAGGTAAGCACTCGTTAACCAGGGCTCTCTGTGCCTGAGCTTTAGGGTCATGGAAACTGGGAGGGTAATACATGCCACAGCAACGTTTCTGAGAGTTGATTATCAAAACAATTAAAACAATGGAGTGGTTTGTAAGATAGCATGGAAGATGATCCTGAAATTAGAAAGAAAAACTCATTGTAGTTATTTTGAATGTTGGTGTGTGAAGGACTGGCTAGGTGTTAGATTTTTTGAACTTTCCTAAACGGGAAGCTGTTGTTTAAAGGAAGTTTTTTTCCCACACTTCCTTCCCCCAAAGTGCACTTTTCCCCTTTGTCCCTTGTGCTTAAAATGGTAACCTTGATGACCTTGCTTAGAGTGGCAACTTGTAAGCTTGTTCTGCAGGAAGCTGCACCGTGCTTTTGGTGGGATTTATGGTGTGTCAGGGTGGTCCTGGAAGAGACTTTGCCTGAGGCTGGAGTGCAGGAACAGGCCTGGGTGGGTAAGGTGGTGGGAACATGAGAGAGGCAGTGCCGGGAGAAGAGGTGTGGGACTGGAGCCCTGCCCCTTCAGTGGCAGGTGGCCAGGACAGCAGCTTAGCTGGTGCTCTCTCTATGGAATGTTTTTGTCATACTGTAGTGACCTGATGTGCTGTAGATTTTCTTCTGATTGCTTGTGGAGGAAAAGGGAGTCTTTCTTCTTTGGATGAAGAAGTTGGCTATTGAGTCATGGTGATTATCATCTAAAGAACTAGAGGCGGACCACACTTACAGGTGGAAAATTGCAAGGTCGTTGTAGTAGTGTGGAAAACCTTCCCTGGCCTTCATGAGAGCTGAAACAATAAATAGAGCTGAGGTCAGGAAAGAGTGTTGGTCAGGCTTTCTTGAGCTGGGGAGGGAATTTTTAGCTCTAGGTGACATCCCTCCATCCCTTCTGGACATCCTTGAGGGACTGTAACAAGCTCCATTTATTCTGTGACCTATAACTTGGCTGTTGGCAGTGTCTTTGATCTTTTCTGCTTCTTTCTGGTGTATCATGATGTAATTTTTATAGCTTTTGGGTTTTGCATCTGCAGTGTATTACAGGCTGCTTTGGAGCAAATTTATTCTTCATTTAGTAGATCGTGTTGTCAGCTACTGGGCGGGCTCGCCTTGATGACCTGCTTGATAGAAACCAGAAAGCACTCTCCTTGAACTTGGTTTCCTCCCACATTCAGATGGATCTGTGAAATTCAACCCCCTTTTGCCTACTTGTGGTAAAGACTAAAATTTGGCTTTTTTCAGCCACAGCAAACATTGCTGACGTACTGTAGAATAATTACTGTTTTTACAGCACCTTAACAACAGACCTTGCAGAGTGCCTTGCCAGCCTTAGACTTCACCTTGCTTTTTTTGCAAAGGAGACATGAGCAATTTTATTAGGGTGTTGGAGAAGTATGTAGTGTAGCATGGTGCTTGTCCTTCTTTGATAGGTTGTACCTCATTTGTAAAAGGGAAGGTATAAATATTGGATATTCCTGTGGTATCGTAAGTATTAATGAACCTTAATGTGAATTAAATGCTTGGACTCCCGTGGGTTGACAGATGTGAAACTATTAGAGTTGGTCCTCAGATAGAATGGTAAGTCTGACAGGAGAATTAATTAGTTTTTCTTTCTTTTTTTACATTTTATGACATGCTAGTATGCCCTGCAGCTTTTCAAAAGAAAAGTGGAATATAAAGGTAGGTTTTGAAGCTAATGAAGTAGTGTAGGCAGATTTTCCGCCTCACTTCCACTTGCAGTAATTGCGTGTGTGTGAGGGGAAAGCATCACAAACAATAGAAATTGAATATTACAATTTGAGGGAGCTAGATTTTAGAGATAGAAAGATTTGGAGAGTATTGCTGCTAACCTTCTAGTCTTGTGTTAAAATGATAATTTAGGTGAAATTATAACTTCTTTCGTATTTTTAGATCTCCAGGCAGCATTCTTTTTTTTTTCATTTTTCTTTTATTGCATAGATATATTGTTAAGAATCTTCTGTATTTTGTATCCTTCTCTAGGAGACACAAACTTCCCACTGATACTTCTGTTTGTCAATCTCTTTTTAACAGCCTGGTGGTCAATCTGCCACTACACATTCATCTTGGCCAGTCCTGTTTCATTTAGTATTCAGGAGACAGCAGTCTGTAGTCTGATGATGATTTCTAGTCAATCTGTGTTCTAAATGAGTATTTGTACTTCAGCCAAAATGATGATCCACCTCTTTCATTTGAATGATGTGTCTCAATTACTTAAATACTTGCCTCCATTTCTTCTGTTTATTTTTAGGTCTAATAAAAAGTATAAAAGCTCAGTTTGTGCCTTATTTATAACATTACCTCATTTAATGCAATGTTTATTTGTAACTTTGGTAGCATGAAGAAAATAGTAATGTTATTTAAAATATTCTTGTTATTAGAGGAAATGCTAAGGGGTTAAATTTTCCATGACAGGCAGAGACCATCTACAATGAAGACATGTTGACAAGCTGATCTTGAGTGGCCTTTATTTGTGGCATTTATAGATTTATGGGCCTGAGAACTGCAAAAGGCATGGAAGGAAGCTCTTGACTCCAGCTGCAGTTCTTTCTCAACCAAGAGTGAAATGGAATATGCAGAAAAGCCTGGCCTTTTTTTCAGTTACATCTTGGCAATTTGTTTTGTGTTTGCTTGTGGAGCAAGCAAGCTTGGAGTCGGGGTTTGTTTTTTTTTTTTTCCATCTAGAACTATATTCAGGTTCCCTTTATCTCCACTGTTTCATCTATGTCCACGTATAAGCTTAAGTTTGGAGTCTGTGGTTTGTAGATATTTTGTGAGTTGCAAAGCTGAGGATAATAATATCCTTTGCTGGTCCAAAAACGTGGCATGTTTAGTTACTTTATTTTACTCAGACGAGCATATTTTTAAGACAAAAGGACCATCATTGACTAGAAGAGAATATATCAATCTGATATATTTCTGTATGAATTTTCAAGGGTGTTGTCCCAGATGTCTTAGGGTGGCCAGGGTTAGCTCTCTGTATCATGGAGAACTTGCAGGAAACTCATTTGGATTTGTTGGAGTCCTGGGTGGTTTTAGTGATGCTATGTTGTACTTAACTATTTCCGTCTCACTGGATTGCAGTCCTGCTCATTTTTTTATTACTTTGTTTACTTATAAACTAGAAAATGTTCTGATGTTGGAATAGATGTCTGAATGTCTTTGTAACTCATTCTTTCTTTATGCTTGCCTTTTGAATTTTAAGAGGTGGCATTCATCTTTGTAGACTGTCAGCTTCATTCTAGAGGTGGAAGTCTCAGTCTTGGCCTCTTTATTCCAGCTGACTTATACTGTTTTTTGTTTGTTTTACAATATTCCTTTGTTTAAAATCAAGAAGTCTGGGTAGCAGCCTTGCTTTGCTTGCATTTAAGTGTATTAGAAGTTTATCACGTGGAGCTCCTAAGAAAGTAGACAAGGTTTAAAAGGGTGTTGTGTTTGGGAACAGATATGTAATGGGCGCTTTTTTTTTTTTTTGAGTTCATGGTGTTGTGCCACTTTCAGTATGCTAATACCAGTGCTCAAAAACACAGCAGCAGTCCCATCTTGTGAGTTATCACTTTAAAAAAACCCCACTTTTAATTTTATTTTTTAGCATGTATTTCTGTTCTTTGAACCCTTATAGTGTATTGGTCATCTTCCTGCAAGCATTGTTTTCTGTCAGGACAAAAGCTTCACATTTCCTTCTTGGCTATATCAAAAAAAGAGAAACTACCCTCTGGTAGGGAGGTTACTGTCTTGTGCAGTACACAGGCTTTTTTATTTGTTTGTTTTAAATACTGGTCTTTCTTAAACTTGTGTGTGTTCTCTTGGCTTATGTTTGACAACACTTTCTGTTGTCAAAAGTTGGTGTTTAAGGATAAGAATTCCAAACTCTACCTTTAGTTTTTGTTTTGATTTTAGTTGTTTCAAAAGAAGCCCCTCAAATAAATAAAAAACCCAAAGCATGTTAAAATTTGCAAGACTTATCTAGCACAAAATTAGGGTTGTAATAATATAAAATAACTTTCCTCCTATTTAATCGGGATATGGTGATATATAGCCCATGATATATGAGATGAAGAATTTCCTAAAGACAAATTATACTTAAGTAAACTTGCTTCTGAAAGCCGTGTTTATGCTGAACATAACAGAGTGAACTTCAGAGGCTGAACAAATAATTATTTTATTGATGTGGCTTATAAAAATCCTTTTTAGGAATTGAAACTGTTTGCAGTGATAGTTATTTTTTCAGAAGAAGTAGTAGAAGTATTTCTAGTTTTATCTCCATAACTAGAAAGGGAAGAATATTCTGAAGCCTGAAATGCAGGTCTCACCATTGTGTGTGGTTGTGTCAGTGTGGCTTGCAGAGGTGTGTCTGTAAGGAAATGCTACTGAGCTCCACATGGTTATTTTTTGTCTCTGTTCATCTTAGGCCAAAATTAGTTATGAAAAGAAGGAGAGTTGCAAGCTGCTAAAGGATCTGCGAGGTGAAAGTACATGGATGCCTGCTGATGTGAATGAACGTGTGGAGCCACTGGAAAAGGTGATGAAATTGTAAATAATTGAATTGGATTGTTACCTTTACAGAATGTACAAACAGAAGACTTTGAGGGCTTTAAGATGATCTTTAAATGCATCCCAATTTCTGATTTCTCTATGCTTTTATATTAGCTTTATTTTTAAGGTAAGAAATTATCTTTTGTTTGCCGGGAGGAAAAAATTCTGTCGTCCAATTCCAGCTTTAATTTCTGCCAAATGCAGAAAAACAAGTGCTATCAGACAATGATAGACCCATGGGGAGAAATCTGGAGGATTCAAGGCTTCATAGCAGTCTCATTTGTGGTCATTAACAGGAGAAGCCTTAAAGGAGCCTGTGAATATCACATCCATTTAATGTGCAGATATTTCAACAATGGAAAGATGTGTATTCATAATGTAGTGATACCTGAAGAAAGGGGTTTGACCAAAATAAATGTAGTGTAGTAGATATTATCTGTTTAGATGTAGTGCCTTAGTTCCAATGAAAAAGACACTGAGACGGGGAAGAAAAATTAATTATGCATGTGAGGTAATCCCTCCTTGCCCCTACCACTCCAGCCCATCCCTCCCCCACTGAGAAGAGAGAGGGTAGTAAAAATAAAAGGCATTTATGTGTGTTTTACCTTTCTTCAGTGTGGTTTGGTAAGTAGGTTTTGATTGGTTTTTTGTATATGAGTGATTTGGTTCACTGGATCTCACTTACATGTACTTGTAGGAACACTCTGTGCAGAAAAAAAAAAGGATAAACATTCCAAAAAAGCTAAGAAGGAAAAGAAGAAAAGTAAGAAACAGAAATCTGAAAAGAAGGATGGCTTACTTGATAGTTCTTCGGTAAGTAAGAAATTTTAAAATAATTCAAATTACAGTGTTAAAACTTGAACCATTTTAGTCCCTGTGGTTACGCATGATTTGTAAAATTAAGGCTTATTTTTACCATTTTCTGTTGGGAAAAATTGCGGCAAAATTTGTCAGTTTTAATGTACTGAGTATCTAATCAATTTAAAATCGGCTGTTATGTGAGTGTTTGTGAATTTTATATTAAATTCACTCATTAGGAATTAAGGGATTTACAGTTTTTTCTGCTGAGAGAAAATGGAAAACAAAATCCTCATTCTGATATAGAGAGGAAAATTTCATAGATACCCTGTAGTCTGTGGTATATGATAGAAAGATGTGTCTAAAATTGCAAATTCTTGACTTTGATTTTAAGCACAAATTACCTCTGCCTTTTTCCACAGATGTTCAGCCACGGACACTCCCAACAACATGGGAGCTGTACATGGGTCTGAAGGACCTGCACATTTGAATCTGTAAGGACATGCCTTCACATGGAAGGGCACCATGGCAAAGCAGGGCAGAGATTGCATTTGAAATCTGTGTGCTGCTTTCTGGCTGCATTGTGGAAATATCTTCCCAGCATTTTTGGTGCAAGTCAGGTGGCACTGTTTTAATTTTCAGAGTCGCTTTTATGGAGTGAGGGAATGTCCATTATAATGAGACTTATTTTTGACGGGTTAATACCAGAAATAAACTATAATATCAGTGTGGGAAGTAACCAAAGGCACAAATGTCCCACATTCTCCATGGGAATCACAAAAACCCTTCAGATCACAGCAGGGACTCCTAGGATGCAACACAGTCTTGGCTGTAACTTCCATCCTTTTACTCCTAAGGCAGGTTCATGTGAATAGCAAAGAAACTCTGTTCAATGCAGTCCGATTGGATTCAAGTGAAAAATCTCAGTACACTGTTTGCAAGTGCAAGTGTAGGAAGCTGGATACAAAAATAGCAGGCAATAGCATGTACCGTGCTTTGTATTGTGCTGCGCAACTGATCTAACTTTTTAAATGTGGAACATACTTAGTAATGCATCTAGATTTTTTAAAAACTCTGTTTTTGTTATGTCATAAACTCAATTGGTTTTGATTTTGGTTTTATTCTGGCTCTTAATTTTAGCAGAGTTATGCAAATAAACTGCTAGTGTGAGCTAGTGTTGCATACTGTGATGTGCTCATGAAGTGAAATGTTTTGATCACAATGGACCAATCTGCTATGGGAATATTGATATCAATATCAGTATGTATTATCAGTAGTTTTAAATATTAAACAGTATATTAGTAATGCTAATCAGCATTAATTTTGATTATCGATATAATTGGTAAGTATTGTACGTTATCAAGTAGTGTGTTGAGGTATTATTTTTATTCTTTACATTAAACTCTCTTTTAGGATTCTTCAGTTGAGTGGGTTGAGTCGAATGTGTCACAGTCAGATGACACAGAAGAGGCTTGGAAGGTCAGCGAGCAACCAGATGCTGCAAAAGAACCTTCCCTGCAGGTGGGCAGGCTCACAGCTACTCCAGAGTTAAATTCAGCTTGTGCAACGTGCTTAGGTTGCCTGGGAGCTCTTTTGCAGAGTGTTAAGGAAAACCCATTTTACAGACAAATGTCTTTGTTTCGCTGGGTAAATGCTACTTTTCATTGATTGGAAGACTTCTGTACCTAATAGTTCTTAGCGTTTAACTCTTAATGTTGCCCAGCACCAATTCCTTCTGTCAGGTTTTGAGGCTCTTACAAGTTAGTTTGATTTTCTTGAAGACATCATCTTAAAGGTCTCCACTGCATATGTTACCTTTTTCTTCATCATTTTGGTGGCTGTTCTATAATTGAATAAATTGGCAGCTGGCAGTAGGTGACCTTGCTTGAGTGGGGGTTTGGACCAGATGACCACCAGAGGTCCCATGCACATCCACATTTGTTGGTGTGCATTGCTTGCTGATACGGACACAGATATTATTGAATCATTTGAAGATGGATCATTTTTCCGTTCCTTCTCTTTCTTGAAGGAGATCTGAGAAATGGAATGTTGTGTTTCACCTCTGAAATTCTCTGGCATGTTGCCTAACATAATTTTTAAATAACAGAGACAAAGAGACATATGGCATCTGTTTAGACTGACAACTCAGGCTTGAACTCTGTTGAAGATAGAAAGATTGTTCTGCAAGGACATGTTTCAAAATAGATGTAGTCTGGCCATTTTGGTTGCTATACTAGAATTGTAGAATTGCTCTAAATATTTGCCTTTATAGAGTAATTGCTTGCAATGTGTAAGTCACTGCTTGCTTTTGAGGCTTCAAGTTTTACCTGTATAAAGACAGTAGATATATCCAGTCTTCTAATATGCTGCTTTTCTTCAGTCTGGTCCTTATTTTAAAATCTCCTTGGTCTGGCTTAGGTTTTGTAAATGCAGTTTTCTAGCTGTTATCATGGGTACAGTTCACAGAATTTAGATGTATAACTGTTAAGTTTGAGGGTGCAGTTAGTACCTGGATATCTGAGTATGATCTACGCTCAGATACTGACTGCAGATTTTGTATACACTAGAAGAGATGTAAAAGATTATGAGGTTAGAATTAGCTAAATGAGATAACACAGTATTTATTTATGCTAATAATTAGCAGTCTATACAATCTGCATGTTTACTAATGTCTTAAATACCATTGTAAATATGTATTTCATATTACAGGGAGACATGAAATTTGTTTAAGGATTAAAAAATTGGAAGATTAGGGTTCCTAAAACCATATTTGCTTTTCATTGAAGTATTTCATATATGTTTGTAGACCCTATACTGTTTGTTGTTAACGACGTTTGTCAGTAGTTGCACTGCTTTGGTTTGGCACATGAGCCCTGTTTTTGTTGGAATTATGAACACTGATTCTTTGTGTTTATTTTAAAGAGAGAAGAATGGATGAATTTAAACTTCATGTCATTGAAAACAACGTCAGTAGCAGCTGTCAAAGGTAAAAGACACAAAGAAAAAGCATTGGAACGACAGAAAGCTCAAGAACTTGAGCAGGTAGGAGGAATTAATATCTTAACTTTTTTCTGCCTTTTACTTTATTTTGTGTAATGAATAAAGTAATGAGTTGGTTCAAATATGTAAGTATTGTTATTAAAACTAGTGCCTGATTTGATAATGATTTTAATTAAATTGGTCTGTTTGGATGGAAGGCTTCATACATCAGGCTTGTGGAGACAAGCCTTTTAACTATCTTCTAGGTAAGGAGAAAGCTACTTTTGTTAGTACTAAGTTCTGTTAGTAACAATGACAGACTGTTAGTCTGGCTTTCTCCATGGTGTGTGAAAGGAACACCATTGTTACCTTGTGTGGTAAAAGCTTACTTAAGTTACTGTATTAAAGTGTAGGGTACTGAGGCTTGTTTTTTCTAAAGAAAGAACTCAGAGCAGTTGTGCCTTTAGTCTATCAGTTGTTGGTGAACACATGGCTGTCTCAGGGTCTGGCTGGAGAAAGGGTTTCTGTCATTGAATAACTCTTTACATACAGTTGATGGCTCCTTCATTTGTTCATTTACCTTGTTAAATGCTATGTAGTCTGATCTGAAAACGTAACGACGGATCACTAGCTAATATTTCTTCGTCCTCACATCTCACAGCAGGCTCTTTCTTGCCATTAGGTTTCCCAGTTAGCTGTGTTGTGCTTGGGAACCAGACTGACCTGGGTCACTGATCTTGTGTAGTATGCAGTGCCTTGGTTATTGTCTTTTGGCAAGGGATTAATAC
Source organism: Donacobius atricapilla (assembly GCA_013397315.1). Classification (NCBI taxonomy): domain Eukaryota; kingdom Metazoa; phylum Chordata; class Aves; order Passeriformes; family Mimidae; genus Donacobius; species Donacobius atricapilla. The sequence continues at coordinate 227,315 of WBMY01003247.1, forward strand.
TTTTAAAATCTTCTTCTCCACGATTTTTTATCCTGAACATTATTTCAGAGCTGTTGGAGGACCATTTAATGTGGACATCTTAAATGACCAGGATGTCAGCATGTATTATATGGTTAATGACAATTTATATGTATTCTTAATCTTAGAAAAGAGTGATTTTTCTAGACTCTGTCACTCAACTACTTGCTGTCCATGCAGGTTTATACTCCTGTGTTTTCTACACCAGAGTGTCTGCTTTTTCTTTGGTACCCAAAACAATGTGTACAACAGATGCTTAGACCATGAAAGTGATGGTGGTGAATTGACAATAATACACAGACTTCACACACAGAAGTCTCAAAATATATCAGGTATGCTATAAAATATGAACCATATGCTGTGCACACATTAAAATTATTTCTGTTTTAGGCCATGCTGTCTGAGAGAGAACTCAATCCCTATTGGAAAGATGGTGGTACAGGTTTGCCACCAGAAAAGGATGAAGAAGCTTCAGTTAAGAAAGGTAAAGAGCAACTTTTAGTAATAATCTTAAATTTCTGTCTCCAATTTCTGGACTCTGTGTTGCTAACAAATTACTCCTAATGTTGTTGGAACAGGATTATGAATAATATATATGTTATTAATAATTTATGTAATAATATAAAATTTGGATGGAAATTCCATTGTGAATATTGGGTTAGTATCATAGTATCATACATTGTTTTCAGAATTTCTCTTCACTGGGTTTTAATCTTGAGTGGTTTGACCTTCAATACCCTTACAGAAATTCTCCATTTTGAACTAATTAAAGAAAAGCATGATTTCACCAGGACAAGATAAATTGTTGTCAACTCATTTGGTTCCTTTCGTTCCATTGCACAAATTACAGTTTTAAAGTATTCACCCACAGAATCTGAGTCACATCAAAATGAAGTACATTACAGATGCAGTTTGTGAAAAAATAGTATTTCTGTAGCCTTTTCACTTTTCTCCTTACCCTGGGGTTATCCTGTTCATTTCTAGCAAACACAGTAATCAAAAACTTTTTCATAATGTCATGAAACATTTATTATGTGGTGAGAATGGTCCTTGTATTCTGTCAACAGAGAAAGTTGTCAACAGAGAAGAGTCCGTGCTTTTTGAGAGCCTTTCCCTGTGGACAGTCAGTCCCAGAAAACCATTAGCCTCATGCCCACTTTCAGGAGTCACAGAGATCAGAGATCTGCAAGAGCTGACAGGCATCACCAAGTGTGTGTTCAGAATGTTAAGACTACTGCTAGCTTCTCAGCTGGCAAACAGTGGGTCACTCATTCTATTTCTGAGAAAGGGCATTCACTTGTTTCTGTGTAAGGGGTATGCCCAAGAATGGAGACAGAATGTGGGAATGACAGGAAAGTTCTTTAATGTCATAAAGAAACTCCACAACTTCTCGTATGCCAATCCTGTCTTGGAAACTGTCTGTGATAAACTAGAGAATCTTAAATTAAATGAGTGGTATTGCTGACATAAAACCAGCATTAACTTATAAAAATATGTAATTGTATTTTTTTATTAATTCTGTTTTTCTTTTGCACTTCTTCAGTTTTTACAATAAGTTTAGGTGAAACTTTGATGTCACATACAGAGTAAGGTTAAATGGGAATAATTACTTGAGATGTAAAACTACAACCTCTCATTGTTTTCTACTTTAGTTACAGTGGTAGAAGATGCTGGACTAAGTTGGCTACGAAAATCATACCACAGGATGAAGGAGCAGGCTGAGAGAGAGAAGAGAAATTTTGAGGAAATTGTAGCTGAAAGATATGGAGTAAGAATCTTCAGTTAAATTTTCTTCACGCTAGTAGATGCTTGGAAAAGATTATTTTCATATAAAAGTGCAAGTACTTAATGTGTAAAGTAAGGCATGTAAAAAGAAGCAGGAAAAAGCAGCCTCTGAAGCTTCTCTCAAATGATGAAGCGTTTAAAGCTATCCAGCCTTTTATATATTTTTCTTGTTAAATGTTTTTAATATATGGGATCTTAGAGCAAATTTAAAATACATACACAGTACCCTATTGGCCTTAAAAGTGGTGTGACTTTTTTGTTCTTTCTTTTAGTCAGTGGAGATATTTCAGTCACGATTAGAAGAAGCTGAAAAAGCTGCATTCAGAAAGGAAAATTATCATAGAAGTGGAAGATGGAAGAAGACTGACTATTCAGAAAGTGAGAAAGAGAAGCAAGACAAGAAAGAACAGCATATTGAAAAGGCGACACGGGATGAAGATGACAGAAACAGACACACGTTTGGAGGCTATTCCAGGGAGAAGTATGGCAGGGGGTGGGCGCAGGAAGACAAGGGTTACAGAAGAGATGTGTCAAGAGCAGACCAGGAATGTGGACGCAGTAGCATGGACTCAGTATTAAGGGGCTACAGCTCCAAAGCAGAAAAATACTCCAGTGAAAGACAAAATCAGGAAAAGAGTTCATCTCTAAGCAACTTAAAACACAAATTTTTGAAACCCTCTGAAGATGATTTAACGTCTTACAGTACACCCAGAGACTCCAAGTTAAAACAGTCCTCTTCCAAGGAGGACTCAGCTCAGAGCTCTTTGAGCAGCCGTTTCCAGAAACCTGGTGAGGATACTGCACTGTGGCCCAAAACACACACAGAAGATAGCAATGAGAAATTAAAATCTGATCAAAAATCATCAGGTACTAGGGAACAAATTGATGGCAAAAGTTGGAAAAGAACTCCAAGTGATGAAAAAGAGAAGTCGCAACAGGAGCACTCAAGTGCTACCCCTGAGAAGAAACAAATTTTATCTGACAGTAAAACATCATCCTCTAGGTATTTTAGGAACATCTTTACTTGGTTTTTATTTGCTGTGTTTTTCATGGCAAGATATGAAAAAAGCTCTATCTCCTTTTTGACAGTATAAGCACTGATTATATCAGATCTCTTTAGTTTGGAGGAGGAGTCTTAGCCTCCAGCTAAGGGCAGCTAGGAGAAGTAAATTAAGCAGAAGTGGTGAACATCCCCTACCTGATCTGTCTCCTCAGCATATTTGAGAATTGCTAATGATAGGTTATTTTCTGCTTCTTTCTAACGTTAGTTCACACTGCAGTAAAATTGGCCTCTTAGGCAAAAAAACCTGCAAAATATCTGAACAGTCATTGAATTCATAAAATACAATCTTGAACCATTAGAAAATGCTGACTAAAAACTGAAATAATTAATACAGCAGGGATAGGTTTGCCACTTGTGAGATGAGCTCATATGCTAAAGTAGTAGCATGTGAAAAATAGTAGAAGGTACTTAATAGAAAGTGCATTTTCTGTGGTGAAGAGGAAGCATTAACAGAAGTGGGAAAGGAAATACAAACTTAATAGGCAGCAGGAATTTAATTTTCCATGACTTGCTTTTGTGAGAGACAACGGCGAGTAGTAAGGAGAAGTGGTCAGGCAAGTAAGTTGTAGAGAACTGACCTTTTGCTCTGCTCAAGGCCTCCTGTTCTCCAATAGTAGCAGCTTTCTGGTTCTTCCAGTGATTTGACTAGTGTGGTTGTTACTATGAGTTCTTTCTTTCAGATATTCCCAATAATTTATAGGCATGTGTAGAAGTATTTTAGAGTCAGAGTGATTTTATTTAATTGCTTGGGAAAGCTGAACAAGTAAATATTCTTGGTTGGAGTCTGTAAGAAGAATGACATAATTTGGTTGAAAAAAGTATTTAATTAAATATGATCAAATATAATTCCTTCTTTCTTGTATGTTTATGTCAGTTATTTGCAGAAAAAATCTTCTTATAGCAGGGTTGTGAAGTATTTATTTTATTTATAATTATTCCTACATGTAGTACCTCATAGTGTATTTCCAAAGAAAAATGTCTGTTAATGAGTACTGCATGACTAACCAGAAACAGGCATCTTAGTCTACACAGTTATTTTTATTTTGTATGTTGGGTATTTTTTCCAGATTTTACTTGCCATACTTTGATAGAAGGCAGGGAAATTTGAATTTTCATTGATAGCAAAACTTTAAATTATTTGCATGATGTTCACTTAATCTGTTTCTTTTTTAAAAGCATGAGCATGAGTACAAGTCATGGCAGGAGTAGTTCCATATTCTGGCATGACTAGTTTGTACTCACTATGTCCCATTCATAAGTGTTTGTCATGTCTTTTTTATTGTTTATTTTATTGCTTGCCTAGGTGCTATTTTGCTGGAAAATGAGAAGTACATTTTTATCGTTGTTTTAGTTACTCTGAAAAAATGATCTGGTAGCATTAAACCTGGGATATATGACACATTAGACATCCAAATTTAATGATTCTTTTTCTTCAACTACATATTGCCCCAACAGTTACTGCACTGAAGTGCCTGGTGTTTACCAGTTAAATGCACTTTGTAAACTTCTGGTTAGAATGATCCATGGCATGTCTGAATTGAAGCCTATGAGACTTCCTCACCTGTTGAGTCCTGGTTTGTTCATGACTTTGTTCAGGTACAAGGTCTGCACAATCCACAGTTATTTACTGCCTGTCTTTGCAGGGTGGGGATGGGGATGGGGCGGAAGGTGTGGAGCTGGTTGTTGCTTTGTGCGTGTGGTGTGTTGACCCCAGCAAGCAGCTAAACACATCCCAGCTGCTCGCTCATTCTCACGAGGGAAACCAGAAGAGCAAAAGGGAGAAAAACCCACTATTGGATAAAAACAATTTAACTAGTGAAGGAAAGGGACAACAACATGTGATACAAAGGCAGTCAGTCCCTCACCATCTCCCATGAGCAGACTGATACCCAGACAATTTTTGAGCAGCAGCTACGTTGGAAAGACTGCTCTCTCCAGGCTTTTTTTGTTGGGCATGACATTATGTAGCATGGACTAGCCCTTTGGCCACTTTGGCTGTCCTGGCTGTGAACCCTCACAAAGCCTCTGCTCACTCCAGCCTGCTTGCTGGGGGTGCACAGTGAGAACCAGGGAAAGCCTTGAGGCTGTGTAAGCAGCAGCCAAAACACTGCTGGGTTTTCAGCACTCCAGAGAAATCCAAAGCACAGCACTAGAGGGGCTCCTGGTCACTAACTAATGAGTGGTTTAAGATTGCTCAAAGAGTCACCATCTAAGATATTAGCAAAAATAATAGAATTTTAGTATAAATCTATAAAGTCATAAAAATGAAACTTAACAAAGTTAGGTGGTAGGTTTCACTCTATTATTTACTACATGAATGAAACATAAAGGAAAACTGAATTAAAATTGATTTGGAATGTTTTACAGAGTTTGAAGACAAAAAAGGGTTAGGGGGAGCCTTCCATTGAGTCACAAGATTCTGAGCAGACCTTTGCTTTCTAAACTTCTGATGGAGCTTAGGTGGAATCAGTCCAGTCTTGTCTCAGCCTTGATCAACAGTTTACATGTCAAGGATTACATCTGTAATTAATTAGGTTCACCTGAAGAACCACTGGCCAGGGTATCAGCAAGAGGTGATCTTAGTATGATGTTGTAAAAGTATCAGTTCACCACAGGTGAGATTTTTACATGGCTTCTGATATAGCAGCAGTCTGAACATATTAATAGTTTTAAGATGAATCACAAGATTTTAGCAGTACTTAATTATCGGCTGATTTAACATTTATATAGTGAGTCAATAGGATTTACTACAATCACAGCAATGACAATTTTAGATCTGAGATTGCAACAGTCATACTCTACTTGCTGTAAGGTATCTTAATTCTCATGTGCATGCGCATGGACAAAAAGAGATATAGGGATAGAAGTGTGTAAATGTATAAATATATATGTGAATATATTAAAAATGCCTGTTCAGAGTTCCTTCAAACGTATTGGAATTTATCAACAAGCAGGAGTTGAGCCTCAAGGAGTGGAGGGTTTCAGCCCAGGCCCCCTTTTCAGCTTTCTATGATGGTGCTGTGATCTTTGCAGACTGGGGAGTTTTTGAGTTCTGAGAGGTGTCCCACTCACTGCGGTGCTGTCACAGCCCACTGTGGTCCAGGAGAGCTCGGAGGGCCTCACATAGCACGGCTGTTTGTGGGGTTGCAACGTGCTGGGCTGCAGTCATCAGTAAATTTGCATCCTGGCCACAGCCCGGCTCAGTCACTGGAGTTTTGAAAATTCCAGTAGCAATGGTACTGTTCCACTCAGACTGTGCTTCGTGTGAGTAATGATCAGAGGCTGCCAGGGGCTGACTGAGTATTTCTGCCTTTGTTCCCCACTGTGTCAGGCACCAGCAGTTCCAGTGCTCCCACCTTAGCCTGGCAAGAGTGTCTGCTATTGTCAAGGATACTTCATTGGTCCACAAAGGCCAAAGCCTAACAGGAATTCCTGGGATTGCAGAATGGCCTGGGAAAGGGAGGGCTAGGCACAATGTAGAGGAAAATGCACCACTGCATTGCTGTGGGAAAAATAAATTCCATCCCATCCATCCAGACATGGTAGAATATGTAATCACTGAGTAGAAGTTAGTGATACTATCGCTTCAGTACTGTTTTCTTCAAAGAAGCAATTACTCTTTTCAGTCCTTTTTTTTTTTTTTCTTTTTGTGAAATAGTGGTGCTTCACTTTTTTTAGTTGCAGGTACAAAAAGTGCCATATTTACTAAGTGCAATGGTAATTGTTACTGGACAAAGCTGCAAATTTTGGGAAATGAGATTGTGTGCGGAAGTGGTTTACTTGCTCAAGTTCAAAGAATTCAATTATTATGATAGAAAAGATAATTCTTTTCCTCAGAGAAGATAACTAGATGTAGAAACTGTTCGGCTGGTATTTTCTTTTGCATGTGTTTTCCGTTCTGGTGCTGTTAAACCCAATTGCGCATCTTCTTTGATATTTTAATCATATTTCTTAGCCAATGCAATTACTAAACTGACTCATTAGTAAAGTGGGGATTACTTAGGCCTGCAAAACCATGTAGCCTCTGCTTATTGACATAACTTATTTCCAAGTTCTTCTAAAATGACTTCTTAACTCCTAAGATTCTGTGTGTTTTGAAATACTGAATAACCTGTCTTCCCATTTCCTTCAGTCAGAAGTATTTTTATCTCTTTATTTATTTATTTTGTATTGTATTTTGTAGAAAATTGTGGCTTTTGGAACATTTTAGATTTGGATATGTGCAGTAGATACCAGTTGAGAGTGATTTATAAGCTGCTGCTTTCTTTTTCAAGTTTCAAGACTCTTAATACATGTACTCTTTTGCTAGTGTTGTCAATCACAAAAAGTAAATCTTTGAGGTGAAGGCTTGAATTAATGAGTGTTGCCAGTTCAGTTCCTCATCTCTCATGCTGAAAGTATGGCTTTTAAATTTTATCTTTTCTATAACACAGAGGAAGTTCCTTCAGCCCATAAATCAAAGTGTTTTGGACGGTTATGACACAGGTTAATTAAAAGTGCTGATTGGATGTCCAAGGGATCTCCCCTTAATGGAAAAGTCCATCAGCTAGTGTTTGCTGGAAGTCACACTTAATAATGTGACTGCTTCAGAGTTTAATTTGAGACAAGATAAAAAGCAAATCAAAACAATGTCTTAAGTCTCGAAAAGTTCAGACAATGATTCAAGCATTAACACCACTTTAAAAAGGCATACAGGAATTAATGTTCCCTTTTCTGAAGCAGTCTGCCTTGCTTTGGAAGATACAGCTTATGGAAAAGTGGGAACATAATCTTTGAATATTTTGTTTCTGGTGAAATGAAAGTAAATTCTGCTGACTTTTGGGGGTTTGGGTCGGGCATCTTGAAAATGAAGAAAATTTTGGTAATTTTCTCAGGACTGGGGAGATCTGGTGTTTAAAGAGGACACCATCCTCAAAGGTTTCTTCAAATCCTACAGGGTTTTACCATATCAGTTGGTGACTGAATGCTCTCTCCCAACAGCAGGAACCAATACCATAACTCTACTCTTATGTATCTTTTGTGTTAGATATTTTACTTTTAGAGTTAATTGGTTTTAGTCTTTACTAGGGTCAGAGAGCAAGAGCCAAACTTATTTGATGCCTCTTTGCAGTATTTCTTGGAGTCCTTATTTAACAAATATCATAAAAATTTGCATGCAAAGTTTTTAGTATTAGCATTAAGGTACAATGCTCTTTATTGCCAGCTGTGGCTTCTCTAGGGGGACTTAATATTTTTTAAATGGTACCAGTTGATTTTCCATGGAAACTCTACTGTATCAGCCATAACATATTTAGATGCAAAGATTGTACTGTGAGCAGATAAATATGGGGAAATAAATAATTTTCAAGAGGTGGAAGGCTGTTTGACAAACAGAATAACTCAGAAATGGGTGATTTTGCAGTAGCTGAGAAGTAAAAGCATGACCGAAGCCAGAAAGAAGAATTAGAATGGGTTAAAATTACTCCTTCTATTTCTCCTTCCCTTGTTTTTTTCCTGCTTCTCCCTGCTACTGACTCTTCACTGTTTTTTCATGCTGGCAAAATGTTCATAGATAGTGCTTTTCATTTGAGTTGATCTCAAAAGTAAAAGGAAACAAACCTCATAAAAATTTTATTCAAGCTCTTTGGTTTCAGAGTCCTTGGCAGCTTCTGTCTGCAAATACATTTTTATAATATGTCGTTTTCAATTATTTTGCCAATAGAAGCATATGTAGAAGTGTAGTAGGCTTATCATACTTAATTAGACAGGTGAATACTGCACTGTTTTTCTGTGGCTTTAGTGCAGCTGGTATTTTACAGATCATCAAAGGATGAGCCGCCTCGGGTCCTTAGTGAAGAGGAGATGAACAGACTGGGAGCGAGGATTGTGAAAGCAGAACTCATGGGAGACACGGTAATGGCTGTGAAAACATGTCATGATTTACTGCATTTTTTCCTCAAAGCTCACAGGGATTTAATTGTTTGAGGTTTTTTTTTTTTTTTAAGGGTATTGATTCAAGCAAATAAAGACTTGCAAAATTGGGTAGGATTTGAAGATACTGCTTTTGCACTAATTTCTGCTTTAAACACAATAGTTCATAGCCTAGACTAGAGTATTCAGGACCCTGGGCTTTTTAGGATGAGCAGCATATCTAAAATCAGTTGTTCTCTGCCCTTTTTATAGTATTTATTATCTTTTTATACAAAAGGGAGCAGGTGAAAACTACAAAGCTCCCTGTCTTTGTTACAAGGTAAACAGTGTCTGGAGCTTTACTTGTTTCATCAGCTTTGTCACAAGTAGGTGCTTGTGGTCCATAGCTCTGCTGTATAAGGAGGCTTATTAATTATGGAGTGGAAATTGTAAAACTGAAAGGAATAGCATATGCCACTGCAGCCAGCTCTACACTGAGAACAGCTGTGGAATGCTTTGTGGTCCTGCCCTGATTGAGGCTGGGCTGTGGAGCTGGGCGAAGCAGCTGCACATTTAATGTGGCTTGTTTCAGCCAGTTACCTGAAGGGACAGGAATTTCACTCTTGTGCAACACTAAATTTGGAAGTTTATGTATTTCATTTATTACATTAAATATGGCTATAATTAATTAATTCCCTTCAGTAGTACTGTCTGGAGGTTTCAGTTATAACAAGGTCAGGGTCTGTTAGTTATTAAGCTGTGTTTTTCAAGTGCTTGGCTTGGAAAAGCTGCTCTTTAGGAACTATTTTCATATTTTTTAGAAGCAAATGGTATCACTGTGGGCTTTTGTATTTATTTTTTAAGATTAATATTTACTGCACGTGTTTAGTTTGCCTCTTGTTACATAATATTTGCAGCAAAATCTGTATCTTTAAGAAATAAATATTTATTTGTGGTAATATATAAAACATGTCTCCAGTGGTAAATTAATATTTCTCAAGAGTTGTTTATTCTTTGATTTGTGAAAAGTTTAAGTATGTTTTGTCGTTATTGCTGGACTAGGACATGGTATTGATACTTATTAAAGCCCCTATCAGATAATTCAAATTCTTTAAGGAGAAAATAAATATTTTCTTTTCAAACCAATTTTATGTTATGAATTCTTTTTCCACAGGCTTTAGACATAGATGTGAGTATGTAGCTTTAAACATTGAACAGCAATACCTTATCTAGAAATCCTGTCCATTTTAAATGTTAATAGCTTCAAAGGTGAATGAAAAATAAGTTGAAGCAGTGTATTTTCTACTAAGGTATAGCGTTAATGATTTAAATAGATGTGTCCGTATGTTAAGCTCTAGTTTTCTTAGTTTAAATACTGAAAAACATACACTAGTGAGGAAAAATATGCTTATGAAAGTAATTATATGATAGGTTTGTGAGGCACTGGTGTAGTGTAAGCTATCTATACACTAGTATAGTGCTAAAGCACTGGAGAGGGAAGATTGTCCAAAGACTGATGGAAAGCAGCAAATTTTTTTTTCTGATACTGCTCAGTTTCAGTGGTATTGCCTAAACAAAACTTTGGGTGCAAATCTGGCCTTTTTCTTTTCAACCTGATAGGAACTGAATGCAAGTGATTTGATGAAAAATATACACGTGTTCTGTGAGGAGAGTGTAATGCATTTAATATTCTATTTTTTTGTTTTGTTTTGACCCAAATCATGTGGCAGAAACCAGTACTACAATTTTATTACTATTTTTATATATACAGTTTTCTATATATTCACTCTGAATCAACCTAGTTTAAAAAAAAACAAACTAAAGCTAAACAACAGTTTAAATAATAAAATAGCTAATATAATATATGTAATATATTATATCCTTGTGGCATTTTAAATATTTTTCATGGTCCTTCTCTAATCAAATTGAGAATGCAGTTTGTTTTAGCAAGTTCATCCCCACACATGAGAACAGATGGTTATGTAACAGCATGTCCTGGCGGCTGGGGCTTGAGGTTGACCATGTGAGCCAAATGAATTCTGAATCTATTTTTTAGTACTGATTTGCTGCCTGGTGTTGATCAAATGACTTAATTTTGGGGTGGCAAGTATGGGCACGATGGTTGGAGTCCAATGAATGAAACAGGCAGTGGGATTAGAGTATAAATGGTTCTATTCTTTACAGGTTGATAGGATGGCAGTTCCTAGCAATGCAAGATATTCTGAAACACTTGTATTTAGTTAATAGGCAGATGGATAAGGGAGCAGGAGCATCAAAACCAATATGCACAAGGCTGTAAACAGTTCTTTTTTTCTACCTCTTATACATTTTAATTCTCAAAATAATGTCTGAAGGGCAGAAGTTGGACATGGAGTGTAGAGAGATGTAAAACTTCATGGCAGAAATTTCTGAGAGATATTTCCCTAGACCCACAGAGCTGATGTATGTGTGTAAAGGTGTGTATGTGTGTGTGTGTACAAAAAAAAAGACGATATCATGTGTTCAGGCTTCCTTATTTGGCTTCCTATACATAAAGTAATATCTATGCTTAGTTATGCAAAGCATTTATTAGTAGAACTTAATAATGTTTAAGAATATGTTTTCTGGTCTTTTTAAGTCACTGCTTTTTCCTATACTTCAGATGCCTCTATTCTGAACATTTTTTCATGTTATATCCTGTAAAGAGTTGTGTGAATTATATTGACATGTTTTCTTTAGTATTTTGTGTCATTAGAGTTTAAAATGTTATATCAAAACACTAAACATGAAATGAGTAGTTCGTTTTGATGTAGAAATCTCCTAAAAGTTCAAGATAAACTAATGGAGTGCTATCACTTTCTTTGAAGGATTTAGCTTCACAACTTCAAACAGAACTTGACAATGCTCGCAAATTGAGAGAGACTCAAGGACAGATTCCAGCAAAGGCTGCCAGAGAGGTAAGTGGAAAAATATTTTTCTTTTCTTTGCACTATCACAATGGTATGATACAGGTAGCTGCTGAATTAGAGAACATCAGATATACTTAGGAACATTAGAAAGTGTGACTTGAGGTGAGTGAGAATCCAAATCGAATTGTACTTTTTGTTGGTAAAGAAAACTTTCTCCATGGTACTTTAGAAAATTCAATAGGGTTTTTTTTTACTCATAATATTTCCTCAGCAAGGATGTATATCTTCCACTAAAAATGAAACTGATATGAGCTGACTGTTGCCTAACTGCTGTCTCTGAAGAAGCTGGCACTTCAAAAGTTATTCCTTTAGAAGGGTGGTGTTAAAGAAATGTAAGAAAGCTTCTTCTGTACCAACACTGATAGAAGGAAATAGGGTTAATATCTTAAGTTATGAGCTCTGTCCTCATGATGGTGGGGAAACTTTCAGGCAAAAACAAATATTCTTGTTCAGTTTGACCCAGTTCTACAGTGAAAATTCAGCTGGTAATGAGTTGAGTTTGAAAAGCCACTAACTCTTTTTTTGGTCCAAAAAGGCTTCATGTCAGACCTCATACATAAACTAGTATTTGTCCAGTCTTTAAAAGACAAACTAAACTGAATTATAATGTGTGGTCTCTCCTGACTACCTTGTGATGATAGTATTTAAGTCTCACACCCTGAATTCATAAGAATATAAAGTTACAAAAGCTCTGTGTAGGTAGACTCTGCTTCATTGCAATGCAGTTCTTCGGCATGTTTTTCATATATGGAAAAGATCCATTCAGATTTTAAAATTGGGAAGTAAAGAGCATGTTGTGGGTGGGCCTCAGAAATGTTGGTGGACACCTATTCCTTAGATACTGAGCAATGGATAACCATATTGGTCAGGCCTGGTCTTCAGGCATATTCTGATTTTTATCTTAATTTTTAATTAGAGCATTTTTACAACTAACAGTCATTGCAAAAACACCAAATGTAAGTATTTATGAACATGCCTTGCCTGTGCCTCTTTCCTGGCTTTTTCTAGCCTTTTTTGTGGTGTTTGAGTATGAGCAGTCCAGCAGAGCTGACAGTTGCTCTGTCCTAAGCCCTGCCTTTTTGATGCCAGGGTATTCTTACTGATTTTACAGCTTTGAATTGGTTTTGACTTCTGAGACACAGGCAGGATGTGTTTGGTACTCCTGTGTATCAAGGGCCAGCTATGTCACACTGTGGACTCAGCAGCCCATCCCATAATACAGGGGAAACTGATTCACGTTTAACTCTGCATGACTCAGGCCTTCTGTGGCACAGACCACCCAAGCACCAGCCTCAGTCACTTCAGCCAGGGGTATTGCAAGTGAGGTACCTGAAGGACTTTCCACAGAAATGGTTTTCCAAATGTCTATCCTATTGATCCCAAAGTTTGATAGCTTTGCCTCCATTACCAGTAACAAGCATGAAGCATTTTGTTTCAGGCAGTTCTGTCTGCTTCTGCAGAGCAGCATGGCCAATGTCACGCTGGGAAGTCCTAAAATGTGGCTTTGCCTTATTTCAGTTTCTGTTGGGAGAGCTGGGGAGATAAATCAGGAAGCAGAGAAGGCAATTTTGAATGCATCTCCCTAGGAAGTTTTTTTTTCTTAATTAATTGGACATGAATCAATTTCCCAATTCTGTTCCCTGTGTGACTGAGTGAAGACTTATGCTTGTATAAGGGGGTGTATGAATGGCTGGGGTTTGTACAGAGGACAGGATCAATTCTTTTGATAGAGGTGCTACTTTATTCTGCCTTATAGTGATCAAGAAACTACAGAGTGAAGGGACTACAAAGCACTAGCTTAAATCCTATTTTAATTTTATATCATTTTATTTTGTTTGTTTGTGAGCATAGAGGCAAATATAGCTTTTACAATCTGACTTAATGACTAGTTTTGTAATTTTTTTGACTTAGACAAGAATTCTACCCCAGGCAATCTCAAAAATGTGGTTGTGAAGTACAGTTTTCAAAAACTGATGTTTGGAGTTTAAAAATGTTTTGTTTCTCAGCTGATATATTTTGTGAAGTCTCAGCTTGGGTAGAATCCCTCTGTTGTTCACTGCAGGCTGCCTTAAGTATGTAAGCATATTAATTCTAGTATGAATACAGCTAAATTATTATATTGTATATTATATTGTATTTAAATGCTTGGGCCACATTTAGATTGTGCTTGTTTTGTCTTTAAGTTTGAGCAGGAGGCAACCTTCAGGGTCTGTGGAAATCAAAAACTTTTGATTTCACTTGGGATAGAATTAAACGATGCTTGTTTTCAGATGCTTATTGTCTAATTTGTCATGGGCATTTTGTGAAAGCAAGGCTGCACTTTGGGTCGTAGTGAAACTGTGCAAAGAGAAGGCTGCTGTACCACAGGGTTTCTGATTTGGAATAGGTGATGAAAATGATACCTATTGAATGTAAGGAGACAGCAGAAAGTTGTGGAGACTTCAGCAGTTAGAAAACAACTTCCATGTGATAATAGTTTACCTCTTAAATACAGTTTGTATTTCTGTTCTGCAAGTGCGACACAAATCTAGATTTTATTACCTTTGTTACGAGGATGTCACCTCTGCCATTGTCAGTACCAGTCACAACTGATTTAATTTATACTTTTATTCAGTATAAAGTTTATTCAGTATTTTCCACATCTGGAACATTAGCATTCCTTTGAGGCACATAATCTGCAGTAGGCTTTACTACTACAAAAATTGGAAGGTAAAAATTTAAATGAGGAAGAGGCAGAATATAGAATATATCCTTTGGAAGGGACTTATGAACATCTAGTCCAACAACATGGTAGTGGATGAATGTAGTATAAGAGTATGCATTTTTTAAAACTGTTTTCAAAGCCAAATGAAGTATGGCTTAGAAGAAAAGCTTCTCAACCCTAAGGTTTTTTCTATATGCCATAGAACATAATTAGTATGCAGGAAACTGAAAGTAGTCTCTGCTGAGCAAATGCTACAGACAGTTTTCAATAATGATGAATTGCATTTGAAAGACAAAATCAATACAAAATTGAATGAAAGCTGGAAGGTGGTACTTCAAGCAGAATAACATGGTAGGGTATAGTGCTACTGATTACTTAGAAGAGATGTCTGAAAAATAGGAACAGCTATAGTCTTTTCTGTTATTCACTTGAGAATATGTAGGGAAAATATGAATTATTTAATCACAAAAAATCTTCATTTGAATAACTGAATTTTCTGTGGAAGTCCTTCAGCCTTTGGTCTAATGTGAGTGTTTTTCTACTGAAGAATATTTAGTGCTTCTGTGAAGCCTCTTGGGCATAGAAGATATCCGTAGAGTAAGACTTCAATTTTGGCAGGCACAGCGCTTCATTTTACAATGGCTGACATGATGCTGCTTTAAAGGAGAAAACCTTTCCTAGGCTACCTGTCGCATCTGTAAGAGTAACAAGACTCCAGGCCATTGCTTGTGCATCTCAGGTGGAGAAGATTTATGGTGCAGGGAAGAGTTAATTTAGTGAGTTCTATGGCATAAGTGGGGTTCATCTTTTAGTGAAAACCTTCATAATATTAAGAGCTCCATGTTCTTCAAGTGCTTCTGCTATTTTTATTCAATTATTTTTTTGAGTATAAATAATAAGGTTATTATGTTTCCAACACCTTCTATGTGAACACAGATTTTGATGTGTTGAAGGTCTGATGTTTAATTTGGATTCCTGAGATTCATTTGACTCCAGACTGAGGGAGAATCCTAGGGAAACTAGCTCAATATAAATAATATTTTAAATTTTTTTTTTTTTAAGAACTGACACTGGATTTTAGAAAAGAAACTGAATAAAACAGCTTGGCTTAAATCTCAAATCCTAGTTGTTTGAAGGGGGTCTACAGGGAAGCCAGAGAGGGACACTTTGTTAGGAACTGTAGTGGTAGGACAAGGAGTAATGGGTACAAACTGAAAGAGGTGAAATTTAGGTTAGCTATTAGGAAGAATAGTTTTTTACTGTGAGAGTGGTGATGTACTGGAGCAGGCTGCTCAGGGTGGTTGTGGATGCCCCAGTCCTGGCAGTGTTCAAGGCCAGGTTGGACAAGGCCTTGAGCAACCTCGTCTAGAGGGAGGTCCTGCCTATGGCAGGGAGTTGAGACTAGATGATCTTTAAGGTCCATTCCAAACCCTTAATATTCTCTAATTCTATAAAATTGCATCCATTGCATCCCATTGTATATAGTTCTGCATTGGGAAAGACAGGATGGAACATGCTGGATCTTTATCCAGAGAAATTATTTGCTGCACTGTTACTATCCTGAGACAAGTAAACCATGTAACACTAGGAATAAGTAGCTGAGAGGAATCAGTTGTGGAACAAACCTAAAATAATGTTCTATTGGTTCCAGTAATGGGGAAAACAAGCATGTATGTTTATTTTTCATGTGTTTTCAAGATTGACCTGTTCAAAAATAGTTTAAAATGACAGTGATTCCTTGGAGAAAGAGACAGTTATCTCTAAGTAAGGTGGGGTGTGTGCATTTGTGTACATGTGTGTTTGTGTATATGTGTGAATACATGTGAAATTTAGATAGTGATTAGTACTTCAGAGTGGGAGGTGAAAGAAAGAAGGAAAATAGTTAATGCTTCTGATGTGTGAGGATTTTTTATTTAAAAAGAAACCAAGCCAGTGCTAAACAAACAAAAAGAAAGCAAAAGCCAAATCACCCTGAAAATTAACATTGAAAATTGCAGGTGTGCCAGGATGTTTAATTTTAGGTTTGGTGATTGAGACTATAAACACAGATATTTTTCTGCATTGAAAATATTTGGTTGTCAAAATTTACCTGTAATATGTTTTCATAACTTTCATTCTGATTTAACCAATGCAGAACCTAAATACAGCTGTAGTAATGCTTATAAAATTACCATATATAAAGAATCCTTTAAAAATTATTTGAAATTGTTTTGCAGAGAACTATAGCTGAGACACTTGTATAAAAATGAGAAGGCTGGGGATTAATGATCCTCACTAAATGCACAATAAAAATCTGAGATTTTATTTGGAACTTCAGATGGTGGGGAGTTAGAGCAACAGATGGCTCATGGCCTGTTTACTCTTAGATGTTTTCAGCTCATCATAATTCCTTATCTTGCTCTTCTATCACACTTGGATCTTGTCTGCAAGATGGCTGTGCCATTCTTTGTCCAGCAAAAGTTTGTGTTTTCCATACAGACTTGACTAGCTCTAAATGTAACGTGGAATAATGAAGGGGGTATACTTCTGCAGAACAGCTTTCATATCATTAGTGCATACTTTAAAAAAAATAATAGGTGCATGCTGTTATTGATCAGTATATTTCCTGAATATTCTTGTTGCTGTCAGTAGGAGAGGATTACACAATTATTTTAGACAAAGACATACTAAGACAAAGTGGTTTATCTTCCTGAATGTAATTTATAGGAAATAGGCTTTTACAATTAAAACATGTTGGAGAAATTGTATCAGTAACTAAACAATGTAAAATATCTTACAATTTCAGAACATGTAAACAGTATCAAAGGGCAGAATGGCTAAAACTTCTCAAGAGTTCTAACTGAGAATACAGAAACTTCCAAGTATGCTTTAATACCAAAGACAAAAACCATATCCAAGTGCCATGCAGCACTTGTAACTGATGGTGCCATTTTTTCTGGCTCTGTTTTTCTCCCAACACCATGTTAAATTTCTACATATTTTTACTGCTATATTTACCCTTTCACTGTGTAAAATCAGTTGATAAGATGAAATAGAAATCTGTGGAATTAAGAACCAACATGCTGCAGTACTTCTCTTTTTTTATGGTCTGACTGTATATGTTCTCTGTCAGACGTTCTTGCTGTAAAAACAAGTCGTCTAGTCATTACATTCTTTTTAAGTTTTCTTACAACTCATACCTAAGGTGGCTCATTGATGTGGCTAAGTGACTAACCATTTCAAACTGTAGCTAACAATTTAGAGTATCAAACTGAATATTTAGAGCTTTTTAAAAAGTTGTATTTTCAAGGCTATGTAGCTTCCTGATATCCAGTATTATTTTAAAGTTAGACTCAACTGCTTTACTTTTCCCCATTTCTAGGTGCATCGCTGGACGTTACATTACAAGTTATATGTTAGTTATATGTTACTATGCTGTAAGTTATATGTTACTAGTTCCACTGGCTGGCAGTATGAATTTGACTTTAAATTTGTGTGTGTGGCCATTCTACTTAAGAGATTCTGATCACTCTATCTTAAAGGTGCTCTAAGAAAATAAGTACTGAGCAGAAATAGATTTCTGCGTGCAGGGCTGATCAGAGACATTCATTGTAAAAAGAAGATTAATAAGGATTAATAAACTGCTTATGCTGAGTAATAAACAGTTTAGCCAAAATAACCTTTTTTGTAATAGAAGAACAAAGAATTGCTGAATTTTAAGGTGCAACTGATTTTATATGCATAAGAAAAAAGGAAGTTTTTTACATATTGTGTTATTAATCAGTGTCACTCACTTATTGGCAGAAAGAAAGCATAGACACCTATCCTTTTCTATGGTTTGCAGTTTTGGGGGGTTTTTTAGGCTCATGCTTTACACACAAACCAAGCACTACCTGATACAGTTGCTATTCTATAGACTAGTTCACCTCTGTGTTGCAGCCTGCTTTAGATTTTCTAATGCTCTCTTCACTGTTAAACACAAGGGCTTAATTATGGCAGTCTAGCTTTCTGATCTTGTAAAACCTTTTAAAAATCCCATTACTGTGTTAGCACCTTTTGAATGTGTAATAGTGACTCATTAATATATTTATGAAGTCTTTCTTGAAATACTAAATTTTTAACCTAATTTTTAGAAGTTTGCTTTTGCTTTCCTTTCTCATGCTGCTAGTTCTCTTCGTCTTATCTTTTTTCTGCTTTAAGAAACTCAAATCAAAGATACAACATCTATACAGTGGACTGCTGTTACAGACCTCGGACCATTTTAATTTCATCTTCCTGTGAGATGCACACCTCAGTCTTGCTATAGACAATGGTTAACCTACTGATTTTTAAAGACATGACGTTGAAGGTTAAAGTGCCACGATTCACAACAAATTTTAGAGCCTGAAGGGGAGCTTAGATGCTTTGAAACCTGTTACTTGGGGACTCCAGCCTGGGAATAAAATGACTCCTGAATATGAGACATGGTGCCCTTAGGAATAGCCAGCGCT
Organism: Donacobius atricapilla; assembly: GCA_013397315.1. Classification (NCBI taxonomy): domain Eukaryota; kingdom Metazoa; phylum Chordata; class Aves; order Passeriformes; family Mimidae; genus Donacobius; species Donacobius atricapilla. The sequence goes on from WBMY01003247.1 coordinate 246,191, forward strand.
GAAGGAGGCAGATGCTCTTCCTACACGGGATTTACTCATCCTTCTGGTAACTGGTGGCTATGTGTGAATGCAACCTGAGAGCCTAGCAGAGAGGGTAACTGGAGTGGGAAGAGAAGGAGCAGTGGAAGAGAACAGGAGACAGTGGATGGAAGAAATAGCTGAGTCCAGCACTCTGAGAAGTGCTAACTATCTTTTAGACACTTAGTGATATTATAATGTAAGGGCAGACTTTTCCAATAGAGGAATAAGGCAATATTCAAAGCATTTCCATTTGCCAGAGACTGTAGGGGAAAGGAAACAGGTGGCATGCTTAATGGCAGCATCTGATTTGACAAAGCTAGCATTTGGTTGTAGAGACTTGCTCCTTGTTGAAGACTGTTCTTTTGTTATTCCTTCATTACACTGTGCTCATACCATTCAAATGTAGCTCTGAGTAAACATTTGCAGAAAGCTTTCAAATCATGCAGCATCCGGCTTTTTGTTGGCTCAGTAATTAAAAAAAAATAGGTATTTTTTTTAGCTTTCGTTGTTCCCTCCCCGACAATACACTGACTATTAAAATATGTTTTACTCCCTTTAGCTACTAGAATTGAAAAACAGTTGTAATTGAGTGGATCTTATCTCAGATGCTTGGCCTGATTATTCCATTTGTTCAGTTGCTCCAGTGTCTGTTTCTCAAATTAAGCTGTGAACCTCGTGTGGCAGAGGATTTCCACTTCCTCCTGCAGGATTATGGAACAGGGATAATAATCTCTGGAGAGTTCAAAAATCTTTTTCAGATCTGTATCTTATTTATTTATGTGTTTAATTTAAAGCTTTTATGTTTCAAAACCAGACTTCCCTGCTTTTTTTGTTCAGTTGAATGTTAATTGCTATATAGCAGTTCGTACATTTGGTGAGAACAACTGTGTGTTTTGCATATTTAATTGGCCTGAAGTAAAAATTCATGTTCCTTAATTAATGGCAACAAACAATTCCTCTCTCATTCTGGAAATAGACACTATTTTTATTCATTTCAAACTGTAAATTATATTGTTTGTTTAGCAATCATCACAAGATTCAGGGGTAGTGACTGAACCTCTTCTCCAGTTTCAATTTTAACATTTAACAATAGGTATATTAAAAGTACTCTAATATATGTTTTTAAACTTACATTGTACCTAATAGAAATATTTATCTGATCATAATTATTAATGAGTATTTATTATATCACAATGACCACATTGTGTTGCCATATGCCATGTTATACAGTCATGGGAATGCAAGGGTAAAGAAAATATCAATACATAAGAAGAGAACACTGAGTAACTCTTACAGTTAGATTGATATCCGCACTCCCTTGAAAAAGTCTATTACTTCTGTGAGTTGTGGATTTTTCCTGCAAAGGCTCTTTCTCAGTATGGTGAAATTGTTCAAGAGTAGAGGAAATCTGGGTTTTATTATACCTGTGTGAACTTGTCCATTACAAATGTTAGATCCATTGCCCCAGAATTCCCAGGATCAGCCTTTGGTACATTTTAAAGCTTTTTATTATATTGGCTGCTTTCCATTATTTTTGTACTGAGACCTGTTTGGGGGATATAGTGTATGCTGAAGGATGTGGACATTATATATTGGAATTCTTTTTTGGAAGCTCTAGTGAAAATCATTACTTCATGGCAACTTACTTAAAAAAACTCTTTTTACTGATATTTCAGTTAAGATGATTTCTAAAGTTTGTCCAAGTTTTTTTTTCTCTTTTTCTTTCAAAAAGTGTTGCTGAATAAAATACAATTAATTAATTAATATTATTCAACTGTTACCTTCTGATAATGCTGTAACCATTTGAGCATCATTTCTACGAGAAAGCTTTTTGCTCCTGATGTGTTTAGAAATAGCTTTACAAATTATTGTTAGTAAGATTCTTCTAAAAATCAGTTTTTTGCATTAATAAAATTAACTTTCTGTTATGCTGTATTTTTAAGTCAGTTCTATTTAGATAGGGTTTTGAGTTCTGAAGGATGTCTTTACCTCTAATAACATCTTTAATCTGAATAATCATGTTTGGCTTGCATGCATTGGATTCATTTTGGTTCCTAGTTTGCATTTGCTCTTAGTCTTTCACATGACTTCACATTAGTCTTCATACTGTCCATAATTATTTTATCCTTTTATCTGCTTTCTTTAATCTTCTTTGAAGGATCACTTCTATTTTTTTGTACTTTGTATTCTAAAGCTAAAAATTACTGTAATTTTTTGCCTTTTTTTTCCCCCTCTGTAATATTCAATCTAAATACATTATAGTCAGTATGTGCTTTGTGTCAGGACTCAGGACTTTTGTAAATTAGGGAGAAAAAACCTCAAATGCTCACAAGGCAGGCAAAACCTGGCCAGCTGTAGGGTTCTGACTCAAAGAATTCGGTATGTATTATATCTGTTGCTCCCCTCTCCATTCCCTGTCCCTGTCCCAACTCATTCCGTGGTTTAGATCCAGAGGATTCTCTTCTGTTGCTTGTACGTTAGTGTGTAAGCATGCAGAAATGGGAAGAAAAAAGAAGGTGCAAATGTTGCTTGGATCTAACATTTTAGAGCCCTTCTTCAAAAGCAAAGAAAGTCTGACACATAGAACACCTTGTGAATTCCATTAACTTTTGGGAAAATAACAGCCTGCACATCAATGACATGCTTTTTAAAATGTCTCTATTAAGAATTTTAGGGAAGACAAATTTTCGGATGGATGTCTTTAAAAGGAACTAAATGTTTCTAAGTTGATATAAGAACCTGGTATTTACTGTTCTTTGCAGTTGTTGAAGCACTGCTGTTGTAATGACTATTGATTTTAGTGTTTTGTATTCTTTAAGTCATATACAGTGAGGTTAAAGTTTAGAGACTGGGAATGGAAATGTTCATCCTTTTTCTTGTCTCTGTAACACAAAGTTGTGGGGAAGGAGAGACCTGAAGTTTTAGCATCGTTTTGGAGACTCCATTCAGGCAGTGGGTAAAAGGAGCTGAATGACTGGAAAGATGCTCCTGACTGGAGTATTTCACATAAAGAGGGCCCTTCAGAAGTGGTTATTTGGTAGATTATTCACTGAAAACTGTAAAGGGTCTGCTGTGTGGATTTGACTATTCCGCTTGGGAGAGCTTTGGATCCCTACTTGGCCATGTTGGTGTGGGGAGTTTAGAACAAGGTGGGGTTTGTTCCTCTGCAAAGGTCTGTATCATTTTAGACTAATTAGTAATGCTCTAGATTTTTGAGTTTTCACTGCAATACCAATGGTTATGTGTTCAACCTCCAAACTTGTAAAGTTACTCAAGTTTTAACGGAATTGTGGCATTTGAGAAGTTTCCTGTAATACATTCTTATTGATGTTAACTTCATCTTTGCTTTCCTTATCTGCTGTGAATAAGGTTTTATGGCATAGTGATGACTTGAAAACATGGTCCCCCCAGTTTAGCTGTTTGTGTTTCAGTCAGCTGTGACCTTTTCATCACATGACGTGTGGGGTGAATGCACACAACTTTTTTTTCTATTACGATGAACCAACTTTTCTCCCCCTCCCAATAGGGACAAAAGCCCCTACCTTGTGAAAAGGTAACAGGTGAGGTACAGGTTACATACAGATAACATATATCTGGCTGATGCTGGAAGTAAGTCCTGTTGTATTCTCTGAAAATATCAGTATTCTTACTGGAGCGACAGTGGTGCTGGACATCTTGGTTTGTTTTGCAAAATGAAATTTGCCTTTGGTGTTACAGAAAGGAGAGGCCTGGCTTACCCAGGCAGCTTTTTGGTCTGTAACTTCTACCTTCATATGACTTTCTTTGGAAAAATGTAATTAAGCTGTTGAGTATACTTCAGTATCTACAGGTTTTTCAGACTTTATATGGGTTTCTGGGACAAGCTTTCCTTAGACGAGGATGGCAGGTGGAAAGCAGTTTGGTAGAAAATAGCTTGAAGTGAAGATTTATGAAGTTGTTTATAAGATTTGACAAAGGCTGTCCTAATATCATCTGATTAAGTAGTGACCCCATTATGTGCTCTAATTTAATCAACTGATTTACCTAAACATCTTTGGAGAATAATCAGGAAGTTCACAGGCTTTAAAATGATTTTTTAATTATTCTTAACATTTTAGAAAGTTAAATGCTTACTTTTTGGTGAAGAATTTCTGCCTTTTTTTCTCCCCCTCTGTTATGTATATAGATAATATATCTTTATTTAAGTTTGGGAACGCCGTCATGAATTGGGGGCCCTATAAAGAACTCTCCATTAAGACAGTTTCTATAACTTTTTGGGGAACTGAGGTGAGGATGGTCATTCCCTACACCTCCAATCCACAAAAAAAGTGGTAATGGGCTGTAGCTTTGTGGATGGTTTTCAGGATTACAGCATTCTAATGATGGTGGTGTATATTAATTCTGTATTATCTGTTTAACTCTTCCAGAAGCATTGCGTGTCTTCTAGAGATAAAGCTTTATGCGAAAAAAACAAGAATACAGGCTTGGTTCTTTTGGAAAGAAAAGCTCTGCATTTAACTAATTGAATGCATTTTTAACATTTTTTTCTTTTTGCATGTGAAAAGAATACCTCACTAAGGTGAAACTGTCTACTTTGAATTATACTGAACACACAAAATGTAAAGAATCTGTTACTTAATCTTTAGGATTTTAAACATTCGTCTAATGAATGTCGATTAGGTATTTCTTTTGGCTTGTCTGTACCATCTGTTTTAAAATATGTCTTAAAACCTGACACAGGCTTCAAGCTGTCAAGAAGATGAACAAGTGGTCCTTGTCAGAACAGATGGAAGTGGAAGGGCATGGCCTGTGATGGGACCAACGGAGCCACTGGAGCCAAAAGGAGGACGAAGAAAGCAGCAGATGGTACGTTTTACAAATCTGAGTATTGAACTGCAATTCTTATATGATTTTGTAGTTTTACTTTTATGATGCCATAATTAATGAGTATCTTATCAGAATGTCAATAGGTAATTAAAAAGTTCCTTTTGGAAGATGATAGTAATTAATTATTAGACGACATATTTATTAAGCATATATTTAGTTTATTTTCAGATCGCATTTCCCAAGGGATCACTTTAGGGCTTATTTAAATGCATGTTTAAGGAAAAGTTATCACAGTCTCTTAGTTTATATTACATAAAGTTATGTAAATAATGAAGATTAGCAGAGCTGTATATTTCCAAATTAAGAAAGATTTTGCTGAGGTACTCAGGTCTCAGGGGCTAATTTCACTTTAGTTCTAATAAAAAATATGGCTACTGATGATATTAATAATTATGACCTAATCTTTGTAACAAAGTGCTTTGGGGAATAATAAGCTTGGAAGCTGGAGCATTGTTTTATTCTTAGGATAATTGCTTCCAATAGTAAATATAGTAGCACTTTGATCTTTTTGACAAAAGAGGAGGTGACACTACCTCATAATTCTAGCAAGCATTCTTGATTAGTAGGACAGATCAGTTTGCAACACTGCTATGGTGAAGTGAAAGACACAAGAGGGTGAGGAATTTGTTGTCCTGTTGTTTCCATTTTGGAAAATGCTATCCTGCTTTATGTTAGTGACCACTCCTTGTCCTCCTTCAGAATTCAGTTTAGTCCTGTCCTAAGGAACATCTCTATTCTCTTGTGTGCTTTGTCTAAGATGGCAACATTTTCCAGAGGTAACATATTCACACAAGTTTTCAGTACTGTCAGTGATTTCTGTGTTTCAGTAATGTCTGTGACTTTACAAAAGCTTTTGAGTTGCCAATAATTTATAATAAATTTAAAAGAAATGATAAAATTACTTTTTAAAATATTTCTATTTTATGAGCTAATTAACTGTTTCAGTGAAGTACTGTCTATCTTTCCCGAGTGGTAATGTTGTAGCTCTGGTACCTTAAGGATGTTAAGAATATAGTGAGTTTGGGAAGAGGTTGTATTTTTATTTAGACATAGTGATGCAGTTGAAGAAAGGGAAACGTGTTTTTCTCCTTAGATAAAATGGAACTGTTAGCCCTGTTGTTTTGGATCTGCTTAGCTTGATTTGTCATTCTTTAAATTTGTTGTAATTGTTAGGGTCTGAATTTCATAGCTGATCTTTCTCATTAGGTTAATATTTATTTTTAATGTGTTTGCTTCCAGATGCCTACTCACGTAGATAAAGAGAGAGTAAGGTATTTTCAGGATGATGATAGTATGAACCTGAAGGATTTGGTCAAAAATGAGAAGATGAGAACAGCAGAGGATCAAAACTCATTGTTCATGCGTATGGCATCAAAGGTAAGATGTTGTGTGTATGACTTTTTAATTAAGCGTGTTATTATTAGAAATATCAGGGAGGACTTGAAGCTTGAGTAAAGAGAAGGCCTGGAGGAAGATGAGAGCTGTTTATGGTTACATAATTATGCAGGACTGTCAAAAATGGGGGTCATTGTAAATTGTAAAATTTCCAACTACAAAGCAGGGATTTTTCTAGCATTGTGAAACATCTGAGCTGATTCTTAAGATCCACTTTAGAGAGTCACTGGAGAGATGTACATATTTTAGTGATGTGAGTCGCCTGTTCTATTTTAAATGCCGTCTTAAAGGCATTATGGGTATAAAAGGAATTAAAATGCCTCATTCAGGCACAGGAGATTATGCTGTAGAACTCTCAAATAAAAAGGAAGAGATCCCATCATAGGTTTTGAGTCAATAAATTCAGATGAAAGACAGAGTTGCCTCTGAAAGCAAAATGTTGGTAATCTTGAAGCTGAGTGAGGCCATGACTGTACATACACAAGAGGCTGTTGATGCTTGATTTGAGAGTCATTGTGAATCTGCAAACATCGTCTCAGTGCTGTGAGATTCAAAGGAGAATCAGAATTTTGGAGGTTATGAAAAGGAAGAATTTAGGAACATTTTAAAGCATGTAGTGAATGCATGGTGCACCCCTATCTTGAGTGCTGCCGAAGCTGTTGAAGCATACCCTGTAATCAGGGGCACAGAATGGTGGCTGTTTGAAGAAAACCTAAATAAACAAAATTTCTTCAGCTTGAAGGGAGTGGGTGGATGGGTAGGGGAAGGCAGCTGATAGGCTAGAACAATTAGCATAAAAGTTTAATAGAATACAATTATTTTTGGTTCTCATATGGGAAGTGGCCACAGAACAGAGTTTAACATGAAGGTTTGAGATTTTTTTTCAGTGGCGGAGGTAATTGTAGAACTTTTGTTGTAGATCATGAAATGCAGTGGAGACCTTAATTGTGAGTGGGAGCAAAAAAAGATGTAGCAACTTAGTGAAATAATGTTTCATTGTTAAATATGAAATAAGGAGATCTAGATAGGTTTTGGCTCAGGATTTCCACAGTAAATGCTGAGAGCTGCAAATGTGTAGCAGAAGAGTAATTTCTATGAGCTTTCCCCCATTAATTTTAGCCATTGCTGGAGATTGATTTTGCCACATAAAATGGTCATACTGGGTGAGAAAGCAACTGGGTTTAGTATGTTTCATTCTAAAGGCCTTTTCCTCTTCTTTGGGTTTAATTTTTGTTTTTGTTTTCTTGTTTCTGTTTAGTTTTTTTGAAGGATAGATTTTATTAATAATGTTACAAGAATGTATTGTGTTTCCTAGCCCATGCAAATACTTTATTTTAGTTTTGCAAGGCTCAGAATTCCTACTAGCTTCAGTGAGCTTTGGATCAGATGCTGTGTAATGTGTTTCTTTTTTGTTACTAGGCAAAGATGTAGTACATCACATTGTTTTATTAGAACAAGTTTCTTGACTAACCTTTTAAGATTGAGCCATACTGTTTATTTACTGGCCACGTGTACTGGAGCATGTGCTCGAGGTAGATATTTTGTCAAAACCACTACAATGTCCATATTTTAATTCATGGTACTGTAGTCCTTCAGTCCTGTGCAACGTCACATTTAGGTTTTGAAAGTATTGTTGTTCGGCTTTCATGAAAAGAAGCATCTCAGATGCCAATTGTTCTTCTCCATTAAGATCTAAAATGTTTTTGGTAGTTTCTGTGCAGGTGATTCCCAGATCCTGTCGCCAGAAAATGTGATGGTCTTCCCCAGATGGTGGTTGTTTCTTGATCTTACATTAAGAAACTGGCTCCTAGGCCTCCCTAGGGTTCCGTGTCTTTCCATGTAGAATGCATTCTTATTCACAGCACAAGATCAGTGTTACCTTTGAAGTGTTGGCAGCAGTCTGAAGAATTTGGGTATGATCTCAGATATTCTAGATGATTATTTATGTACTTTATAAGCCTATACTACATGGAGTATCTGCATTATGATCTGGGGCTTAGTAAGTTAGTCTTCAGAATTCTTGCATCTCTCCTCAGTGGTTTCAGCAAGGTGTTTTATTCCAGCAGGAAGTTTAGCAAACAAACCTCTTTTGCCAGTTTTAGTTTGTTAATACAGTACACAAATTTGGCACATGCAGATTATTTTCTCTTTCTGCCTTTGTTTGAGAAACAAAAAAATTATCCACAAAAATTAATGTCATATTGCAGAAGAGTGGTGGGAGGAAACTGATGCAAGTCTACAAATGATACTACCTGGGATGGGAGAAAGGGGATCCTGTCCCTTAAATTCTGTTCAGTAATGTAATTCATGTAATCACTGTGAATTGCCTAAGGCAGTAGTATAATTTCCTTCATAGATTTTCCCAGGGCTTCTATCACTTTCCCAGACTATGTCCAAAAGAAACTTCCAGCCCCACAGCTGTTGAGGATGGAGGGAATAGGCACTGCTCTCACAAATGGGAGCAGAGTGAGAGCTATAGACCAGCATATTTTCTGGCTTTTACACAGCTGAATGCTCTGCTCTAGATCAGAGTTACTCTCCTGATATTTACTGCTTTAATGGTATTTCAAATTAAATACAGGCTAGTTGTTATTGAAGATAATAACATAATTGCAGTTTTGTAGAGAGAGATGGGGATGTTGAAATAGAAGGGTATAATTCATGAAAGGATCTCAAATGGGACTTGAAAGAAATATCAGTGCCATGGACCCAAAGTCTCTATGAAACATCTGTCTAACCCCATTGGCAAGTGGAAGTCTGTATGTTATCTCATGCCAGACTCCCACTCAGATTGACAGATTAAACATATGCAGTGTTCGAGCCATACTTGTACTTACTAAATCTTTTTCCCACCTCTCCTTTTCTCAAGAGCTCAATGAGATGAAGTGAATGGATTTTTCCTTGCTATTTGTTTACCTGTTGAGCCTTTGTTTTTAATTTAGATTCTGACTTGTCATTGTCCTTTTGTCCATTCTTATTGTTGTAGTCATGGTTCTAAGACAACCCTGCTGTGCTTGAGGCTTTTACCCCCTATTGCCCTTTGGCCTCTCTTTGAAGGTGACTGAAGTGGGTGTCGATTATCTCAGTTTGAGGTGCTGTTTTTCCCACAGCCATGCCATGCATGGTATTATGTCAAATTTATGAATACCATGAAAAAGGCCCAAATCTTTAATTTACAGTGATGGAAAAAACTTTTCAAAAACCCAGCGCTAATCTTTTTGATATATGGAAAAAGAAGCAGGACTAGAGTTTGATTTGTTGATGTTGCACTGTTATGTCTTAAGGAAAAAACCATCCATTTAAATCACTATTTCTACTTTTCATTTTCTTCACCTTTGAAAGTGGTTTTGGTTCTCACTGTTGTAGAAGCATGACTTTAGGATACAAAAAAAGTCAATAAAACATTTGAAAACTGGTTTTTTTCTGACATTTGTAGCGTATGAAGTATGTGTGAAGTCTTAGATTTTCACTACTGATAGCTTTAAGTACCCTGTCTGTAGTATCTTCAGCCCCTGATTGTTGTAAGTGGTTCAATTTTCCCAAATTCATGCTGTTAAGACTTATGTAATCCTTCCACTTATGTCAGTAGATGCTTGTGGGTGTTTTGAGAGTGATTCCTAGAACATTACCTCAAGAGAAATTACCTTGTATTTGTATGTATTAATTCTACTAAAGCTTTTTCCCCCCCTTTTTATATTTTACTTAAAGAAAGAGAGGACAATTAGTTTGTATTGTTCATCAGGACATTTTAATTTTGGCCAGAAACTAATTTTATTTTAAAATATGTGCAATAATTCCTAAGAGGAATTCAGCAGTGAAAAATAAAGTGCTTTATTAGTAATGCTGACCTTCCTTAATGGATTTAGCCAAGAGGTATTCTGGTATTACAGGTTTGCAAAAAGGAAATTCGCATGTTTCTTTTCCTTCCTTCTGTAAAAGTCTGTAAAATGGAAAATTACTTTCAGCCTTATAATTTTTACTTGCTGCACAAATCTACCTGTTCACATTTTTGCATTTCCTTCGTTGTAAACCAAAATAATAGTATTGAAAAAACCTTAGAAGCTAAAGGGAAAAATGCAAACAGTTTCTTCTGCTGCTACTATTATGCAATGAACCTTTTCCTTCTCCTTCTTCACATGATGAAGCAGTTTTAGCACAATATTTAAGAGACACGATAAAACCAGCAAAGCTCTGGTGCCCTGTTGCTTTTTACATTTACTTCAAGATCATGTGCATGGTTTGCTGTAAATAATTACTGCGAAAACCCAAGAGAAATAATTTCCGACACCTTGTTCTGCTATTTTTCAATTCAAAGCGCTAAACATCCTTTGTGTGGACACAAAGTTAAAGCTGTTCCTGCATGTGGAAACAAATCGACAGCAGTGACAGCTGCATTAGGGAAGAAAACCTGGGAACAGTAAGAACTGTGTAGATGTAGCCCATTCTAAATGACTGCATAAGCATTTAGGATTCTCCTAGAATTATGTTAAAATTACAAGATATGTTGGAAATGAAGACTTCTGCCGAACAATCTTTCCTAGACATTAAAATTATGGCCAGGAGTAACTGTAAAGTGAAATGCTAATCAGAATTTTAATAGGAGAATTCTATGGCTGAAGGTATTTTTGTTCAGTTTACATTTTATGCCATTGACTTTATATAGTTTTATATGTCCTAAAAACTACTGATAGCAAAATCTACAGTTTTCATTTCAAATAGGAGAAACAAAAAGGAGGTTGGTCCCTAGCCATTGAGCAGTCCTCTGTCGTCTGTTTTTTGCTTGACTTCTGCTGCTCAAACCTGATCCTGAACTACCTTGCTCACCAGCATGGTGGGTAATCTTTTCTTGTCAGTGACACAGGCCTTAAAAGCACTCCGTGCACTGATATCTTAAAATCCTTTGATACTATGTGTTTAAAATATTCTTTATTTCAGTGTGATGATAGATGTTGAAAATGCCTATTGACTGACTTATACGATGAATTAAACCAACAAATTCAAATGTCTGTGTTTACAGGGAGACTGGAATTGTAATAAGGTTTACATGATAAAATTCTGTAATTTTATCTTTGTTCGTCTTAAACAATTACCATTTGAGATCAGAAAAACTTTTCTGAGGTGGTTTTATTGTTCAGAATAGATGCTAATTGCTGAATAAATTTAAATGTGATGAGATGTATTCTTATGTCACTCAGGTTTGTATTCTAAAATAATAGATTATTATTCTTTGCAGCTTCCTAAAATATATTATGATACAACATTCCACAAATATTAACTCTGTCATTTAAAGACGTCAGTGTTGCCATGACAATTTAAACCCAAACTGATACATTTTATACAATCTATAGACTTTTTTCCCCACAAATTTTTCAAGCAGATGCACTTTTATTAGCTTACATGGAAGTAACTCTAGCTATGATTGCGTTAGCAAGGAAACAGGAAAAGCATAAGTTCAATAGTTGCATACAAATTGGAGCAAGAAAATAAGCAGAAAAGAAACAGTACAGAAAAGCTGAAAATAACCCACACTGGAACCATGCAGGTATCTTTTGTTCCTCTGCTAATTGTGTTTAATAGAATTTCCCATTTCATCCTCAAATTTCAAAGGAAATTTGAAGAGGGGAAAAAAGTATACTTGAGGTATTATACAAGTATAATCTCGATCATTAGGAGTTCTGTCTCTTAAGGTTTCCTTTCAGTATCACAATGATACTAAATTCTTTAGCAAGGCTTTTTTTTTTGAAGGGGCCACCCAAAAAGCAAGTAATAGCTGCAGAGGGAGCAATAAGAAACACAACGTGCAGCACGCTTGAGGTGGAGTGTGTAGGAAACCAGCAGTGTATAAGACTCCAGGGGTTTTACTGTGGAATAAGAAAAACAGAATTGGTTTAAAATCAAGCTATAAGATATGGTTCCAGTGGCCTGAATACAGGTTGGCAAAAAAATGAGGCTGACCCTACCTTGCACAGATTTGCAAAAGTTACTTTAGGAAGTAGCCCCATGCCACGGTACCTGATGGCTTCATTAATGTAACAAATTAAGAAGGGCTTCAATTATTTAGTAAACAGAATGTTCTATAATGAAATAATTCATGTAATATATTCATATTATTCATGGTAATTATCATGATAAGGATTTAATCAGAAAGTACAACACTGTAATTTTTCCCTCTCTCAAATCATTCTAATTTATGCATAGTCAGATGCTGATTTCTTTCTAAACTCCTGTGCTGAATGCTTAGAGATCTTACCCCTTTTCCTAGGGTTTTAGCCACATTTGCACTGTATTTGAGCTGTCCAAATGAAAGCCCAGAGGGCTCCTGAGAGAAGTTTGGATGCCTTCCCTGACTGGTGTTTAAATGTTCGTGTATTACAGGCCTCTCTTGGCCAGGGCAAGCACAACTGTGATTCTTCTGTGTTGGTTAAACAAAAACTGCATCCTGGCTGTGGAAAATCAGATGGATGGTAGAAATGACATAGTTGCACAATTGTGCTATGAGATGTGGGAGGCTGTGTCATTTTGCCTGGTGCTAAGAGTCCTAAAGCTGCCTTTGTGTCCTCTGGTTAGTCAGTGCTTGCCAAAAGAGAAGGGAAAGCTGGAAAAAAATTAGGGTGTATATGAAGGAAGAATGTGGCAGACAAGCCGAGAATAAAAGTGAAGTAGGAAAAAGAAGACTGGAGACTGTAGAGCTGTTCTGTCTTAAGAACATGTCAGTTTAGCATAGCTCTGGGCTTTGGTCAGCATCTGGTAGAAACAAGGGCTTCAGATATCTAGATTGCCCTTGTAGATATCAGAATTTCCTTTGTTAGTTTTAGGTAATTCAATGATGTATTGTAGGACATTGCAACTTTAAACTGATAGATCAAAACGACTTCCTGCTTCTTTCTGATCTCTGTGCAGCACCTGAGCAGCAAGGGTGATACCAAACAATATCAGTCATGGCGAGGGAGCTAAATACACAACTTCCAAAATGTGTTGGCTTTCATGTTTAGCAGGCCTGATCCTGCACCTACAATGGAGAACAGCAGTTTTCCAGCAGCTCTAATACATCAGCATAGTTCCTTCTTTGGATGTGCGCTAGCTCTGTCTTTTGTATGGAAGAATATATGTATGAAAGAAATTGTTTTTTAAATGATTATTTGCTTTCCTTCTGGCATTTTAAAGAACAATTTCTTCTTGTTCTTTCAATTCTCCTTTCTTTTTGAGAGATTTAGTTATAGCCGAATAATGCAATTGGCAGAACTCACTGGGCACCTTATTGTACAAATAGAAGTATAAATGTTTTAAAAGAGGGATGGAGCACCTCTCCTATGAAGACAGGCTGAGAGAGTTGGGGTTCTTCAGCCTGGAGAAGAGAAGGCTCCAAGGAGACCTTATAACACCTTCCAGTACTTAAAGGGGGATTAGAAAAGAGAGGGAAAGCAACTTTTCACACAGGCAGATACAAGGGCTAATGGCCCCAAACAGAAAGAAGGTAGATGTAGTTTAGTTATTTGGAAGGAATTCCTTACTTTGAGGGAAATCAGGCACTGGGACAGGTTGCCCAGAGAAGTTGTGGATGCCCCAGCCTTGTAGTGTCCAAGACCGGGCTGGATGGGGCCCTGAGCAGCTTGGCTTAGAGGAAGGTGATCTTTAAAGTTTCTTTCAACCTAAACGATTGTATGGTTCTATGATCTGTTGGTCATGACTGTACCAGAAGGAACAAAATCTGGATTTTAGACAGCACCTAGTTTATAAAAGTTTGCTACTTTTTATGTAAGAATTTTGCTTTGGATCCCAGATATCATGTTGTATACAACAATTTAACCATCTTGAAGAGAGGCATCTTTCAGGCTGTTTCATAAGATGAATATTTATTCTATCACAAGGGATTCTGTGAAGTGTTTTGAAAAGTACTGTTATTTAAAAGAGGTTGTGTGTAACAAACCAGGAATTTCCATGACTAGTTCTAAGTGCAAGCAGAGCAAAGTAGTAATGGTATTCTGTGCTATGTGTGATACCCCTGATAGACAAAGTGTTGTGATTTCCACTCTTCCTTTCCTTTCTAGTCTGCCAACTGTCATGTTTCTTGTGTATTTCCATTCCCATGGCAGAATTTTTCTTTAAAAGAGAACTCCGAACTTTGTTTAGTAATAACAAAATGCTGCAATTCTCTAATCACTGCTTCTGCTGCAGGTCTAGCTTTACCTTTTTAATGCTTGTATGACACAAGAACAGAGACTTGATTTTAGACACTCAAACCACTACATATTTTTTCTAAGTCTTGGGAATCTCCTTTTTCTGTTAAATGTAGAATTACAGCATTATAGTAATACAGAGGAAGAAGACTGTAGTTGAACTCTTGAACTGTTGATTTTAGTCTGCAGTTGCTTCCAGTAGGAAATGCACATAAGCAGTTAAGTGTATTATAGCTGAATAAAGTAATATTAAGGAGGCTTCTCATCAGTTGTTTTATAAGGAAAGTACTGAGCATAGTTAAAATAAGGTATTGATCTGTGTTAGAGAACTGCAGTATTTGGGAAAAGCAAGAGCTGCTGTCTTTTTTGGGCAAAGTTACTCATGTACTCTACAAAAAAAAAAAATCTGTCCTTTTTTTATTGTATGTATAGATAGATAGATAGATAAAAATAAAAGTAACTACAGAAACTATGCCTAAGATATTTGGAAGAATTTCTTTAGTTTGGAGACTGTGTTTCAGTTAGGATAGCATGCCTTCCAAATGCCTTCAGTTAACATTAGTCCTTTGCTAGGGCTACCTTAGTCAGTATCCTAAAATATATCAAGATTTGTTGTGGTGTGCAACAGGTGCACTCAGAAAGACTTAGTATTGAAGGCAAAGACTGTTTTCGTCCCAAAATGGCTTAGTCCTATTCACTTGGTTAGAATAACTGTTGGCATATTTTCACAGAATGTGAATATGAAGTGCAGAGTCATGGTCTAGTTATTTCACAAAAGATGATTTAATAGTAGTTGTAAAAGGAAAGGAGAGGATAAAATATATGATATAAATGATATATAAAATTGTGCATCTATTTAAAGATAGCTGAAGTTATGTCAAGATAATACTGAAATACCTAGCCCTTAATTTGTAATGGAATATAGTAATATACTCTTCTCACTGCTGTCACATATCTATATTTTAATATCTGTGCTGAGTTTGTGTATGACTGCTCTCAGGAGAGGTACCTGATGATTCCATCTGCAGCAGATGCCATATGAAAGGAAGAAATGCTACTGCTTATGTACCTAATGCTTTTCTCAAGGAAGGGTACTACAAAGAGCTCAGTATTTTTTCTTGCTACTATATAAATGCGTGCAATTTTTCTGCATATCTTTTCAGCTCATGGAAAAAACTGACAGAGACTACTACACTCTAGATGACATGTTTGTTTCCAAAGCAGCCAAGAGAGCACGCAGTGGGGAAGAGGAGGAAGTACAAAGAAGAAAAGCAATCCGTGAACACCAGCAACTCGCTGCATGCATGGAAAAGTGCCCCTACTGCTTTGATAGCACTGAACTTTCTAAACATCTTATTATTGCAATTGGCACCAAGGTAAGAAAATAGCAATTTAACACAAATGTAGAAATAAAAAAGAAATTGTGTTAGAGTGTTTAGAATTAGGAATGAAATTGCTTCTATGGGAGGATTTATTGTTCTGCATCTTACTTTCCTTGCCCTTTCAGTTGATTCCACAACTTCATCAAGGGTGAGGAGGAAAAAGGTATAAATCTGTCATGAATTTTAAAGCCCATCTTTGATGTCACATTTGTAGAAGACAGGAGTAATAATGAAAGATCTCAGTGCAGAGATTAGACTTGTAGGTGGATTTGTGGAAGACTAAATTACACTTCACTGGAGGAAACTCAAACTGGTAAAGAACTGTATTTTGATATCAAAGAAAATTAGGTGGAGAATTCAATTTTTAAGCTTAAAATCCTTTGAAATAGACAGAAGTTTGGCTTGGAAACCTTTCTGCTTCTGTTAGTGCTTTTAAAAGTTGCATAAATATTTGGATTTATAACATCCGAAATACTTCAATATAAGCCTTTTTTATAACTTTTTTCTCTACAGTTTTCATTTATTTTTGATGTTTTCATTTGATCTGAAACTTTATAGGTAAAGGAATTAGGTGCTTAGATATGTTTTAAGGTATATTGCATTCCTTTTTTTTAGAGATTATATATATATAAAAATGAATACAGATGCATATCTGTGAGTATATGTGTGTGTATAATCTGTATTTATCTATCTAATAGATAAATAAATATACAGGGAATCTGGTTTGGGCTGGAATAGTTAGTTTTCTTGCCAATAGCTGATACAGTGCTGTGTTTTGGATTTAGGATGAGTATAATGTTAATAAGACACTGATGTTTTTAGTTGTTACTAAGTAGTGCTCAGGGCCTCTTCTGCGTCTCCTACTGCCTGACCAGTGGGAAGGCGGGAGTGGCACAAGAAGTTGAGCTGACCCGAACTGACCTAAGGGATATTCCAGACCATATGATACCATGCTCAGTGGATAAACTCAGGGGAAAGTTGGCCAGGGGCCAGTGCTTGGGAAGTGGCTGGGCAAGAGTTGGTGGGTGGTGAGCAATTATGTTGTGCATCACTGGCATTGTACATTGTTGTTGTTGTTATCACCATCATCATTGTTATTTAATTTCTTGTCTTTTTAAACTGTCTTTATCTCAACCCACAAATTCTCCTTCTTTTGTGGATTCTCTCCCCCTATCCCACTGGGAACAGGGAGTTAATCCATGACACAGAGTATGCACTTTTTATTTATATCTATCTATATCTATATCTATGTCTATATCTATCTATATCTAATCTATATCTATCTATATATCTATCTATGTATATTTATATACATATTATTAAAATGCATACAGCTATGTATCTATATTAAAAAATACTGGAATGCACTTAACGGTGTGATTTCATAACAGCTATGATACCAGTTGGTTTATAAGGCTGATATTACTGCCTTGGTGGTGGAACTGCTCTCTGGATACTACTGGTTCATTTGAGCTGCTGATGGGTAATGGACCCTTTAAAAAAGCACTGAAATTGCTAATATCTTGCTGTAATTAGTAGCTAAGTGCTTCTTTTGGTTGGAATTTAACAAATGATGAATTTCTCAACCTCAGCAATGAGACGGTTTTTAATGCTGGAAAACTGGGCACTTGAGTTTTTGTTTGCTTTTCCTAGGTGTACTTGTCTCTGCCAGGCAGCCAGTCCCTTACTGAAGGTCACTGCCTGATAGCCCCTCTACAGCACCATACTGCAGCCACTCTTTTGGATGAAGACATCTGGGAAGAAATCCAGGTCTGCTGAAAAATTGTCTCCTATTCTAACACTTCTGTAAAATAATTTTGTTGTGGATAATAATATCCTTGTCATCAGTACATGTTTTCATAATTTGCAGTCTGGCAGCTCTATTCTGATTCCAGTAAGGGGCAGAATGTTCTCATATTGTGGATGAAAATTAGTGGTCAGATATTAACAGGAAAGACAGACAGGGTAAATACTGAAGCAAATTTTCACTTTATAAGCGCTAGAGGAAATTTCCTGGAATGCTGCAGAACATGCATGCTTGGAGGTCTTTGAAACCATGTTAGAGGAATGTCTATTGGAAATGAAGTAGGTACAGCTGATCCCTTACAGCAAATAGAATAACTGGCTTCACAGGATTTTCTTGGTAGTGCCAAGGAAAAGAAAAGACCTGTCAGAGCAGGCAGATCACTTAAAATGAAATACAAATACGTTGTTTACATATCTTCAGTTCTTTAATCTGTTTTTTGGGTGGATATCAATTAAAAGAGAACTCTCTTAAAATCAGTGAGATCCCTGTTTGAATGCAATATTCTACCTTTTTTGAAAAGAATTATTAAAATAAAGTGCCAAGCATGATGAGTTGTGCTTTCCAACTCTCTTATGAAGACATTTTGAAGATTTTGAGTTCTGTTTTCTTTGGGGATGGAAAAACAAGGGAGGGATTTAACAAGCTTCTATCTAAGAGTTTGACTATGTTTGTCAACACCCTATCCTTCTGTCAGGATTATTACAAGGGGAAAAAAAATTGCAACCTCTTATATTGAAATGTTGGAGACCATATCAGGCTAGATAAAGATTTCATTGTTGTAGTTGCTGAGATTTAAAACCAGCATCATTTATATGTAATAATTTAAATAACATTGATCTTGCCTCAAGTCTGGCAGATGGATTCTCTGACTTTTCAAATTTGCTCCCCACATCTAGTCTCATGTCTGATGTTGTTTCCTGTAGTAAATTATGCTCCTTTCCAACCAGGAGGAAAAATGAGTTCTCTTGCATATGACAAAAATGCCTAAGAAAGCTGGATAAGAAGCAAATAAGTGCAACAAGTAGGATTAGGAGGAACAAAAGAGCATGCGGAAAAGTGAAAAATACGTTTATCCTAGATCTGCTGTTTACCCTAAGCTCTTAACTGAACAATTTTTAAAACTGTATGAGAAAGAAAATAGGATAAGGAAGAGATAAGCAGATCCAGTCCCCGTCTTCAACACTAGTCTTCTACTTGCTAGAAAAGGCTAGTAGTTGCTAACTAGTACTAGTTGCTAAAATAATTATCCTTTGATCCTGTGAATCTATTCATACACAGCTTAGATATTTCTTTGCAGTGAAGCATTTTGGAAAGTGATGGATACGTGATTTTTTAACCCCCAACTTCTATGTATTAAAGAAGAAGGAGTCTGGAAAGTTTAGCAAGAGTATAAGCAGACAGTTAATGGACTAAACTAGCTTTCTGATGCCAGAGACATATTTTTTATTACTGCTGAAGGGAAAAAATTACCACACTTTAAGTATTCACAAAATGTTGTATGAAGTATGTGTTTTAGCTAACTGTTTTGCTGTTTGTTTGGGGGTTTTTTTAGGATATATTGGAGTAAAGCAAAAAGAGTTCTTTTATACTGTATGCCTTCAAGCTCTTGAATTTAACATATTGTGTAGTTTAGACAGTGATGTGCTTGCTTGCCAAAGCAAATATGCATGGAATATTTTTTATATGAAAAGATATAAATCTTTACACATTCTGTGTTGACTGAACTGTTGCATGTATTAATGTTGTGTGCATCCAAGCATAAGCCAAACATTCTTATTTCCCCTTATGGATGGTTTTCTCCTTTCTAGTGCTAATTATTCTTGGTGCTTTGGCTGGCTCAGAATTTGGAGGAAAAGTCCAATGTATTTAAAAACAAGAAAATGCAACTGGGGAAAGTTACCTAACATCTGCTGATATTCTAGGCTTTTTGATGGATTTATATTTCAGTTAATACTGCAGGGTAGCAGCTGTAAGTAATAGTCTTTCTCAGCCTTTGGTATCTCACCACATTGCTTGCTTCCATGTGTTTCAGAAGTAGAGGGCTGGTGGCTGGAGAGACCAGGAAAAGACCAGAAGTTGTTAATCCAGAGTAGCTTGTCACCCTGCTCTGTAGAGCCTCATATCAGTCATGGGACACTGGGCAGTGTCTCCTGGCTGTAATTCAGCAGTTGCTTTAGGGGAATGATGGTAGCATTGTCCTGTCACAGCATGGAACAGCTCATTAGTGAGGAGAAATTCAGGGCACAAGGGCCTGCTTTGAAGAGCTTAAATGCCTAGTTTAGATAGATATTTGGCCACGTTTCTTAGACTTTCAATTTGATTCATACTGAGCAAGATGGTGAAAGGATGGAGAGTTCAACTTCTAGTCCTGTTGCATTGAAAACCTGGTAGTGATTTGTTCACCTTCTATTTTACTTCAGTACTTGCTGATGTTGATGATGTGTTTGATTCATCAGCTCTCCATTTACATTAAGATAAGGAATCTTAAACCTTTAGATGGGATTAGCCTTTTAATGGTGCTGTTTGTACTTCTGAGCCTTGTTAACTGGGAAAAAATAGCAGTGCAAAAAGAGACTACCTATGAATTGCGTGAGTCTTAGGGCTATGGTACCTTGGTCTCTGAGGCTCCTACAGTTTCGGTGATTTCTTAGCTTGCACTGTGGAAATGGTGTAGAAGCACGTGTAAGACAAAAATCTTCATTTTAAAAAAGCATGTTTCAAGATCTTGAGAAACTTTCAGAAACATTCACCCTATCATAAAGTTAGATCTTTTGTGCACTTGAAAATAAGTTTGAATGACTCTCAGAAATCATCCCTTATTCTTGATAATTTGTTCAGCATCTGAACATTGTATGCTATAGAATGATGCTCTTGCATATCTTGGATGCAAATGCCAACTGTCAAGAGCCAGGGAACAGCCAGAGCAAGCTGCGCTGCAGGAAAGCAAGTCAAGGGTTCAAGGTGATGGGCAAGGTAGGTGGGGGAGGTCATCTCACTGACAAAAGGCACACTCCCCTGGTACCAGGCCCGGAATGTTCCCGTGGTAGTAGGCCAGGTCATGCATGGCCCACTGATGGCCAGGCAGGTTTACAGTGATGACTTAGGTCTGAGATGTAGTCAGGGCCAAGAACTGCCCAGTACCTGGCTGGGCACAGGCATCCCTGAAACAGCACAGGAAAGGACCAAAAGAGACAGATGGACTTAATTGCAGTTCCTGAGTGACGGGGGCCAGGCCTGCACGTCTCACCACCCTTTAATACCCCATCTCTTTCTGCTGGATCTGATCCAGTTCACAAGTGCAGCACATCAGAGTTTCCCAGCTGCATGGGCAGCTAGAGCCCCAGCAGGTAGAAGAGGGTGCAGGGCCTCTTGGCTGTGTGCAGGACCCTGACACTGGAGCTATCAGAATTAACTGAAATATACTTTAATTAGGTGTAGCACCTTGTTCCTCTGACAGGGAACTCATAAATGTAGTTTGAGGCCACATGTATTGAGTATTACATTTGATTTGCTTCCATACAGTGAAGATGGTGGCTTTATTTTCTGGGGCAATGATTAATATTTTATTTAAAGATCAAGCATGCCTAGTGGAAATACTTGCCTTTTTTAAAGTTTTTTTTTTTTGTTAAACTGTATAATTGGAAGGAGTAGTAAAAGGGTAATTGTAACTATAGTCAGTAAAAGCCAGGTCATTACCTTCTTAGAAATTGCAAGCTTGGGACCTACTGTTAAAGCCATGTTGTTTTATGGAGCACTACTGTTAAGAAGGTCAACATAGTTTCAATTTCGGCTGCAAAAATATGTGGTATTTATTAAAACTAAGTTTGTAGTGTTAATTATATTGTGTATTTCAAAATAATTTCCTAGACTTCTATCATAGGAAATATAGATAATATTAAATTAGTAAATAATACAGAATTTTCCTAGTATGATTGCTACTGTTTTCCATTTTATTATTATTTTATTATTGTTAGTTTATTACAAATATACTATTCTAGTGAAATAATACATAATATCTGAACATTCTGCCAAGTTAGTTTAAATAACACTTTTCTTTTCTTTACACAGATGTTCCGAAATGCATTGGTGAAAATGTTTGAAGCTAAAGACTTGGACTGTGTGTTCCTAGAAACAAACATGAGCATGAAGAAGCGATATCATATGGTATATGAATGCATTCCTCTTCCAAAAGAAGTAGGAGATATGGCTCCAATCTACTTCAAGGTACATGAAAATGTTCCTTCTGGTAAATTCAATGTATATAGCATAATTGATCTATTTCTGGAAAACATTTTTGATATTCAAGTACTATTTTTGAAGAGATGTATTCTTTGATCCTTCTTCTGGATTCATTCTTTGCTAATATTTTAAATTTGCTAAATAAGCAGTGTGAAATAATTCAGTTTTCAACTAGTCAGTGGAAGAGCTGTTTTTCACTGAGCATTTGTCCCACGTCTGACTGCACTGAAAATACTAGAAGAAGATGAGAGAGTTGTAGTCTCTTGAAATGCTTTAAGGATTGCAGTACTTCTTACTTGAGTCCTGTAGCATAAACTTAAAACCCAGTATTTGTGCCTTGGCAAGCACTAAATGAGAAAATAACATTACCTATTTTAAGAAATACCAACGTAGTTATAATTTCATCCCCATTTTACATCAGTAAGCCCAAATTCTACATGTGTCTTAGACCTCTTATGAACAGCATCATAGATATTTCTTCTATAGCCTTTCTGCTCTTTCCCTTGACCTTTTAAGAAAAGGCTCATTGAGGCTTTTGCCTGGAACTGAGTCCTTACAGCTTTCAGCAATTGACTCATTATTTGTCTTTTATAAGTAAATTATTTTGATTTTTGAAATACTATTTATGCTTTCTGGAAATAATGTGATTAGGGTTTGATGAAGTGGGGCAGCAGTATGGTGAACAACAATAGAGTAACTTTTACCACATCTGAAACCCTCCTCCACCTGTTAGGTCTGACTGCTGTGCTTCAGGTGCTGGTAAAACTTGTGTTTTCTTTGAATACACAAGGAAAAAGAAAGAACAAGATTTAATGCAATGTCATTTATTTTGGAAGTATCTACCATTAAAATGCACAGCAAATTAAATTTAAAAGGTACCTACCTTGCACTATACCCAATTTCATCCTATGGGGAATACAGAGTCAGCTTTGGGTTTTTAAGAGCAATCATCCTTCTAAGCTGGATTCTTCTCTTAGTGTTTAAAAGAGAGAGAAGGCTAATTTAGTGTAATAAATTCATAAGAGGTTTTGTATGGGGTGGGTAAAAAGAGAATGTGACCTTTTCTTTGAAACTTGTGTCGAGCAAGACTTAAAAAAGAAACAGAGGAACTGAATTGGGTGGGTCTGAAGATACTATATGATGTCTTTATGAAGTAGCTTTTGGAAATGAGAAGTGTTACCAAAAATAAAGTTACTTTGTTAAGAAGTAATTCATACTTGCAGTGCTGCAATGTACTTCACTACAGTTAGTTCTTCATTTGCTGTATGATGGACTAGTTTCACCTTTAGATAAAACCATTTTACAGAAAGCTATAATGGAGTCTGATGAAGAGTGGTCCATGAACAAGAAGTTAATTGATCTTTCTTCAAAAGATATTCGGAAATCTGTAAGTAATGAAGTGTTTTGTATCCTGAATTTATCATCAAATTCTTCTAACATTTTTCCATTATTAACTGTTTCAAAGAGAGAAGAAAGGGAACACAATTAGATTAGTGCATTAGAAGATGGCATAGGTATTAGAATTACCAGTCTGCACTCGTAACTGACGTTAGGGAAAAGATTCCCATTTATTTCAACAATTGGTGGACTAAGCTGCCAGCATTAGTTGAGAACAAAGCTGACACTTTGAGGACATGTACTGGCATAATTTTCTTGATTAACTTTAAGAATTAAGGTAGATCAAAGATTTGCAAATTACTTTCCTGGAACAAATATGACGTGTCTTTTTCATTAACCTGGAACAGCTGTTTATGTTGCTAAGTTTATGAAGTGAAAATATAAATAGCGTTATGAATCTTTTTTTTGTAAAACAAGGGAACAGTACCTTCTCTGTCTCCTGGATACTGAGATGAAACATCTTTATATTAACTAACGTTAAAAGAATAATGCTGGATCTGTTAGGTTCCAAGATTTTTCCATCATTTTAATATTGAGGTGGAAGATGTGTGTTATATAGCCATATATTTCTGTGGCTATTATATATTTATTGAAGGTAGGGCAGTTTAGAGATTAGGTCTGGACAGTTCTTTACATTAATACAATGTATCTGAATGTAAATTGTTACACAGTTGTGTGATTTTTATGTTATTGAAGGGTAAGAAATGTTTGTAGACTTCGCCAGGATGGGAGAATGTGGCTTAGAGACTGAGCTGAGGCTTGGGAATTTGGAGAGTTGAATGGGGAGATGGTGGTACCTAGCTGGAAGGTCAGACATGGCTGAGACATCATCCAGGCAGTGGATTGCAGAAACTGTGAGAAAAAAGACAAACCTGACCTTTTCTTTGAGGTCTCACCTGCCAACCCATTTTTCCTTATTTAATGATTTTTTAAAGGACCATTTAAAGTGTTAAATGTTTCTTGCTCTGCTACATTGCTCCTCTGTATTTAATCTTAATTATTTTTAGAGTCAGTATTTCAAGTGATACATGGAACAGACCTCCTGAAAGTTTTATGGTTATTTGGATTGTAGCAAAGGAAATGCTTACAAATTGGAGGCTTCGTAAATCTTACCAGTACAGAAACATCCGCAACAATTAAAGGAGTGAAAAATAACTTGTTGCAGTGAAACAGCAGAAATTACTTGCAGTACTGCAGCAATAAATGGATCCACTTCTGTTAGACTGAAGGGTCTTTGTTGTGGCAGATATCCAGCATCTCCCCTGCAGGCTGACAGAATTATTAAGTTGTCTGATTTCGCAAGTTAAGGATAATATCTGTCATTCACATAGAGGGGGTTTCTGGTAATCTGTTGTCCAAAAAGTTGCTTCCCCTTCCCCCTAAGTATCGGCTTTTTCACTGGGTAAATATTTCCTATTACCAGTCAACATCTTACCTTTAATAAATGCAGCTTGCTAGTGGTTGTCTTAAAATTTCTGTTAAAGTTACATAATTCAGAGATGTGAAGTCAGGGAGGCATTTGCCCCCTGTGCACACTACTGCCTGGGGTCCCCATCTCTTACCTGCTATTCCAGCTGTGGCCTCTGGAAGTTCTGCCACCCCAGTCATCTTTTCTTCAGTGTGTTTTTGTCCAGTTTGTGTATGTTATTATCCCTCACCTGCTTTACTATTGCTTTACTATTTCTCTGTTGCAATTTTATCCTACATGTAGTTGGTTTGAGAGGTAGTTTAAAATACAACATGATACTATCAACTGCAAAACCATGTTCAAATTCATTCTCCTGTGGGGAGGTTGATTAAATGCCAACAGTGTTTGTTAAACATCTGAAAATGTGGTTTTGCATGTGTAGGTTCCTAAAGGGTTGCCGTACTTTTCTGTGGACTTTGGCCTTCAGGGAGGATTTGCTCATGTGATTGAAGATCAACACAATTTCCCTCATTACTTTGGAAAGGTATTGTTATGTAAAAGATTAATTTACCAATTATACTCTGTTTTGGAAAATTTAAGTAATTAAACCAAGATGCTGCCAGAACAGTTACTTTGATGTACCCTATCTCAGTTTATTATCTGTCTTTTCTTGATGAGTCACTGTAACTTGGCTTGTTGAATGAAGGAGTAGTTGATTTTTTCACTAGCTGATACTGAGATTGTGATTCCAAATTTGTGTTACTTTTTATTTGATCCGAACTGCTGATATTTGACATTGTAGGAATATAATCTTATAGATGGAAGATACTTGCATCTACTTAAGAATTTTCATGGCCATAGTACTGATACATAGGTGCACTGACACCTGCTTGTATAAATTAGTGTGCATACACATACAAACTTACACAATCCTCATGTAGTTAAATTGCCATTCATGGTAAGTATAGTGTAAAATGTATATATAGGGAGACCTGTAATAAATTCTTCCTTTCTTTATTATGTCACAGAAAACATTTTTTGAAAGAGTCAGTGTTCCAAAAACATGAAGAGTGAGTGATTGGGGAGAAATATAACACTAGAAACAGCAAAGTGGAGAGCTTTCTTTCTCTGAATTTAGCTTAATCACAAATGCACTAATGCATTAACAGGCTTGAAATGTTAGGATATTTAAGCAGTACATCAGTGTGCTGTGCTTACAAGAAATTTGCTGAGGCAACTATCTAACAACTGCAGTTCTATGTTTAATTTGGTATATTTTTCAGAATTTCAAGTTTTAATTAGCACTTGAAGAAAATAATTTGAAATCTCATAATTTGAAAATACATATTTCTTTATTCTGTGATAAGATAGTATTAAGTAATATGATAATTTTGCATTTATCATTATCAATCTTACTTTTACTTGCAAAGGAAATCATTGGTGGCATGCTGGACTTGGAACCACGGCTCTGGAGAAAAGCAATCAGACAGAACTTTGAGGAGCAGCGGAAAAAGGTGTTGCAGTTTGCACAGTGGTGGAAACCATATGACTTCACCAAAAAGAAAGAATGAGAACAACCTGGAGTCAAGGACTATATAAGCCATGAGTTACACTAAAGGATACTTCAGATGTTAAGAATAACACCAATATGTTATGTGTGGCTAATATATTTTAAGATATAGGATCTTGTTTAATTGCTGATGATCTGTTTCTGTTTTGGACACTGGATCACGTGTACCTGTAAGCCTGAAAAACCAGACTTGTACAGAGAGTTTAGTTTTTCCTTTTTCAGCTGAGCAGCCAAAAGGATTATATCCTTGTGGCCATTTGAGTTCTTAAAAATGTAACTCTTGCTTTTGGAATTCTTTTAATCTTTGAGACAACTGGTATTCTTTTATATTGTATCAAGCCAGTGCTTAATTATCATGGTGAACTTTTCTCGAAAATACTGTACATTTTAAGAACATTTTTATTAATACAAATATATTACTGCAGAAGGAAATTGTGCAGAAAATAGTCTTCTAATTTTGTGTCATTGTGGTCTTTAAATTGAGGTCTTTGCAGTAACACAAACATTCACGGAGGATGTGACTGATAAACCTGCTGTTGCACCCCTGCACAAGAATGAATTCTTTTGTACTCTCTTTCAATATGAAGTACTGTTTTTCAAGCACAAAGGATAATGAGAGAGTCCATAGCTGCTGGCGAATGACAGATTTATTAGTAACAGTTACTTTTGGTAATAGTAAAAGAAGAGTCTCAAGGGAAAACTCTCTTTGATGGCCTGCAAAGAAGAAAATCATCACAGGGATATCCCCAGGTGACTCCCGTCCCCCTGGGCGTCCCCTCCAATGTCACAGGTGGTTTGTCATAATACTTTGCCCTTACAGTTTTTGTCAAGAGCAGCTCAAAATCCCTGCTTATTTTTCCTACTTATGATGCCATTAGAGCTGTTTGAAGCATGCTCTGACCAGAGGCAAGAATAGTTGCATGTTAATTGGTTGTTGAGCGTGGATGTCACTAGGAAATGCCTGCATGCTATTTCAAGGACCCCTTTCCACCATTTTCTCAGATGGATTTTGATTTTTCTTTTGTGTAAAAGATTTGAAATGAGGGTAGGGAAGTGTGCGATGAGGAAAGGATGATTCTTTCATCAGTGTCTACCACTTCCTGTGGAAGCCCTGACGTAGCAGGCTTGGGCTTTGCAGGTAGGGAGCTGGGAGAAGAAGGACAGAAGGACATGGATAGAAACATTGCAACAGCACAAGGGAAAGGGTGCAGACTTGTGAACAGAAGGCTGCAGTGCTCCAGGGAAAGGCTGCAAATGGTGGAAGGTGGAAATCCCTTGGCATAGGAGAGGTTCAGAACGGCTTCGTGTAAGTCTTTCAATGTGCTTCCTGTTCTTTTCCTGGTAAACTATTGCTCTGTATAGCTCTGTTAATTATTGTGAACTGCTCAGATTAAGAAATGGTTCTGAATATTACAGAGTTGAATAAGTGTTCATTTCTAGTCCCTTGGTGGTCTCTTGCAGCTTTACTAGAGGTCTGGTGCTTTCCCTGTTCCCCTCCACCGCTGCATTTTGGCAAATAAGTCTGGTAGAGACAGAAATCTTCTCTGTTGTGAATTGCTTTCTCTAGGACCTTTGTCAATTGGTGCCACTGCAAGAGAAATAACTTAAAAGTAAGTTGGATGTTGATTGTAGTGATCTAATGTCTGATTTACACCGTGTTCACCAGCA
Source organism: Donacobius atricapilla (assembly GCA_013397315.1). Lineage (NCBI taxonomy): Eukaryota > Metazoa > Chordata > Aves > Passeriformes > Mimidae > Donacobius > Donacobius atricapilla. Next base: position 274,122 of record WBMY01003247.1, read on the forward strand.
AGCCATGGATAAAAGGGACAGTAAGTTTTGATTTTCCTTAGGCTACTGGAAAGATTGCTTAGCAAACAGGATGTGAAATAGTAGCTGCTACTAGTTGCTTAGAATGTGGTAGTACTGAACCAAATTTAGCTAAAGTGCAGTCTTTGGTGGTGTAAAGTATGACAAAAAATTGTTTTCCCTGAAAGCATATGTAGCCTTCAGTCTCATCTGCCCCCTGGGATGATGGCTGGATGCAGCAGAGGTGACTGTCTTTTAAGGCCATGGAAAAGTCTTTATCCAGTGCTGTGCTGGAAATGAAATTCTTCGGACATCAGTTCTCTCAGAATTTGTGTTCCTCAAGGGAAGTGGTATGTTTGACAAAGCACTTCCCACTTGTATGTAGAAAAATCCTCTCTGACTCATGTTCTGTTCATATTTTATTATTCTGGTTTCAGCAAAACTACAAAACTACTGGTATTGTTTGGAAAGGACTCTGATGGGATCAGAGTATGGGATAAGAATAACTCTAGCTAGTGATACAGCAAAATGTTTCTTACCCTGTTAGAAGTTTTCAGAATGGGAGACTGTGTTTACCACATAGTATTTTGTAATTGGTCACAAGACCAGACATGCATAACATCAGGTTAAGCTGCTCCTCCTCATAAATATGTCTAAATATTCATGAGGCTGTGACAGTCAATGCAGCTTTTTAGGGCACTTGGGGAAGGCATGGTATGCTTAGACTTCAGTCCTTCCTCATACAAATACTAGAATATTTTAAATAGACCTCTTTCATCTGGAAAAATACCCAATAACTAAGTTCTTTGGCAGTAAGAGATAGAAAATATAAATTCAGGTGTCTTTAGGGAAGACAGGGATTGGAAGCTTGATGTCTTACATTGTTATAAATGTGTTTCTGTGTACTCCTGTGTGACCAAGGAGGAAAAGGATCTTCTTTTGTCAAGTGAGTCTACATGTGTGATTTAGCAGATATTAGATTATATCTGTGTCTTGCCCTGTGTTACAAGAAGATTGTGTAATATGTGCTGCTACCCTTCTGAAAGGAAAATAGTAATTGTCATGGCAGTTCACCAATCTCTTCTTCATGGAAGAAGAGAAATTTTGATGGTTCCCTTGAGAGTTCTTTCTTTGGTTCAAATTTCTTCAGCATTTCCTGTTTTCTGCATTTGTCATTTTATCATTGGAGCATGTTTTTCTAATTCTGACTGGACTAAAGGTGAAAAGTCATAGAAACACAGGCTGCTTTAAGTGTAGCTGTTTTGTAAATAAGGTCTTTAATATCCTAGGTAAACTAGGACTAGCACTAGAGTACAAAACATCTTTACCTACAAGCATCTTTGTCTTCCCTGGCTTCTGGGTGTTACCTAAGCACTGTACACAGAGGCACATCTTGCAGATTGGTTACATTACAGAAAGCAGAGTCTGAGCCCTTGATGTGTTGGTAGTCGTAAAAAGTACATTCCTCGGTGCTCAAGCTGCATGTGCCTTTGTACATGTGGTCTGAGGGCAGCTGGCAGCCTGAAATTGCTTTGATGAGCCGACACTTAGTTCTGTATTAGAATTGAAAATGCATCAATTAAGTATTTTTAAGTTTTTAACTTTTGTAAAGCAAGAACCCTAGTGCATACATGCAGTAAAAACAAATTTATCAAAAAATCACAAGCACAATTAATATTTTAGAATAAAGTCGAAGGTATTCTTCATGGACCACTGTCTCTGAGGTAATGTTTTTATTCAAGATTTTCTGGTTTCTGATTTCTGGCCATTGATGCACAACTATTGGTCACCTGCCAATCTGGAATGAGAAAGATACAGTTTATTTTTGAGACCAGGCAAGATGACTTTTCCAAGTTTCTCACAGCTCTTTCTGCTGTGATTTTAAGATTTTACTTGTTCTGATATATTAGGTGAAAATGTTTTGGAATGGCATTGTAAGACAAGATATGAGCAACTAACACCTGATAGATATTTAATGGGGCATAAATACACAGTTGCTGCTGTGCAGATTCCCCTTACCTGTTGTCAGAGCTTACAGGGCTTCGTTTGGGAATGCCAAGTGATCTCTTATGTCTCCAGATGGTTGTTATAGCCAGTTTCAGGTGTGGGCTTTGTAGCTGTTAGAAAGCATTACAGCTCTTCCAGCTCTTCCTATATTCTCCCTTTTGGTGTAGAACAAATCTTTGATGTTTGACCACAGTTCAGGAGGCCAGTGAGATGGAAGACAACTAACAACCATAGTGGCTTTATGGATAGGGGCATCTCCAGCTGGAACTGGGTATGTAGGCTTTTAGTTCCAGGTTAACACAGACAAATTGAATCAGAAATGGTGACATTATGGTCTTTCAGTCCCTTGCGCTTCTTTCATGGCTGCTATTGCAGGACTTAGATTTTCATTTTCTTATCCAAGCTGCTCTTTCATTAGGTAACTCAGCAATACTTGCTAAGACCTAATAAGTACTTGCTAGGAATGGCTGATTCGGCCTCCTAGCCACTAAGACTGGTCAGTCTGTACAGCAATACTGGGTCTCTGCCTGAATCACCCTTTCCCATGGCTCACAGTGAGGGTTTGCTAATGTTACCTAGTGGAAAAGGTGCAAAGCCTGGTCTGGCTACTGTTTGTTACAGACCAGCACTCCAGGTCTCTGTGTAACTGTGTGTTAGGATATGTACTTGATTACATTTAGGGAACGAGTGCCAGGACTTCATGGGATTCACTAGAGTTACACTGGGCTGTACACCATTAAACATGTCAGACTGTGTCCTTTATCATGAGGAGAAGGTAGATTTAAAAGCACACAAAGAAATTACAACTTTATGGTTCATGTACTTCATCTGCTAACACTGGATTTATAAAATGTATTAAGTAAACCTTAAGCCTTTCATAAGTGGTTTGTGACATCCATAGAATCAGAGGAGGAGGACAGGAGATAAAGTTATCTAGCTAATCCAAAGAGAAATTCAGGTACATTTGTGGCATTGGCATTCCTAGGTCTATTCTTCATCTTGAAACATTTGATTCAAGTTCAATATTTATTGTCTTGTTAATTACAATGTGTGAAACATTATTTCATTTTTCATTATTTCTGCTTTTGCATATCTTGGGAATGCAGTTAGGCTGTCTCCAAATTCTTGTCTTTAGGATAAAATGTGCATTTTCTTTCAATGTTTTCTTGTAGGTTGTTTTTTTCTATTCTCATTGTTTTGTGCTCTAGAGTTTCACTGGTTTATTAAGATGAAATGTGATGGAAGTCTCAAGAGTGGATGTGATAGAGAGTTATCGTTGTGTCTGATATGAGGGATTGCTGCCATTCTTGGTGGAATATCCTCCTGTTCACAGACTATGACACAGTGAAGCCCATGACTACCTGCAATCTTCAGATCCTCTCCTGCTCTCGAGTCAGCAGTTTGCTGTTATAGCAAATTACACCCAAGTCTGTGTTCTTGCTCTTATTGTTATTGACTTAATTTCCTTTTTATAGACCTTTTTTTTTTCATTTTGATGAGATAATTTTGAATTCTACTTTTAAATTATTTTTTACACCCTCTTGAGTCAACTGCAAAATTAGGCAGCAATGCTGTATTGCAGCAACTAGCAGTTGGTGCCACATCCATGTTCACCCTGCAATATTTGTGTGGGCTGGCTAAACTGTTTCCCTGCTGTCACTTGCACTGTTGCTGATGGACTTGCTGCAACTTCTGATCCCCTTATTCTTGCTACAGATGTGGCTGCTGTGGGCATCTCAAGTAGCAAATGCAGCAGGAAGGGTTGTTTTAGTAGAGTCGGAAACTAGTGTCATCTGTAAAAGGTGAGACAGAAATGAACCCTTAGGATTATCTTCTGGTTTTCCATTAGAAAAAATGGGCTGAAAATCAGACATTGCTGTGATACCATTCTCATTCAGGTCATCTTGGCTGGGTCCCTTCCCAGCCTCTTGCACACCCACCGCACTGAGGGGGCAGAGGGAGAAACAGGAGAGGGCTTGATGTTGTGCAAACACTGCTCAGCAAAATGTGAAACTTTAGTGTCCTATCAGCGTTGTTTTGGTCACAGATCTAATTCACAGCACTATGGAAGCTGTGCCCTTTGTTATTGGCAGATAGTGACAGCAGGAGATTTGAGAGGTGGTTGAAGTTATGTGCCATGAGTTCTAGCAGTGATTTACAGTCAGGTTGGTTGCTGCTGACCATTCCTGAAAACTCTGAGGAAAATATCAGTAATGAAAACATAGATTTAGGATTTTAAAAGCCCTAAACAACTTGATAGGCTTTAGAAGGCAGAGTAGAAAGAGAATTTGGCTATTACTGCTTTTTACTAACAGCACATGGCTTCTCGAGAGGCTCCTATTCACCAGCTCCCCACTTTCACTAAACTGTAGTCTTCTGTGGAAAGCTTTTCAATTCTCTTTGGAGCAGAAATACTTTGGCCAGTATTAGAACAGAAACAGATGATATGGAATTCATCTGACATCTGTGTGAGTAGTTCTTGTCTCTGTTTATAGCTGTCTGCAAGACTGGATAAATAGCATTTTATATTTCCTGTCAAATAAAAAAAAACTTTTAAAAACTGTTTTAAATTGAAAAAAAAAAAAAGAATGGGAAATCTTACGCCACAGGACCTTGATCTTCAGAGCTCCTTACAAACTTTGTGTGTCTGAAAGTTTTGACAAACAAAGCTTCCCTCTGACAACTGCCTACCTACTGTCTCTTTGGACTAAGTGAATTTCCCCCCAAGCCTTTGGTGCATGCCCTGCCCCAACCCAGCACCTGGGGTTTGGGTTGCTTAGGGCACCTAGAAAATCCTCACAGATTCCAGCTCCTTTTGCATCCCTGGGATTCTGTATGCTTCAGTTGCGCACATCATTCTTGAGGTGTTCTTTGTCCATGAGCACAGTTTTAAATGATTTATGACTGCACAGTCTTTTATTTTTAGCTTCTGTGCAAAGCTTCCAAATCAAATCTTGATGGGAACTGCTGTCTGTGATGATTTTGTTGTCTACATTTCCACTAATGAAAAACAAGTAGAGTCTTGCGGTTAAACCGTGTGGTTGTCTTCCTTAGTGTATTTTTTACACAAATCAAACAGGACTACATTTGAGATGTAAGATGAGAGGAGTAATATAATTCTGGCATATTAAATAATTAACTTTAAAAAGGTCAGTGAGTCCCTGCCTAACAAAACAGCACTGCTAGAAAGCTTGGATTGTTTTTTAATGTTGGGAAGTGAGGACATGCAGGAGGATTGTGAGGACTCACAAGAGGTTGTGAACTGGGTGGTGCAGTTGGCTCAATAGAAGGACGGGATGCCATCCTGGGGGGCTGGACAAGCTTGAGAAGTGGGCCAGGAGAACCTCAGGAGGTTCAACAAATCTAAGTAAGTCCTACTCCTGGGTCAGGGCAATCCCAGGTATGAGAACAGACTGGGAAAAGAAGTCACAGAGAGCAGCCCAGCCAAGAAGGATGTGGTGGTGCTGGTGGATGAGAAACTGGATGTGATAGGTCATTGTGTGCTCACATCCCAGAAAGCCAATTGTATCCTGGGATGCATCAAATGCAGTGTGGCCAGCAGGGCGAGGGAGGTGATTCTGCCCCTCTACTCTGCTCCGGTTTTTATCATCATGTGATTCCTCAGTTCTGATGCTACTGGTCCTGTGGTGTTTCATGTCTACATTATTTGGGCAATAAAGTTGTGATGTTTCATTTTCTTAAATCACTCCATATGCATTATTTGGTTTATGCAGACATCTTCATGCAGTTTCTGGTTGATGTGTTTTAGCTTCACAGAAGATTTCTGGCTATGCAGTTTTTGTTGCATGTTTTTGTTTTTTGTTTTGCTGGGGTTTGTTTTCCCCTGTAATGCTGCAGTGTGTCTTTGAGGGTGCCAACAAGAGTGCTTCTCCTGCGTGGTATTGTGCTTAGCTCCTCTGTATATGACTGACTCTTAGTTAAGTGGTACTGCCATCCTGGGGAGTTCTTGGAGACCTGTGCTGCTCCCTTTCCTAATGGCTGGGGTCTTGGAGAGAGGACCTATTTATTGGAGATGGGCTGCATGGTTATTGATCATTTCCCTTTCCTCAAAGGGGTCTGTTGTGCAAGAGTACAGGTCTTGGGGAATAATCTAAAAACAATCACTCTCACCTCTTAAGGAACCATGTTTCACATCTGGATCACCTTATTAAGGATATTTACTAATGAAGCCCCAGTAAGGTGACACAGCAGCCAATTATTTTTTGCACTGAGTTCCCACTTGTTTAATGACTGACAGCAGGACCTTTTAAAACTGCAGGCCTGACAACTTTGTTGTCAGTAAATCAGTTATTTCAGTTTAGTCTTTAACAGCATGTCTAAATCCCAACCTGAATCCCCAAATATAATCACATTACAGACCAATTATTCTGCTCGCTGAGTCACTTTGTCAGTTTGACAGCATGCCTAGCAGAAAATTTCGATTCCTTTCAATTCTTTGATTAAAGAAATGAATTAATTCAGAGTTATATTTTGTTTGGAGATATGGAAGTCTGACTTTCCCACTGATTCATTTTCACCATTTGAAGCTGGAGAATTCTCTTCTGGTAAATGTAGTGAGTAGTCACAATTCTGGGGAAAATGTTTTTGCCATGCTGTGGTGCAGATCCCTGGATTTGAAGGCCTACTCTCTGCTTTTTGCTTGTATTGGCCAGAGATTGACTGTATTTCACTCTGGCAGCCATGAATGGCCAATGAGACAAGTAGTCATGAAGTGGGAGTTGATCCATACAAAGGATGTTCTTGATGGATTATCACTTAAAGCAAATATACAAAGAATATAAAGATGTGTAGAGAGGTTGGAGCTGGGAAAGAATCCTTTTGACTTGAACAAGTGGGTCATGAAGTTGGAAGTTAGCAAATATTCATAGTGTTTGACCTTCAAAATATTTGGTTGGCTTAGAAAAGTTGGGTATCTGCAGCCTGCAGTGAAGACTGAGAGTTGCTAACAAAATCATACTATCACAGGTCTCTGATATATCTCCCTACTCATTATAATGGGAAAGGAATAGTACTAGTGTTGGCATTTGGAAAGTGTTTCTCAAGTACCACAAATACATTATGACTTAGAATTTACAAATTTTGTATTGTTATCAGCATGCTGCAGACTAAACCAGCTGTTGCCCAGTCACATAATTAGGCCATGCATGTCATTAGACATGTTAACAAAAACCCACCCAGAGCAGAGGAATGCTCATACTTTTCATTCCCATTCTGCTAATGAGGAATGACCTAGAGGAAGATTAGAGCTGGGGCGGGGTTCCACTTAGCAGTGTGCACTCCCTGCTGGGCAGATGTAGGCAGCACAGGGCATTGTTTGATGGAAGGGATGATAATTCACTCAAAATTAAGGAAAGGAAAATTATTAGAGAGCTATATAAGAGCATAACAGGAATGTGTAGGGACCAGATCAGAAGGGCTAAAATATGAAGTGGATCTAGTGGCTTTCAGGCTCATGAAAGACAAGGAGAGGAGTTTAACACACTAAAAGGAAGGAAATGATACCATGGCATCATTGCTGAGTTAGGAAGACTCTCAAATAACTGATGGTGCAAAAGATATATGAAGTAATTTTGGCTTTTAACTTTATAAAAAAGAATAATTTTGAACAAACTCTAAATGCAATTGAGTTTTCAACATGGAAAATAGTTGTCAGCAGTAAGGAAAGAAGAGGTAGAACAAAATATTCAGTAACTTACATGTGTGTCAGTGTCTAAAAAATCAGCAAGAAACTATCTGGATGCCGTAGAATATTTGGGAGAGATGTGAAAATACTATTAATAAATATTTGCAGATACACTCAAATATGGTATGTGTAAAATTGCCTAGACCTATATCCCATAGCTTTGTTCCTGTTCTCAAGGACTTCTGGGGAGGCGAGGGGGAAAGAAACAAGCAAACTTTCAAAGAGAATACATTTTCTTATGTTCTCTTCATGAGAATCTTCACACTTCCTTAAAAAGTTACCTTTCCATCTAAGCAAAGCTTTCAGTATATCTACTTTCAGTTTTCTGTCATTATGCAGTCTAAATAAAATTCAACTTTGAAAAATTTCTTTCAGATAGAGCTTTCCTGCCAAGAAAGAGTGTATAATTTTCACTTTTCTCTTGGGAATTTGTGCAGCAGAAAGGTTGTTTTAAAGTGCACAAAACCTGCTCTTTGTGCTGGGTAATTTTGCACCCTCCAGTGGCCATGAAGCTTCTTTTTTAGTTCCAAATTCCCTGAAGTAGATAGAACACATTGCTGCAGGACGCAAAATGTTCAGATTCTGAAAGCCATCTGTGTGCTTTATTCCTATAATCAAATAATCCACAGCTGTTTCCAGAAGGATATATTCCAATAACTCTGTGCTTTTATGAAAATTTTCTTCTTCTTTCCACTGCACTCTACCACTGCTGGGGAAAAAAAAGGGTAAATCTTACGTGTGACATTCTGTTTATGTTTAATAATTGCCATAAGCAGGCAGGAGTTCTGCAGCATCTTCTTGTCACCTTTGGCAAGTTTTGTAGTATCACAGGAAAATGGCCCTTGGGAATTAAAAATAATGAGCTGTGATTCCATGTCTGCATCTCTTCCTTCTGCTGGGACAAGCCTTCTTGAGAGGAGACAGTGCTGACACCGTTTGCGTATTCTTTCCAAGGCAGGCATCAGCAAGAGGTAGTGAAGTTCTGAGTACCTCAGGGGTTGCCTATGTTTATTCCCAGCTGAATCATAGACCTGTTTGATACTTTGTCCATATGTGGAAAGAAATATATTTCAAATGTCCATTGGTATCCTCTGGAAGAGAACCTGATATGCGACTGTCGAACTGTAGATGTGTTTCAAGCAATTCCTCTCATCTCTCTTGAATTCAGTTTTTACATTGAACAATTTACCTTTTGTCCTCTGAGACGCCACCAAAGGCAATGTTACCCATGCTGGCAGGTAATCCTCAGCCTTCAATTCTTCTGTAATGTGTCAGAATTTGCCTGGAATTTACTTCTGCAGTTTCACTAAGAAATGTTTCAAAGAGTGTGGAGTTTTTGCTACTAAGTGGTGACATGCAAGGAGTAGAACACAGCTTAAGTTCGGGAGGGTTGTGGTTTACCACCGGTGTGGGGAAGGTGTCTAAATTCCTATTATAGTCAGCATGGTGAGCAGAGTTGAGAGAGTGAGTCAGTCTCCTCAGAGTGGGTGGTGTTCTTGGGATGAGTCAGTGGACCCCAAGCCGTGTCCTGCCCTGTCTGGCTCTCCATGGGCTGTAAGGGGAACTCAGACACCTGCCTCACACAGACACACCTGCACTGGAGAAACTCAAATCCAGGAAGGGTGGATTGTAGCCTGTGTTTTCATGTAGAAAATTATTGCCATTATTTTTTACTCCTATATAGGAGTTATATCCTTTAGAATGTAACTTTTCTTGTGTGAGTCTAACAGCAGGCATCAGAACATTATTGAATTTTCTTGCTCTAAGATATTAGCCAAGTTGTGTCTTATTAAAGGTGGGAAAGTTCAATATGTTTCACAAATTGAATGTTAGATGCTTGGTAATATATTTTAATGTTCTAATGAGGGATGAGGTATTCAGGGAGAACTGAGCACTCCTCTGTCTACAGCCACAGGATCTTAACTGAGGCCAGCCCCCAAAAAATGAGGGTAAGTTTTCATATAAACCAGTAGTTATATTTCACAAGTCAAGGGAATTGCACAATGTCTCAGAGGACTTGCAGAAGAAAAATGTTTTTCTAAAAACAGATTAAAGAGAACCCAGGGACCTGCACTTGTCTAACCCATACCTTGGAGGCGGGAAAAAAGCAAGTCAACATCTAATGGTTGATGTATATGGGTAAGGAAAAACCAAACAAAAAGGATTTTGAAAATTCCTTGAGACTCTTTTTTGTTTGAATGGCCTACAGAGAAAACAATAGATATTATATATTTTGAATTTTCATGATTCTGTAACTCACGTGTGATACTTCCATATTCAACCTACAAGGAAAATGAAACCTTGGAAATGTTGGTACAGTCCACTATTCAATTCACATCTTTGGTCTCATATAGCACAGTGATTCAGATGATCAGTATGATGCTGTTAAATGTCACATAATTGTTAGGTTTAGGATATCTGGTTTTTATAGCTTTAGCACAATCCTGAAAATGTGAAGAACAGCAAGGAGGTTATTTTGGCAGAATGGGAATTACTTCACGTTTGTATTCAAATCCACAGTCAAGATGAATGACTTCTTAAAAATATTTTGCTTGAGATGAGGCATTGTAGCAAAATATGATTCTTCTGAAGTGTAGTTTTGCTACCTTTCACGTAAAAACAAGATGGTAAAAAAGCAGAGGTGATAGAAAATAATGAAGGATGCAGACTGGACAGAAGCAGTCAGATGCCTCTTCTCCTTGTCTCCCTGCCATTCATGAAAAGAACATGATATTTTTTTCCTTTCCCCAATTAGGTCAAATTTAAACATGCCAGTTCTGTTCTGCTGGGTTCCAGTTCTCAAGTTCTTTTTGCAGAAGTGGTGGTATGTATTTCCTTAGGTCATATCAGTAACCTCTTCCTCTGGCTGGCTAAGCCCTTGTGTTTAATTTTTGCTGACTTTTGTGAACCACTTGAGGTGTTTGGGGTTTTGGTGTGTTTTCTTGGTGTGGTTTTTTTGTTTGGTTGGGTTTTTTGTTTGTTTTTTCCCTCTGGTACAGGCCCTTGAACAAGTGAGATCTCTTGCTTCACATCATTGTGGGTAATATGGCACTTGCAGTCAAGTCATCAGAAATCCCAGGGGCACGGTAGCTCTGGTCTCTGTACCCATGCTGGGCGCAGCAAAGAAGAGCAGTTACTGGTGTGGAGCTCTGGACTCTTATGCTGACAGTGAACCTGTTATTTCAGATAGAATATGTATCTTTGGAGGATCTAGTGTTCCTTGTGGCTCATATTTCTGGATGTATTGCAAGAGCATCAGGAAATAGAAAATTTAGTAGAAGTAACTTACAGCTGTAAAGGTCAAGAGTTTGATTATGGATTCATGACACCTTACATTTGCAAGAAAGTCTCTCTCTTTTTTAAACTATTGCTCGAGGGGCTGAAAAGAGTCCCTGGCTTCAGACTAAACAGCCCACAATGTGGCATCTGTCCTCCAAAGTTCCCCAAGCAAAGAGTAGCACAGATATTTCCCTAAGCTTGAGAAGATGATATGGTTGTTTTGTGAATCTTGGCTGCCACTGTGATTGCAATTACATCAGAAGAAGTTTTCTATATCCTTGTGGGGGGTTTTGTTGTTGTTGTTGTTGTTTTTGGTTTTGTTTTGTATTTGTTTTTGTTTAATAACTTTATTCTGGTGGAATGGCTCAAGACTTTGGGAATGATATGCAGTGGTATTTCTGACTTTGCTCACTCCTGATAACATCAATTTCAGACCTCTAACTCAGTTTTCTGTTAGCATGATGAGTTTATTGTCTAATAACTATTTCTTTGCTGAAATAAAAGTTATTTGAAGAACAGAGAAAATAATACATTATTACTACTTGTGTATCCAAGAGGATGAGGCAAGAAATACTGTGATTATACAGAAGAAGAGCAGATTCTGTCCCAAATACATCATAATTTTTGGGAAAGATTCTCAGTCTTTTGTTTAGAGATGGGAAACCGAGGTACAAAAACATATCTTTACCTGTTATGCTACAGCTGTGATTTTGGATACTTGAATTCAAGATGATTGTTGTGTATTTTCAAGTCTTTCAGATTTGATCTTGAGACATCTTGACATGTACCTAACAACTTTGAAGTACCTCTATCAAAAGCTTTATACCTAGAAATTAGATTCCCTCCTTTGGTGAGACAGAGACAATTGGAACTCAAGCCAACACAATCCAGTTAATACAGAAAAACTTCAGTTGCTGATAAATGGACCAGTAAAAACCCTACTCAGGCACAGCCTTGACAGCATCAGCCTCAGCTTTGTCACTGACAGAGAGGGAAAACGTGATTATTGCAAGCATGTTCAGAATTTAAGGGTGATTTGGGGTCTATGTGAAGCTAATTATGGGATTTCAGAAGAGGTTTGTGGGATTATGTAAAGTTTATTATGAGATGTTTGGGTGAAGGGATTAGAGTAAATGGGTGAGAGGCATGAGGCAGTGAGAAAGCGGGATAGAAATGGCTCAATGCCTGTTGAACCCTGTGCCTGCCCAGCATTCCTGTCCTATCTTTTTATTAAATCCTTTCCCCAAACCATTCTTTCTTTGTAATCTTCCTGTGCTGTTTGTGAGAGCTGTGAGGTCCAAGTGTCAATATCTGGAGAAGGAGTGATGAGGTCCAGTTTCCAGCATCTGTGTATGAGACACCTAAATGCCAGTAACTGGAAAAATCAGTGTCCTGCTTCCTATGACTGCTAACAATAAAAGAGACAAAGTCGTGTAAAGGTCATGTCTTATTTCCATGAGTTACCAAAAACATGCTTTCCTAAAACTCCCTCAGCACCACATGTAATGACTCATTGCCTCTATTCCTTAATTACAAAGTTCCTGTGTGGGGTTCTCAATTTCACAACAACACACCTCATTGGCATGACTTTCATAAAGACTCTGCTCCATGGCATGTTTGAGCTCAAGCATGGAATTAGGCTGAGAGAAAAATGTTTCCAGTGGGGTTTCTAGTGATGGATGCTTCCACCTACTGACTCAGAGCTGAAGAGAAAATGGCTAGAAAATTCAGAGGAAATTGCTGTACCTGCCAAGAAAGTGAAGCAAGAAAACAGTAAGATTTAAGGGGGAAATTGGTGATTTATGTGGTGGTACAGGCAGAGCCAAATATAGAAAATGACCACCTCCAGGTACATATTCCATCATCATGCACTTCCCACAATGCTGCTGGACCCAGACTTGAAAATGATGCTGTTTTACTCTGTAATTTGGAACCCAGATGGAATTGTAGTTATCCAGCTGACTGATGTCCATCTTTTATGTGAAATTTGCTAATGAAATAACCTTGTTTTCCTGACTGCCTGTAGTCGGCTAATGTCTGCTCCTACCTGTGGCAGAGCCTTGATTGATGGCAGTGGTGATGATATTTCTTCTGTGCTAGGAGGTCCTGCCATCCTGAAGAGAAGCTAATCCCAAAAGAGAGACAAGGCACAGAAGGGGAAGCTGTTCTAGGTGTGCTGGCACTGTTGATCAGAGGGGACGAAGGAGGAGCTCTGTTGGCCCTGAAAATATGCTGGGTGAGGTTGCTGAGGGTGCTTGGAGAAAGTACAAAACTGTTTTTTGAAAATAACAAGGAAAACAGAACATTGGAAGAGCAACTGAGAGAAGCAGCAATACTTTCCCTCTTATTTTCACCCCAATCAATATGAAGATTAGGAGAGACAAAAGAGTTTTCAAGAGGTCTGAGCTAGCTCTTCTAATGTGGGGGAGAAATATTCTGCAAAGTCCTCTCTCCTCTTCCAGGTGTGCTTCTGGGAATCAGTCTGCCTGAGGTGGCTTTAAGCCTTACAGTAAAAATTGGAATTGCATTAAGTCTACTTGCTGCCTTAGTACAAGCAGAAGGAAATGTGTTTGTGGTAGTTGCTGAGTTTACAAGCACCCACCTTTGATAATTTTGGTTTCAAAAGTGGCATGTATTACCACTGAATAATTAAAGTTTATCCTAATTAATCTGGACCTACAGATCACAGTGTCTCTGAAATACATTTTCTCCATTAATTAGTGATTTTAACGGTGTGGTTAGGTACAACAAAGTCTGCCTTTCCCTGGCAGGGGATTTGCTCTAGCTTCCTTTAATGTGATTTTCTGAAAGAAAATCAAATCTGATTTTCTTTCAAAAAACCTTCATTTGGCCAATCATTCTTTGTGAAACTGTACTAAAAGAAGTTTCTTTACATGCTGAAGTTGAGGATACAGAAAGAGATGACTGAAACATATCCAACCCAAGGAGTTGGAGATGACTTTCCAGCAGCCTTTTAACCAAACTGGTATGAGTTGCCTGACACATGGGCTGCAGCTCAGCAATAAAGATTTCCTAGCAAGTCCAAGGACAACAGGGACAAGATTCCAAGGGTTCTTGACTTGCTTTTTCTGTGCTATTAAGGACAACATAACCTAACAAGGACTTGTGCTTAATTATTAATTACGTTTTTCTATTGAGGAGCCTCAGCAAAATTTGACCCCTGACAAAATATATTCTTCCTGTGCAAAGGAATGACTCAGGTTTTTTAGCTGTTGAGCCTGACTAAAAGTATATTACTCTCTTTGTATGAAAATTAATGCTGGAGACGTATGACTCCATAATGGCTGCCCTGCAGCCAATTTTGTGGTCTTTGTCTCTCTCTACCATCATAAATCTTGTATTTTTTGAGGGATTTCCAACTCAATTATTGAAATTTCCATCAACCTAATGTTCAACCTTCAAGTTGTTGCCTAGTTTTCTCTAGAAAAATTATCCAGGAGTATAAAAAGATGCAGATTCCTTAGTCAAAGGCAGGTTCTCCTGAGATACATGTCTTCCTCTTGGCATTATCTGAGTTTGAATGAAAAGCCTTGGGGAAGGATGCAAACCCTTTGTTGCAGGGTCTAGATGTCCCTTTATGGTGGACACCCTACGTATATAATGACATTATGCTCAACCCAAACAGCTTAAAGCCCAAAGATAATAAAACCCAAACTGATGAAAGAAGCTGGGGAAAACTGACATTTATGGATAACAGGACAAATGTTTCCCTGCCCAGCTATAGATTTTAAGTTGGATAGGGTGCTGGGCCATCTTGTCTACACCATGATTTTCCCAAGAAAGGTTGTACCAGGTGATCCTTGAGGTCCCTTTCCAATCTTATATTCTGTGATTTTATGACTTTTCAGACCAATAAAGTTACACTAACATTGGAACAGTTTTATGTTCTTTCTCCCTGTTGCAGTTACTGGGGCATAGGATCTGAAACTGCTACAAGGAACAGAAAGAAAGATCTGTAATAAAGGCATCAGTTTAGGTTTAAAATGGGCTCAGTAGCTAAGTGGAAGACACAAGATGACACTAAATACTTTTTAGGCCTATTACATTATTACAGATGACAGAGGTGCATTTAGATAAAGCTGTATAAGCAGACAAGCAATATTTAGAGAGGAAGGGCAATTGGGTGCTTAGACAGTAGCTGTTTTTTGACAGGCCATTGTGATGAAATGGCAAAAAAATACCTGCATAAGGAGACTTTGGTAGATGTATTGCAACTGCAACCACAATAAAGATATTAGCAAGATGATGAAATTATTGCACCTCCTTGGTGTCTTGTTCTTGTAAAACCAGATGTTCAGAGACTTGAAAGCACCATGAGAACAGCAAATAGTTCTGTCTGCTTTCTTCATTTAATCAATATCCTATTTTTTTTTTTAATATAGTTGAAAATAATTCCAGAGAGAAGAAGAATGAGAGGTGATTTTTTTTCCCCTACTATTAGGATGTTCACTTCACAGTATCACCATTGCAGGTTGGTACTGGGAAGCTTTCAAAAGATGTCCTTATCCCTTCAAACACTAGGAAGAAACCTCACCTGAAAAATCAGCTGCACAGACAACATAGCTTAGGTAGAAAAAAACTCCAGCTTCCCTTGTTAAAATGTTATGAGTAAAGTGCATTACTGACATGGTTGTGAAAGGTCCAGGGGGCTGTAGAGGGCAGCAGTGCTGGAGCTGGTCCCATGCACACCGGTGAGGGTATGGCCTCCCTGGACACATGTACTTTCCTCTTCTTCAGCAAGGCCACCTTCAGACCTTGGCAGAGGATCAGCTTCTTCATGGACATCCAAGGGAACCTGCTGTAGGTACTGGCAAAGTGGCGTGGGTAGTGTGGTGTCCCCACTCCTCTTTCCTAGGCACAGCAGCTTTGGGAAGCTGTGCAGCAGACTGGTTATTCCTGTGTCAGCTGCTGAATCCTGCACAAAGAAGGGGGCTGCTTTCCAGGGAAATGTCCCTGCAAACACTGTGGTGAAGCTGAGCAGGAGAAGGAAATCTCCAATACAGCAATCAGTGTTAGAAATTGTGTATCTGAAGTCATGGCTGAGGCTGAATGCTGTTTTTGCTAGAAAATCAAAGAGAAGATATAAAATATCAGGAAATAGAAAAGAAAAAAAAAGGAAAATACTCATACCAAAAGAAATGATGGCCAACGCTGCTTTGCATCACTAGAGATTACAGCCCTTCTTTTACTAATGGACTTTTCAGAGGTAAAGAGTTACATCAATTTATCTTGAAATGACACTTGGCAAGGAGCAAAGTGTCCATTATAATCTCATTTAATAAACTGTTAGGCTACCTAAATATCCTTTCTATCTGAATTATCCACTGGAAACGTGTGCTTTAGCAATTCATCACCCTTCCTTCTAATTATCTGGGTATAGGCAGCACTCTGCTATGGCCCTGCAGAACCACAGCACAAGAAATGTTGTTCTTTTGCTCAAAGTACATGTTTGTTACTGAAAAGGGGCACAGAAAGGTCAGAGGGATGTAGTTGTTTGTACCCTTCCTTGGATTTACTGGAATTGTTACTTGCTCAGAATTAGCCATTACTTCAGTAAAGATTTTATTACAGGTCAAAGACACACTTGTGCAAGCAAAACCAAATCTCCTACTAAAATAAAAAATAAGAGATAAAATCAGACACAGTATTTCAGCTTCAAGGAAAATATAAATAAGTACTTCATTAAAGATGTTCTAGAGGAAATAAGCTGACTTGGAAGAGTTCTGAACTTTGGAGACAATTTCTCAATATGGAGCCAAGTTCAAACTTTGCAGTTTTTTGAGGGGAATGTGGTGGTCTCAGAGGATGAGAATCCTGATAAGCACCAGAGATCTAGGCTGCAACATCTCACAGTGCAGTTCAGAGTGGAGTCCAACCCTTGCTGTTTTTAGGGAGGAAACAAACTTCCCAGGAGACTTTTGGGGCTGACCTCTGTTACAGGGGTAGTTTGTTCAAAATGCTCAGTGCCTAGAAGTGAGTTCCTGATGTCTGACATGAACATTTTTCAAAGCTTTGAATACTGCAATTTCCCAGGTTTAGTATTCATTATTTCAGCTGTGTCATGTGACAGTGATGTCCAAAGGCTGCCACTTCACCAGAGGAACCAAACCTTGGAATGAGAATGGGGAAGATCCAAATGTTCTGTGTCTGCCTTGGGAGAAACACCAGGAAGATTTCCAAGGTGTTTTTCATCCTGCTCTATTTCATTACTCTTATTCATTTTCTCACTCCAGGAAGGGGGTCGCAGGTGTTGAGACAGCTGGGGAACAGGACTGTGGCTTCTAAGAAGGGTGTTGTCACCTCACTTAGCATGTGAAGAGGATGCCTGCTAATGTGTATGCTCGAGTTGCAGCAAAGGTTAGAGCACAGACCTTCCTTCTGCTCCCTGGTTGCACAGTGCCAAATGCCGCAGGAGCCCTCGTCCATTACTGTGGTTTTTACATATGAAGTCTGCCACCAGAGCAGACAGGAAAAGTGTAACAGAGCCCCTCTGATAGAAAGGGACTATCAGCTGTCTGCTTAAGGACAATATGCAGGTATCATCCCAGCAATGCTCCTGTTGGGTGCATGTCTAAGCTGTGGAGAGACCCTCATATTTTGTATTTCACTCACTGGGGTGTTAATTACGTCATTGAATTGCCTCTACTACCTGCTCCCTTCCCAAAGATTTTAGCTTGAGGATAGCCCCTGATGCAGTTCTTTACTGCAGTGAAACTCCATTGGCACTTCTCTGGCTGAATCAGTCCATACTGGGCAAGTAACTTGGACTTTCTGAGGAGGAAAGCTGCTATTTTGGGTAGAACAAGACCACCACCCCTCCCCATATCCAATAAAATGCGTACAAGGTGAGTCCTGGCTGTTATTTCATGGCTAGTCCCCACCCCCCAGATGCTCAAACCCAACCCATGTGAATAACTGGTGTTACTTCATTAACAGCTGTTGCTGGCACATCATCTGTGTCTTTTGAGGAAGTGTGGCAGTGAATATCCTTACATACAGTTTGAGCACTGTGCATGTTCTGCGCAGTGCATGGGGGAAAAGTGGATGCTGCTGGCTATTTTTCACCACAGATGCCTAAAGGCAAAACCTGTTTGTAGTGAGGGATGTAAGATTAAACATCTCAACCAGCTCTTGTTGGTGCATCAGGGTGAGTAATTGCACAAGAAGCAAGATGAATTTTGAAGAGGATTTCCATCTGGTATTCCATTCTGGTTTTTCTGAGAGAAGAATGGTCACATGCTGGTGTGAGTGCACAGGAAGTGAGTGCTTGATATGAGCCTTGCCACTTTGTGGTGGACTGTGACAAACCCTGATGTTCACTGCTGTAGAGGAGTGACATACACAGTTGAAAATCTGATATTAGTCAAATAATGAATTTGAAGGAGTAATGGACAGGGATCTCTTCCAGCATTTCACTGTTAGACATCCTCTGCCTGGAAACTGGGATATTTATTATTCAAAAATGCCATGGCATTTGGATTCAGCCCAACCAAATGTTTTTGTTATGATGAGGGCTAAGACCTGAGTGGGAAAACTGTGAAATGACTTTCAAGACTAGTTTTCTTGCAGGAACCTCCCTGTTGACAGAAACTCTTTCATGTTTAATGCCATGTAAAGTGCTGTGTACAGCAACTTGCTTAAGTGAATAAATAATGAGTCGTATGAAAGTGATATAATAATGCAAAGATAACATAAAAAACCCTTGAGACATTCATGACAAGAATCCCATCTTTTTGTCTCTGTATTTCAAAGTGCCCCAGGGGAACCTTTTTTTTCCAGAAGAAAAGCTGAGTAATGCATTTTCCTATTATATCTAATTGTAGAGAGAGATTCCTCTCTAACAAAAATTGAGCTGTCTCCAGAGTGTCTTTATAGCTTAAAATTGGAAATCATCCATGCGGATGTGTGACCTTGTTGCCAGATCAGGTACTCAGTGTTTCTCTTCTGATTTTAAATCTGGTACTCTCCTGAGATAATAGGTGGCTCTGTGGGGCTTACCAGTATAGGTATGGGATAAGAAAAGCATGTGGCAACCAACCAAACTGGCAATAAAAATATAACTGCTTGGACTTTCTAAGCCCTGTTAAATATGCTTGTAAATGTACCTGTTGTAATGCTTTTCCTGGCTGCATGCCAAGTGGCAAGCAGTCCCTTTGGATGCATAAGGGCACACAATGGTACAGTTAATGCTTCAGAAACCTCTGGAATGTCTGAGATCCCAGCAGGGACTAAGCAAAGATAACACTGTCTGTGTGTTCAGATGTGGGCACAGAAAGTTTCGACTCACAGGTGGTACTGAGGGCCATTCACTGTCTTTCTAAGCCAGAGTTACTTATCAGAGAGAATACTGTAGCAAACAAATTTCAACTACATAAGGGAAAAATCTATGAACTTTACAGAGTTGAGGATATTCTCCTTCCCTCCTATGTCTTTCTCAGACTTCTGCTTCCTCTTTCCACTCCTGAGATGGAGGAAATTCTTTGTTGAAATCTTTGCAATTCTCTGTGGAACTCTCCTAATCCGTGCTGTTTTTTCCTTTCCTCCTTGAGTACTTCCTGCATATGTGCACCACAATGCTCTCCAACCAACCTGTTCCTGCATAATGCCCTGTGATCCCTGGGATAGTGGCTAATCCTTGCCCCATCCATGTGATGGCCGCAGTCCTCACACTCAAGGTATTGCCTACAGCCCCAGGAAGTGGCACAAAATATGAACTCTAGAGAAGAGCTGAGCAGGAGGTTTGGATGCTGAAGGAGATGGTGGTGGGTTCAGGAAAAATACCTATACAGTGGTACATTTCTGACTGTGATACATGTGAATTGCTGCAGTCTTTGAAACAAAAATCCTTGGGGCGCCTCTTTTGCACAGGGCACCTGGAGACATTGAGGTGCTGTGCTGAGAAGGCTGGAAGGAGAGGCATGGAGCTGGGACCAGAACGTGCATGGTGTATTTGAACTTATTTGTGGATGGATGGATGGATGTCTAACAGTGATCTCTGCATATCCTAAGCATTATAATGGAAATAGGATTTCCAGTATAATGCTCAGAGGAGGACGTCCCCTTCGTCTCCTTTGAAACCACAGTTTCTGCCAGGGCAGATGATCCCCCCTTCTACCTGATTGCTCAGCCCATATAGTCCCACCTCCTGCCTTACCAACAGGTGTGGGAATCCCCTGTGCTCCCTCACAGGAATTTTGTATGGTATAGGTTTGTTACAAAGCTTAATCACCATAAATACAAAGACCCTTCTTACGAAGTGCTGTAGCCACGGGATCTGGCTACCCTTGGCAAAATAAGACAGAAAAAAATTGTACACTGCTCTTTGTGCAAGGAAAGATTCAAGGTTTAATGCTGCGCAGCTTTGTAGATGCTGGCATGGGGTAGGAGTCTGGCTTACTCACAGCAGAAGACTCTCATGTCATTGAGAGCTGTGTCATCCCATTTTCCCTGGGGATTCTCCACCTTTGTTTGGAGCCCACAGATGGCCCCAGAGGTGCAGTTGCTGCTCCAAGGGCCAAAGTGACCCCCCGAAAGTCCCGAGCCCTCCAGCTGTGTCCCGTTGGAACAGGCGAACCTCACATTGTTGACTGCCGTGTTGTCACGCAGGTAGTGCCACCTCTCCACGCGCAGCGAGAATGAAACCAGCTTGTTGCTAGAGCACAGCTGGGCCTCGGTCCAGTTCCCCCACCTGCCAGAGGAAGAAACAACTGACCAAGGTTTGTCCAGCCTCTGCTGTGCTGCAGTCAACACTGCAACTAGTCCTGGCAGTCCTGGGGCAAGGGATGTACACAGGGGTGGCAGGTTTCTAGGAGCACCAGTTTCACTGATTCACTCTCCTTCCCCATTATCTCATGGATGCCCAGCCACCACCTGCTCCAGTCTGCCCTGCTCCTGCAGAACCCCTTGGAAGTTTCAGCTGCTTGCTATGTCCCTGTTACTTGGTGTACTTTCCAAAGAAAGATTTTGAGGAAAATGAGAAAGTATAGCTTTAAGATCTGTAATTTCTGATCTTTCCTTCATTTTTCAAATCACTGTTCCTTTCCCTTGGACGAGACCTTTACCCTGAGACCTTCACACTTTGAGGGCAAGGGGAACTCACCCACCTCCTCAAGCGGGATGTTGAGCCACTTTCACAGGGGATGTGGCTGCCTCTGGAGGAACCCTTACACTGGTTTCCCTTCAAGCTCCCCGGGAGCTGCTGCCCTGTAGGAGGCTGAGAAAGCGAAGGATGCTCACCACCCCACGGAGGACTCGATGACTGTGCCATCCGTGCAGAGCAGGCGGACGCCATTCAGAGCTGTGTCATCACCAAACAGCCAAAATCCCTGGAAGGGCTGGACCTTAGGAGAGGCAAAGAAAAAGGGAGTGGTCATCCTTTTAAAAGAGGTGATGGGGCAAGCCGTGGTGATGAGGGATGGCAGGAGGCTTTGGGGACAGAGGAAGAACATTAGTGCAGCTGAGCAGGGCTGTGAGGCAGCTCCATGACATTTCTCAGGAAGCCCAAGTTGCTGTTGCCCACCTCTGTTTATCTCCAGGCAATGGAGCAGGAGCTCTGGAAACAGGAATGTTTGGTGGCTGCTGTCCCAGGCCATGCCCACTCTGTCACCATGTGCTGTGATATCCAGAGCTGGGGTGCTGGCAGGTGGGACTTGCCCCTGGGAACAAGCT
Organism: Donacobius atricapilla; assembly: GCA_013397315.1. Lineage (NCBI taxonomy): Eukaryota > Metazoa > Chordata > Aves > Passeriformes > Mimidae > Donacobius > Donacobius atricapilla. The sequence continues at coordinate 295,798 of WBMY01003247.1, forward strand.
CTGCTGTACCAACCCCAGGAATTTTCTTACCCAAGAGACCCCTCTGCTAAGAAATCACTTACTGGCAGGGAGCCTTGAGAGATACTCTGAGCTAGAAATTTCTTGCTGAGAAGCCTGCATGATGCAGATACAATACAAACTGCTGTGATGGGGCAAAATGCTGTGGCCAGTCCTACTAGGATCAGAACAAAATAACATTGTCTCACAGCAGGTTTTGTTCCCCACCCTGAAGAAGAAGTCAAAGCTTACCTTCAATTCAAATCCCTTTGCGTAGCCGCTGGGGCAGAATTGCTTGTGCCCCCAGGAGCCCCAGGGCCCTCCATTTGGCACCATGAGGATGGACTCATATTGCCGTGCCTCTGTGCCCCGGAGGCAGCAGGAGCCCAGCAGGCAGAGGATGACCGGGATGAGCAGCTGCATGGCAGGGAACCTGCTCAGTGCCTCGCTGCATGGAGGNTCCCGGGGTGTGCTCTCTGTTGCTATGTACTGCTCCTGCTGAGTGCCTGCCCTCACTGGGGAGGCCTCCTGGTGTGCACTGGCTGCGGGGCTTGCAGGGCTCTGAACACCTGAGGATGCCAAGGAAGGAAAGGGGGGCAGAGCTGGGGACGTTCCTCAAGGAGATGGTTGTTTGGAGGAGGGTCCTGGAAATGCTGCAAAGAAGGTGTTGAAGAGAGAGAGAGGTGGGAGGAGAAGTGATGGACCGGAGGAAACCTCTCAGGGGCTGAGGCAAAACTTGAGATGGAGCAGTCCCAGAGTCCTTCACCATGTGGAAGTTATCACTAGTTTCTTCCTTGCCTCCCTTTTCTCCTCTCCATCTCACTGAGGCTGAGGAAAGTGCCTGCACTGGAAGGTGTTACATATTGCTCTGGGACATGCATCAAGTGTACATGACAAAGTAAAGTGTGTCAACTCTTCCTCTAAAAATGAGTGCTCCAGCTGCCACCCACTTCATGTGGCCCTTGCTGAACTCACTTCTGTTTCCTGGTGTCTTGTACTGGGGACGGGGGAGTAGGAACAAAACTTCCTGTTTTTGCATCATCCCATGGAGCTGTGGGGCTCCCAGCTGCCCAGGTGTGTCTTTAGGAGGTGTGAGCATCCAGAGAGGGTGGGAGTGCCCAGCAGAAGCAGACCCTACTTCTGCTGTGGTGCCTTTCTCAGATGTGATTCCCTGTTACATTCCTTGTTCCTCCAAAGTGTCTAGCCAGAGAGGAAACCTCTGCTGACAGCAATGTTCTAGGGCATCCTGTGCGTAACTTCAGGGTAGGATGGGATGCTTCTATTCCACTGAAGAGTCAGTGATGATGTCACCAGGGAGAGTTGTCCTGTGAGGTCTATACTACCAGAATATCAGCATATATTAGCAGTATTATATATATGTGTCTGTATCTCTATCTGTATATATCATGTCTGTATCTCTATCTGTATATATCAGTATATACCAGCACAGTAAGCACAGAAAAAATAGGGAGAAAAAGTTATTCCAGGCTTCAGCTACTGAAGAATGGAATGGCCTGCTTCTGTAAGAGCCACTTGGTGCAGGGGAAGGGGGAAATGCACTTTCAGCTGAAACCCTCAGACGTTACACCTTGGGTAGAATTGTAAAGGTCCTCAGGTACTCACAGTACCCAAGAGGAGCCAACAAAGACAAAGATATCTTACTGTGTTATTGGATCTCATAGGCAGCAGGAGCATGTCAGAAAGAAAACAACACAAATGAAGGGCTGTGTGAGCAGGGTCCTGCTCAGGAGAATGGATAGTTCATGGATATTTTGCCACTCCTGGTGGCGTAGTATTTTCTAAGCTTGAGATGCTGACTGGATTTCTTCATAAGAATGGCTGCAACCACAAGCAAGAGCAATGGGCTCTTGCCAGATTTTGTCCAGTGAAGAGCTGTTAATAAGTGATATTATCAGCCCTCTCTATTATCCATGCTGACTGCATGATAAAGCTTTTGGGATATGTGGTAAGTTAGGGCTGAGCAGTGTCAGAGGTACCTACAACTGTACAGGAATCTTAAAGAAAGCAGTGACGAGGAACTAGGTGGAGGAGGAAACCCTAAGATGACTGATGCAAAAAAAATAGAGATGTTTCACAGTTTGTAGTTATAGTCACAGAGCTGAACCTTTCTCTGTTTGAGTCCCTCTTATTGACAGGGCCTGTTTTCTCTGTTGTCTGCTTTCACACATCTTCTCCTGTTTCCTCTCTGTCTAACAGTCTGAGCTCCTGCCCAACAGTCTGGCCACTGCAGGTGGCAGAAGGGAGATCCTGGTTGCAAAAAGACCCTGCTAAGCTGATTTTTGATTTTTCCTTTTGGCTGTGTGGGAAGGAGGGGGCAGACAGTGACACTGGGCCAATGGTTCTGGGATATTCCAGCAGGAAGCAGTGAAAAGTATTCACACAAGTAATTAACTGCCTGTGGGAGAAAGAGAACACTGGATGCATTTCTATAACTTCACGGTGGGGAGCAAGAAAACAAACAAGGAACTAATCTCAGCTTTATATTTCCCTCTACTGTCTCTCATTAATTTTTAACTCTTCCAGAGTGATGAATCTTCACGGGTCAAAGAGATTTCCCTCCCCTCCTCTCCCACCCCTTTCCCTACAGAAAACTTTCCCAGCTCTAGGAGTAAGGAATGGACTGAAATGAAAATGATGGGATCAGTATCAGCAGCTGAATTTGTGCTGCTGGAGGGCCAATGAGTACTTTTGGGTAGACCTGCTGATACACTGAACTTCCCCGAGCATCCAGTGATGTCTCTAACATCCCTGCCAATTAACATTTTATCATCTGGGGAAGCTCTTGCTCTTCACCCACTGCTTCTTTTTCAATTAACCTGCAGGTTTCTAGTGAGGCAGGAAAAGTACCAGCTTGCAAGCCGAGGATGGGTGGATTTTTAATTATGTAACTTTGGAAAACTGTTTGAACTCAGTGAGTCTGGCACCTTCTCTGCTGGTAAGCTATGGGAGCTAGTCCTAGGGTCATATGTGACATGTCCTTTCTCCTTTTAATCAAACTTTTGGAAGGCAGGATAGCGTTAGAGTCAGCAAATGAAGACATGATGCCCAGTGCAGAGCAAAGATCAGTTCTGTACTTTTGCAAACATATAAACCAAAAGGAAATATCCGCATTTTTTTGGACAACTTAAGTCCTCCACCCTATGACGAAAAGAACAGTTACAACGGAAACAAAATATTTGAGAAGAGTGTAGGTGGTCAAAATAATCAGAAATCAGCAGAACAGTAAAACGTAATCACACAGCCAAAACATCAAGACTAAAGAATGAAGCACTTGCAGTAGCCTTATTGAAATTGCATGTACCCATTCACATTGTAGATACCTAAGTGCAGGTTAGGTGAATCCCCCTTTCCCTAGGGCAGAAGGTATTTTGTCATTTACTGCCCATTTATAAGATGCTGGGGCTCTCTGGGAGCTGTGTTCTCAGCTGACCTTCTCTAGCGACATAAACCTTCTTAGATGGTGGTGAGAAACAGCCACTTTAAATTGCGTGTGGGCTGAAAACATCCTTGCAATGGCCTTTGCAATGTCATTGGAGATAAAATCAGTTACATTGTTCCCACATCTATAAACTGAGGATAGTTCTTTGATAAAAGACCTAGTATCAAGAACTCTTCAGCCCTGCTAAGGACATCAGTCAGCCTTTGAAATGTTGCACTACTGCCTCTGTCATGTCAGTTTAGAAACAGATGCAGAGGCTCAAAAGGTCTCTGCTCCCCTGTGGTCCTCCATGGGTTGCAGGTGCACAGCTGCTTCACCATGGGCTGCACCATGGGAATCTCAGCTCCAGTGTCTGGATCACCTCCTGCCCCATCCTCTGCACTAACCTCAGTGTCAGCAGGGCTGTTTCTCTCACATAACCTTACTTCTCTTTCCAGTTGTTGTGCAGGATTTTTATCTTTCTTAAATATGTTTTAGAGAGGTGCCACCAGCATCACTGCTGTGCACAGCTTTGGTGAATATGTCCTGAGGCTGGCTGGCATTTGCTCTATCTGACAGAGACGCAGCTGCTGGCATCTTCTGACGGAAGCCACTCCTGCAGTTTCCCAGCAAAGACTTTGCCTCAGCACATAGATGCAACACAGATTGGCAGACCCCACTGCAGTATCTAAACTGGAATACAAGGCATGTAGTAACTCCCATCACTGAGGAAGCAAATTTTAAAACTGACCTCATATTTGCCCCTGTTTAACTTCCCTAATTTTAAATTACACATCCATCACTGCTATGATCTTAGCTCTTCCAGTTTAGAGACTTAGACCTCCTGAGTACTTATTATCAGTCTAAGTCATTGATTGCTTTCACTCTGTGACTTTTTAAATCTCTTTTCTGAAGTAATTTTGATTTCTACATAGTCTTTCTTAAGAACCCTAACCCCCAAGAATGGCTGGAGCCATTTGAACACAAAGTTTCTTCCACTATGAGCACTGAGCAAATAAATAATTTAAAAATGGCCATATCTGCTGTGATCTTTTATAATATCAGCTGGCCCTAGAGATTTTTTGACAGGTCCTGAATCTTTGATGTGAAGAAACAATAATAGCATTTATTCCCTTTGCCATTGGTTTGTCAAAGTGCCTTTGTCTGCTGTGTTTTCACATGCAATCTACCACCAGATATGTTACTTCTGTTTTTTCCATCTGGCTGCAATATTAGCACTCACTGTCTTCTACAGCCTCCTTTACCTTATGGTACAACATCGACAATTTTCTTGTACACTTCCCCAAGTAAAAGTTAATATACTTGTTTCCTGGTCTTGTGCTTCCAGCACCACAACCTTCAGGCTGCTCCTGCTGTCAGCCAGTCTACAAGCCCATGGGTTTCCTTTGAAGACTGCCTTTGGGTGGGAAGAATGGAGAAGGACCTTGTGCAGAGTCTGTGTCTGTGGTTTTTCAGTGAGCAAGAGGAATACAGAGCCAGGAGCTACTCCAAGGACTCCTGAGGACCTTGCAACAGAGACCTACAGCACTGTCTCAGCCTTGAGATACAGAGAGACATGGGCATCCTGCAGCTCTGAAAGTGCCCTACAGCCAGCCCGGAGAGATTACTGGAGAGTTTTTCTGCAGATCTGGAGAGGATGGGGTGGGGGGTGGGGGGCAGTGGTGCAAAAGTGAATTAAAACTAACTGAGAATTAAGTGCTTCTCTTTGTTTATGAAATTTGCCAAGAAATTCCTTCCAGGTGGTGAGCTCTGGGAACTTTATCAAGGCAAAGTTTTGTTGGCATTTCATTCCAAGCAAAGCCATAGCTATCCTGGCATGAAGTACTGCTGCCAGCTCTTGCTTACTTTGAAGAGTGAAAATAAACAAATTTGACAACAGAATTTTTTTGTGGGGAAAATAATCCTCAAAACTTGACTGGATACGACCTTCAGAATCTTTATCTTTCTTTTAAGCTGTCCCTCCTTTGAGGAGGGTGCTCAGGTTTTGTGAAAAAGCCATGTCTGCTGAGATGTTTGGACTGAACCGGTGTAAAAGCAGATATATGGCAGTGTTACTGCCATAACTGTGACAGCAAAATTCTTCTCTGGACTTGTCCTCTGAGTTAATTCTGAACACATTTCTTGCCTGATTTATGCTCTTCCTCTCAGTTTACACAGTCACTTCTCTCCTTTAATCAATTTCCAGACATTATCTCATCCCTTCTTTTTCCTAAACCACACAGATTTATCCTTTTGAGCTCTTCCTTTGCACTTCCGACTGGTATCTTCTGTGTTGTCTGGGAACTTCGAACATTTGAATAGTTAAATCCCCATTACTCTTGTCTTCAAAGTCTCAAAATTCTTCTTTAATAACATCACTCCAGGCTAAAACCTGAGTTTCAGATATTCTTGTAGCTGTTATACTCCAAGGGCCCGTTTGCTGATTGCAAAGAGAAGGGAAGGAAAAAACCCAGAACACCTCATAAAAAAAAAAACAAATCCTCAATCACAAATGAATTCTCCTTGTGAGACAGGATATTGAAAGTACAAGGGCAGAAGGTAGATCATGGAAAAGGAGAGGGGTTCTTAACTGTCATTGCAAATCCCTTGGTGTACCCAAGGAGGAACAATCCCTTTGTTAGCCCAGGAGCCTCCGAGGGCACAGCAGGGACAGGGCTGTGCTGCTGAGCTCCATTTTCCTGACCACACAGGAGCAGAGCCAGCAGAAGGTGGCTGCAGAGGGTTTGCACATCAACAGTTCATCTTGAGCCTACAGAAAGAGCAGCCTGGGTAGCTCCTGGCTTTGGAAATGGGAGAATTTAGACTGCAGCAACATGGGGTAATATGGCCTCTGTGATCCCTGCTGCCATCTGCTCCTGTGTCTTCTGAGAGCAGCTGTCAGGGTGGGGAGAGCCGCTGCTCAGTGCAGCAACGAGACAGGAAACAGCCCACGATTGCTGAGGACCTGGGGGAGTTGGACAACTCTTTCGAGCTGATAGGAGAAGCAGACAGACTGGTTCTAAGTTACATCCTCAGTTGGCCAAGCAAAGGTGCAGGCAGACAACTTTTCCCTTTTCGAGGCCCTGTTAATGGTCCCATTACTTTTGCCTTTTGACCCCTGCCTTCAGCACTGTCCTGCTTTGGCAGTCTCCCCCAGGCTCACTGACAATCTTTGCCCCAGCCGCTGCATGCACCGTCCTCTTCCATCTTTCAGCTTCTCTGTGGGACACACTAGCACATAGGAGGTGGTCTTGATTTGGTGGCTGTGTGACACACCCGCAGCATAGGGACTCACATTTGTGACTTGCTACTGGCTCTGGCTGCTAAATGAAGCAGATGACACACATTATGTGTTACTTTTTCTTCCCCTCAGATGGGAGACAAGTAATAATCTGAGTTTAGCTTTGTTTCCTCTTATCTCTTGCCTGACCAAGTCCAATTTCCATGGAAAAGCTTCATGAAGAATGAACAAGGTGGCCTCTGGGAAGAAATTTATGAGCAGGGAAATACCAGGCCATTAATAATGGTGGTCTCTAAAATAAATAACAAGCTTATTAACTTTGCAGGCCACAGCAAACTGGAATAGGCTGCAAGTACTTTGGAAGACACAGCTTGAGCTTGACAAATGGTCTTGTCAAATTGGAGAAATAGTTTGAGAAAAATAGGATGCAGTTCTCTTCTAGGGACAAGGGGGAGCTCCCACCTTCTACAGAACTAAGCAGCTGCATGAAGAAAAATACCTGCATTGACATCACTCTGCAGAGAAGGCTCTGGGGGTCATAAAGGATCAAAGGCAATGGATGAGTCAGCGATGTCAGGTCTTCTCCGTGCTGAGAAATACGAACCAAATTACAGCCTACAGGACAAATGGAGTGAGTTTTCTTCTCAGCAAGTGTGAGCCCCCAGCGGGGCTGCTCTGCTCAGAGGAGGGCACTGAACTTCCAGCAGGATATGGTCCGGTTGGATAGAGTCTAACAGAAAGCTACAAAAATGATCAGTAGCCTGGAAAGCCTGATCTGTACATGACGAGCATGAGAGCTGGGACTGTGCAACTGAGCTGTGGGAGGACAGGGGAGAGGGATTATTGGGAATAGCAGTTCAGTCAGGGGTCTGCAGCCAGTGGTTTTGTGGGAGGATGTGGGAAGGACAACACAGGGAGCTTAGGGGAGAAAGTCCACCCCAGGTTTTTCTGTCTTCTTCCTCACTGGGCTCCCTCCATGCTGTGTAGAGCCAGGCTGGGTGGCAACTCTAAGAGGCCAAGGAGGGAGGCTTGTGGTGGTACAGGACTCTTGTTCAGAGGGGAAGATGTAGCTAGTAGGCTGGGGAGGTAGGCATTGCTCCAAGGACTTAGAAACCATATCACAGTCGGAGTGCAGTCACCTGGGGTCTGCAGGGAGGTTAACAAGTCTCCATGCCTTCCAAACAGGTCACAGCTGCTGCAGGAGAGGCATGGGATAAGAGCCTGCAACAGTCTGGAATACTACTGTAAAGTGGAAGGGAATGGTCTAGATTCTGTCTGTCTGAGACAAAGAATAATGGATGAGTACTACAGCAGTCTAAGGTTGACCAAGGAACTGGCCAAGGAATATTCTTAATAACAATATTTAAGCCTAGGGAGGTTGCAAGATTATCACTGGAGGATTTTTGGGAAAGCTTGAGCAGAAATGCATCAGTGGTGCCTAGTGTGCAGTGATTGCTTTGGAGCAGAGTGCACCAGAAGAGCTCCTGAACATCTTTTCAGACCTCTTTGCTCTAATCAAACGACTAATTCTGCAAGCCAAGAGCCCATCCTGACCTTCAGCTGCCGAGCTGTGGCAGAGCCCCCAGGAGCTGCTCTGTCCTCTGGAGACTTGCTGGGCAAGTAGCTTCTCCTGGGGCTGGTGAGCACCCAAGTGGGAACAGCCTGATGGGGAGCAGGGCAGCTGTCATGGGCATGGCTCTGCGTGTACCACAGGGACTCCGCGGCCACGGGCGCTCGGCTGAGGTACTGTTGCTGGAGGTGAGAGCAATGGACAGGGGTGGCAGAGGAATGCAAATTCTCCTCCTCAGCCATGCAGGATCATGTCGCTGTTGCCTGCGAGCTTGCTGGGAAGAGCTTTCCCTGGGGCCTTGCTCAGCTGCTGGCCTTAGCCCCTGCAGCACTGTGCTCCCAGGCACCCAAGCCTCTGTCAGTGCCTCAGAGAGGGGAGTGTGAAATGTCAAGTGACAAGAGTCTATGGGAGCTTCACACCAGTAAATGGGTGAAGGCTGCTGCCAAAAATGTAATTATAAAGTGTTTTTCTCTGTATTTCCAGGATAAAATTGGGAAAACATTGAGAATATGAGCAAAAGCAGCTGAACAGCTGGTATTTGTTTACATAAACTGTTAAAGGAGAATGTAAGTAACCAGGGCCACATATACATTACAGTATATGCTGTGTTTATTAGATTAAGTATATGAAAATATTTATTAAATCACATGTTATTGCATGCATTATATTTTACTGTGAGTGTAAGTCCATCCTGAATTTCCCATCCCCTCTGCAACTGGCCAGCAGACTGGAAGTCCTAAATAATCTTCAATATTTATTAATACAAGCTGGACTAGAGTTGCAGATAAGAAACTGTGGAACATCAAATTCCTGCTGCCTGGGGAGTCTTTTTCCTAACCAGCAATGTGAGCCTAGCAAAGGGTAAATATCCTCCAAGCACCATTGAAGAAAACAAACAAAGAAATAAATCCTGCCTAGGCGCTGACCTGAAAGGAATACCACGGAGCCAATTTTCTGGGATACTTGGCATTTTCCTCCAGCTACAGCATTGTTCATGGAGCTGGGTGAGCCCAAGTGAACCTGCCTGAGCACAGATCTGGCTTGGGTTGTGGTTAGGAAAAACCCTCTCAAACCAGCACCAGCTCTTTTTTAATGAAGGGATAGGGAGGTGAAAGGACATTTGTAGGTCAAACAGGGAAAAGGAGAGTAGAAACAGAGGTTTGCTTGAGTAAACTCACTCTCTCTCTCAAACACCAAGCTAAAAAACCCATCCCATTTGAGCTTGTCTGCTATTGCCAGGCATGGACTACATATTTAAGTGAATGATTTAAGCAACAAGACTTCCACTGTCTGCTTTGGAATATGTTCACATTTTTGCAACAATTTTGTGGGACGAGAAAACCTCTCCAGTCTGAGTCCACCTGGTGCAGCCATGGAAACCTGATGAGGTGGAGCAGGGACAATGGATCTCCAATGCACCAGTAGCAGCCAGAGTCATTGCAGCAGCTGAGACTCATCAACACTGCTCTCCTCTGTAGAGGTGGAGTGTATTCCACTTGGGACTTGCTGGGGTCTTGTTGCTGAACTTTGCTATGCTGCTAAGGAGATTTGAGCCATCCCTGATTTGTTTTGTTAAGGCATGTTCATTTCCTGGCATGTCTAAGAAGGCATTTTCACTGGCTAGCATTTGAACTATGTTATCTCCAGGTGACACTCCAGTGGACACACCATGGTTGGTGTGGTTTCAATACCAATCCACAAAGTTGACTGTTTTCTGAGTATTTCTTTCTCATCCAGGCTTTAGAGCTGAAGTCCTGAATCTTGTCTTCTGCCTTGCCCTTGTCTCCCCCCTCATTGGCTTGTTGTCCCCAGGCTACAGCAGAGTGTTCATTTCTTGCAGCAACACCGAGAACATAACAGCTCCCAGCATCACGGCAGGGAAGACCCCAGGCTTGATTTGCATTAATTTATGCACTACGACTTCCTTTTGTCTGAGGTACTTTTAGCTAATAGATCCCCCAACGGCAAGAGCCAAGGTCTAATTACACGATAAAACTGTGCAGCTGTGGCCACAGAACAGACTCATGCCATTAACAGAGTGTTTTTCCACAGTGACTTGCCCCAGTTTGGAAAGGAAATTGTGGTGGTATTTTAAAATTTTTTTTTGTTTGTATTTTAATTTTTGTAACCGCATTTCATCTAGGGATACAGTTAAAATAAAAAGGACATCAGCCTCACTCCTGAAGCTACTGTGACCAGGCTGGTTGGACCTGAATTTCAAGAAACCCATGGGCTTTGCTCTTCTATGCCTGACTGTGGGGGAAGAAGGGACAAAATTACCAAAGCACTGAGGAAATTCCCTAAAGCAAGTGTTACTCAAATGAAGTGTGCAGATTCCGTTTGTAGCGTTCAAAGACCAAGTGCAGTCCTTCTTGGAGGAATAGGTAAAGATGAGGGAAACAGAGGCTGGGCATTTGTATGGGAGGTTTACAGCGTTCATGTCTTCATGGATTGCCCTATTTTAGTGAAAAATTTTCTTGAGAAATGTCCATAAACTTTCAAGAAAGGAAAGTAATCCATATTCCAGCTGCATAAAATTACTGAAAACCTGGATATTCTGGGGGAAATCTAGATGCAAGATTTTTTGGCATGTAGCCTAGGAACTGTGAACTGCTGCAGTCACTGCAGGTGGTGGTACAGTGGAAAATCATGTTCTGGGATCAAGGAGGGTTTTCAGAGGGAGTTAATGACGTGGGTAGCTGACACAAAACACCACTAGCAGCAAAGAAGGCTTTTGTCTGTAGTACAAATCCAGTGCATCCACTAAAGTGACAGTGGAGATTTTCCCTGGTTGCCCAAGAGTCTCCTCCTTAGGAGCAGGGATGACAAAAATGTGCTTTGCACTCCTGCTCCCTGCAAGCAACAGGAGAAAAGACGACCAAGGCCCTGGGTGCAGGACCTGGTATCTGTGAGCTCTGGCCTGGTGATAGCACAGCCATTGCCCCTAGACACAGAGCTGAGCAGGTCTTCAGTGACCTGTCCTGGCTGTCACTGACACCAGGCCTCGGAAAGGTGGGCAGTGTGAGAACAGCATTTTCCATCACCCGCTTCCCTCTGCTCCCTCCACTGCCCGGCAGCCCTGAAGGGGGGCCCTGTCGGGGCTTCCAGCAGTTCTGAAGAGAGGGGTGAAACCTGGGGTAACCCAAAATGAACAGAGGATTGAGTACTTGGGGAACAAAACCTTCTGTCAAGGAATGCTTCTGTGGCTGCAAAACCTGGAGTGTTGCACACAGGCAGCTCTTAGAGGCAAGGCAAGCGCAATTTCCCTGCAAGCAGTGCAATAGCTGTATTTTCCTTCCCTGGAGGAAATAAGAAGTCCTTGGGATAGCATGTTTTTCCTGTTAAAATTGCATCTACCTGTTGCCAGCACAGAATTACATCAACAACTTTGTTGAAGAACATGCAACGGCTGAACTTTTATCTTTGCTGACATTTAAGGCTTGTTAAGGCCAAATATTTTCTTAGTTTCAAACTTTTCCTTCTAATGTTGCTTCTAATTATTCACCACTATGAAAAAGTTCAGATCTTTACAGATAGTCATTCCATTTTCTCTCCAGGCATCCTTTATCTAGACCATAGTGTTTTATCTCTCAAGCATTTCCACCAAACAAGATGCAGAGGGACCTCCAGCCCTGAGGACCTTGGGGTCCCAGGCCTAGACCTAACCTCACCTTAACTCTGCTGTGGGTTAGAGGAAAGGCACTGCTGAAAGGTACATTAAGAGCAAGGGGCTTTATTTGTTTATTTGTAGAGTATATTTATCTTTCTTGCCTTTCTCAGTTTTTTTCTGCTTGTTGCATGCACAGCCCAACTCTTTGTGTGCATACTACATAAAGCCTGATAGGTGCCACATTGAATACATTACCTCTTTTTTTAAAAAAAAAAACCACAAAATTTTCTATGTTTCCATCTGAAATAAATGTCAGTTCTTAAAAGGAACTGTGAGGTATCTGGACTCAGCATGGCGCTAACATTATCTTCTAGAAGGAGTTACATGCATTATTGCTGTGTACAGCCTGACTAGCTATGCATATTGAGACTTCTTCCTGTTGCTTCTCTAAGACTGATTTCAGTAGCTTGTAGCTTTTGCAGTCTATATACATTTGTGCAGAAATTTACCATTTCTGGTTGCAGTGCCTGACTCAATGGAAAAGTTTTTCTGAAAAGTTTTGTGGAACAGTGATAAAGCTATGGCTTGAGTGAGGCAGACAAAAAATTATATACTAAAAATGGCATCTTACTTCTCCTACAGCAGTGATCCCCACTCAGATGGTGGAGGTTTGTGTCATGAATTTTGCAAATTCAAATTCTACTGATGCCACAGTGTGCATTTCTTGAGGGGTACAGCTCCTTTTTAAAACTGCTTAGAAAATTAAATACTCTAACAAGTACACTGGAAACTCACTAATTAGTATATCATGAGTAACCAATTATTTGTTTGAGTTAGTATTTTTATGTAATTCATTTAATACTGAGGACAAGATAGGCTCAGCAAAGTGTTGCAAGAAAAATAGTTTCTAAAGGAACCAAAGGCAGCAGGACTGGCATACAAAGGCGCACTCCAAAAGGACAGGAGTTTTATCTGAGTACAAAACAGAGGGGACCATAGCGTAGCAAATAGCTGAGAAAAGGAGCTTTTTCACCAAGGCACTCTTTTCCCCTGAAATAAGAAACCAAGCAAGAAGCCAAGAGAGAAGGTGGAGGGCCAGGTGGGTTTGCTCAGGCAGGGTGACACAGTAGCAGCCAGGGGCACCAAGACCTGCTGTTTGAGTGCAGCCCACACAGATCTGAATTAGTGAAGAGAACCACTGAGAAGGGGCTTTGAGCTCCAGGCAATGTCATAAAAAGAAGTTGTCTGCTTTCTTGTCTCCTTCTGCAATTCCTGAGGTCCTTTCTCAAGATGTCAGGGACCACCATGCAGGCACTCAGGTATTTCCTCAGCTCTTGTGCTCCACGTGAGGGTCTCTCCCTGTCTAGTATTTTATGAGGGATGAACACTGGGGGAAGAGATGAGCACAGCAGTGTCAGGGTTTCAAGGACATGCCCAAACCAGCATGACTGGGAAGTGCATACAGGCAGACTCTTTAGAGCAGTGAGATAACGAAGCAGAGCCCAGCATGGTTGTGATGAGTCTTCCAAGAGAAGAAGGTCTCAAGGCTGTGTGAAAACTTGCCTGTGGCAGCAAAGAGAAAGGGTTAGGTGGGCTTCCTGTAGGAGATCCGCTTGTAGGCAAGACCCTGTACGGATCAGCTGCAGTGGCAGGATTTGGTGGGGACCAAACAATATTAAACTTGCTAAAAAATTTAACCCTTTCTTGATACATGTATAAAGATGAGCTGTCATTACATGCACTTCTCCTCTCTGTGAGAAGTTCTCAGGGCAGGTGATTTTCATAGATACTACTGTGAAAATTTTAAGTCTGTTCAGAGAATGTCAGCTCCCATGAGTGTGGGGCTTACCTCTACCCTGAGGTGACTCTGGAGAGGAATGGATCAGGAACCTTGTGCCCATTGGCTCAGCTAGGAGGAGAGTGATACAAACCAGCATGGGTTGAGTGCAAGTTATAGTGGGTAGGGATGATGGTAAGTGGCTTCTGAAAAACAAATATATATATACACACACATATATATATATATATAAATCATTTGAGTCTTTCAGAGGCTGTAAAGGATTCGGAGGAAATTGTGGAGGGGAAGAATAACAGCTGTCCTGACCAGGTTCCTTTCCAAAAATTTTCAGTGGATTGTAGCTTTGCCACATTGAAAAGGCCTGTGGTGAAACTTCTTGTGCTGTGTACTTGTCTGTTTGACTTTGGGTTCAGGCCTTTCTTAGAAAGAGACTTTTGCAGTGTGGTAAAATGTCAAATTTCAGCAATGGGTGTTTTTGGAACAATGTGAAATCTGACAATGTATCCATCGTATGAATTCCCTCTCCACATTATTTTTTCATCCTTAATTGGCATGAACATTAAATGCAACAACAACAACAACAAAATCTCTTATGCAGATAAGGCTTGGCAGCAATTACATTAATTGCTAGTGGGGTGTGGCACACACACCCCATTTAATGCTACAATTTTAGTGATGATAGGATAATTGTTCCTCTTTTCCTTTTCAAGGCTTTTGGGAAAGGGATAAAGCATAAAATATTGCAAAGGGGTCTGGATCTTGGCACCAGGATCAGGTGCAGGGAGTCAGGGTCTAGGTATGGTCAGTCTGGGAGTGACAGGTCATCAAGACAGGGCCTGCAGACCTAAACCGGTGTCTGGATGGTGAATTCTGCCTTGGGCATCTCTGTCATGACTCCCTTTGTGGTTTAAGGTCAATTATTTCACTTATTCATAAATGAATTCCTTATCATTGATTGTTGTCTGAGTTGTTTGCAACGAGGCACTACGGTCTCAACTTCAGAATGGCATTTTCTTTGTTTTTTTTCAGTTGTATTTTTGCCTTGAATTACTATATCCTATGTAATACTCAAAACTTTGAAATATAGTCAAGGAAATCTGGCACCCAGAGTGAACGCGTGATTCTGTCTTTAGTCTGTGCACCTTGGTGCCTGGACTATTGCATGGAGAAGTGTCACTCCCTTGTTTCACAAGGGAAACTACTGTTTGTGGAGTCCTTGGATACCTCAGTGAAGAACATTGTGGAAACTCACCAAGTAAACTGGACCTTTCCAGATCAGGGTTTTAACAGAGTGTAAATAATAAATGGATCATGCCCTGAACAGCTACCATTGTTTGTAGGTAGTGACCAATTCTTGCTCTTGACGGCTATGACGGACGTGAGGTGAGGGATGTAGGTCTGGATCAGTGTGTTTGCAGGAGTTGAAGTCAAGCATACAGCAGGCTCAAAACCACAGCAGAAATACCTATCCATAACTCAGCAGGACTATATTTCCTTCATGTTTCCACTCTGAGCTACTCCCAGGTACAGGATATCCTGGGTTAACTTGTACCTAACCAATGTTTGCCCCATATTCATCTGTTCCTGACAGAGACCCCAGAGCAATCCATCAGCAAAGCTGCTGAAGCTGAGCCAGGACCAGGGCTGCCTCCCAAGTTATCACTTCACTGGGCAGTGGTGAGGGCTTTGGGACCTTGATTTGAAGGCTGATAATTGAAGATCTGAGCTTTTAAGGTGCTGCAAGATCAAGTGCAGCTAAGCTCTTTGACACTTGGTTAACTTCAGGAATATAAATGAAATCCAAACATTAATGCTGTGCTTAAAGGCTTTGCAGCATGGATTCCAGAGGTGGGTAGCTAACTATAGACAACAGGGTCCGTTTAATAGTAAATTCCCTGGATCAGCATGTCTGCCTGTGAAGAGTTCTTGAAGGAGAGAAAAGACTCTTGCTTGAGTCTTTTCTCAAAGTGAAAATGTTCAGACTGCAGTGGCCAGCAGTAATGGCACATAGTAGTTCCCAATGACCATCATTTATTTCTACCTTGCTCTGGACTAGAAGGGGATTTTATTGTCATGTATAGATTTCCTGGAAGAATATGGACTCTCTTCCATGGGTAATGGCCTCAAGACTTTTTGTCAAAACAGTAGGCATAGTCTACACCATCACATTTTTTGGCTCTGGGCATAGATCAGGGTGTAATCTGCTCTGTTTATGAGCGTGCAGCTCAGAGTGACCGCTGAAGTATTTTCGACCAACATGTGAATTGCCTTAGGAGATAAAAAATTTTGGTATAGGAAAAAGGTATTTACATTTAATAAACATTTTCAGACATTTTGATGTCAAAGACATGCCCTCTCCTTTCGTTTTATCCTCCCCTTCACCTGGGTTCAGGATCTGTTAATAAAGTCCTTTATTTAAAAAATAAAGGGAACTTTTATTAATCTGGTACTTATCAAAATAATCTACAAATATTCAACTTCATTTTCAGAGCTTTTTGCAGTCCCTCCCTTCTTTCCCTTCTTTCCCTTCTTCCCCTTCTCCCCCTTCTCCCCCTTCTTCCCCTTCTTTCCTTTCTCCCTCCCTCCCCCAACCCTCACTACAGCTTAATCTGCTGATTTGTCTTGGCATTCTTGAGCCTCAGTTTCAAGGGGATGGAACAGCTCTGTGGCTGTGGTTAAGGATAGGTTTCCTGAGAACTTTTCCCAATGAATTTTCAGAATAAGTTGCTAAAGTTTTCATATGTGAAGTGATCTTTAGTTGAAGACTTGCAGTGGGTGTAAATTGGCATTTGGTCTCTGGCTGCCAGTAAATCTGCACTGCAGGAGGGTCTGCCTCTTCATTTCTTTGTGAGTTTTTTTGTTAATTAGCAGTATAAATCAATAGTAAAAAATATTGAAAGCCTGGTATGACTGTAAAAACACATATCAAGCCATGTCCTACAGGAGACAATTCTATGTCTAAAATTACTCAATATTTTTATTTATTTTATTGCACAGTAGAATAGCGAGTTTGCTTATTAAATTTGTAGCTGTCATCAGCCTGGGAGATGAGGACATTAGAGGATCAGGGATAGAATTCAAAATAAGCACAGGTGCAAAGTATTGCACTAACATGAGAATAGCCACTTTCAGAGAGCTGAGGGAGAGTGACTGGTGATGCAGCTGCTCTTCAGAAAGAGAGGTGCAAGTACCACCCTTGCTAAAATGCTGGGTACTTTAAATTTACAGTTAGAAAACTTCTGCCTTTAAACTATCATGCTGCAGTGACAAGATCTCTATTGAAATGCTGCTCAAAACAGCATTTGACCAACAGAGTACAGTCAGGAAGAGATCAGCAAAAATGATGAGAGGTCTAGAAAACAGTGTGTGCAGGATTAGACCTTCAGAAAGAGTCATCTATCAGTACCAAATGGGACAATGCCTTGGTTTCTGTTCTTGCCCAGTGGTATCCTGTACCCAGGGCAGAAATGGGCTGAGTTGTCTGCTCTGACTTTATCTGCAGCTCCCAGGCATTCTCTTCACAGCTTCCCTCCACCTCTTCCCAGCACACCTGGAGTGCAGCCAGACAGTACTTTCTCTATCCCTGGCTGCCATTGTACAATCCTGCCTCAGCATAAATTCCTAATTTTTTTAGCTACTATTTTCTGGTCCTTATTTGTGAAACTCCTTTCCTGCTAATTTTGGAGGCCAACACAGCTATGAGAAAAAGAAGTGAATGTCTCAGTGCAAAAGATGTAAAAAACCCATGAGATATAAGAAAAGCAATCGATTTGATACTGGCTATAGTCTCTTGTCTCTTTCTGCTCAGCAGGTTTCTTAAGCATATTTGATTTGCTTGCTGGCCATTATATGCAAGTAGAAATCACAAAGAGATTTCAATGACAAGGGGACTTTTTATGTGTTTTCTGTTCTTGTGTGGGCAGGTAATGCTGAAATTGTTTTAGTAGAAAGAAAGAAAGAAAAACAAAATAGTTTTGGTATGCTGGGTCCTGGACAGGAACAGGAAACTGAAAGAAATTAAGAGATTCCATAGCAGGACAGTTCGGCTTTCACAAGAACGTGTTGAAATGTTACTAGTAATTGTAAACAAAAACTGAAACCAGCAAATAAAGAGTAAGATGTTAGAAAGAAGACATACAGATTCATAGATGAAGGAAATTAGTTCTATTAATTGCACAGAAATAAAAAAATGTGATAAAGTGTAAAGATTGTAATTGCTGTGTTTAAAATAATAATGTATGCTCAGCCTAGTAGATAACTGTCTAAATTTTCAAGGTAAAGTTTAATATGACAGCTGGGGGCTGTGGGCAAGTGGGAAACCACCTGAAAATAACTTCACAACAAGGGGAGCACCACCTCTACATGTGGTCATCTTTACATTCCATCACTAATGCAAAATTATCTCCTCTTAGAACTTAGAAACGGCTACACTTATTTGCTTTAAAGCTCCTCTCTCTGCTCATGCATCTAGAAAATCCCAGCTCTTGTCTCTTTTCTGATGTCTCCCACTTATTTTTTTTCCTGCCATTTAATTTTCTATTAATCTGAGTCAATTTAGCAAATGAGAAAATGAAGACCAGATAGCACATGGTTTGATTACTCATTTTCTCTTAAACATTTGCTCATATTACTGAAAATTAATTCTCATTCAGCACTACTCTTTTTAGCCTGAAAAAGCCTAAACAGAGTCTGAGGTTATAAGACTAGTTCAGATGGAATCATGCCTCATGTAGTCAGCAGTGATGAACGGATGATTTTAGGGAGAGTTCCATGTGAAGATATCTGCTCCTCTCTACTGTCATCCTGTTGTCTCTCTCAGCAGCTATGAAGGGAACCCACTGCAATTATTTCAGATGGAGACATCTGCACTGTAAATGTCTGTGTTTATTCAGAATCTCACCTCTGTTTTCGAAATAATGCAATCCTTTGCTTATGCATATTTTCATAGAATAGAATAGATTCTTTATTGCCCTTTCATGTTTTTTGGCACAAAGGTGTAATTTCTGGGTTTGCTGATTTACCATTTCTGTGAGATAGTGTGTCTTGCAGGATGCAGTTACCTGTGGAGTGCCTTATCTACATCCCAAGCTGCAGGTAAGGAAGGTTTGGCAGAGTCAGGGTGTGTGATTTACAATGGATTTATAGCCAATTGTAATGGTCAGGTTTGGCATTAGAGCTGCTGAGAAACGTGGCTACTGAGAGCTTATGGGTGGCAACCAGTGCCTTGGTGACAGTGTGGGGGGAGTGTAAAATGGCCTAGACCACGTAGAAGCACACAGCCATTCAGTCAAAACCATCACCCTATGTTTATTGAGTTCTCTTTTAGGGAATGCTGTTTACTTCCCCTCCTGTCTGGAGTTCCTAGGCACCTGCTGCCTTCAGCCCTTCCTGCAGCTCACTCAAAAGGTTCCAATGTCTCAAATGATCTCCATCCTTTGGGTAGCAGAAGGTTTACATGAGTATGAGGAACTGAAAATATGAGAAAGACAACACAACACCACTGCCAAAAGAGGTTTGTATTGCTAAGTGTGTGGTGCTTTCAGAAGTAAAAATCAGAACTGAATGAATTTTCAAGAACAGCTAATACATATTTTTTTTCAATAACATCATGAAATAAGCAAATTTTGTATGGTATATGTTTTTGTATGTTATAGACAATTTTTCCCATGTTCCATATAGATTTTAAATATGTCATAACATCACAATAATAATTTTATAAAATCAGTATACTGATTAAGATTGTATTAATCTGTTTATGAAAAAATAGAAGTTTTTATAAAAGCTGAAAAGTAGTGGCAAAATTTTTATGCTCCTCTGCCTACAAAAATAATTGTATTAATCTGGATGAATAATGAAAGGATGAAATACCCTGTATCATCATCATTTTACTGTAGTCATGTTTCATTAATCAAATTCATCAGTTTTCCAATTTTCTTTAAAACTGTTCTGACATTTTCAAGGATATTAAAATACAGGAGAGGGAGCAAGAAAGCAGGGTGGGTGTGTCAGTAAGAGATCTGAGTCTTACCATTGTAGACTTTTTTTTTTTTTTTAATTTTGGTAGTCAGTGTAAGCTGATCCTTGGAAACTTGAGGCATCCAAACAAAATCGGCAGTGTTATGTGCTAGCAAAATCAGTGTCTGCTCTGCACATTTTAAGTGCTATCTAAGTGAGGTACTGTAAAATCAAGTCCAATCAATCCCACATTTGGCAGCCCAGGTTACCAGCTTTTTGATTACAAATGGGAAAATGATACTTCCCAGGTCCTGGACTAACAGTTCTCTAATAGCTCTCCTCTTGAGCTTGAGTTTTCTCCTGGAGCTGTGAGGTGTGGATGGGAGCCATTTCTCATGGCCAAATCCCTGAAGGTGGCCTCACCTCCTGCCTCGTCCCTCTCCCCTGCATGCTGTGGGCTCACTGGGCCCTAGGATCCTCCTCTGGGGATGGGAGAAGGCAGGAATCTTATGATTTGAGCAGAGTCTGAGGGGGAAGATGGGTCCTGCCAGGCTATGGACCTACGTCACTGCTGCTAGAGGTGAAGTTATCAAGGGTGATGGTTTTGGGCCAGCAAAGGAGAAATGAATGGGGGAATCCTGCTCTTTTTGCATCTTAATCAGGCCCCAGCCATTTCTTTCTGACTCCTTCTGCTCCTTTCCATCCATTTGCTGCCAAGGGCAGGTCTGAGTGTCCTCGGCTACCACTGTGTGACCCTGCCTGAACAAACACACCTGGTTTGCCAGACGTGATTGCACAGTCCTTGTGGGAGAAAACACATCCCCTCTGGATTTTGACATCCCTTTGGAGAAACAAAACAGAAGTTCTGGTTTAAAAAGGAAAACAGGTTGTGCTGTCATCATGTGCTGTGCTCTTTTAGTGACTTTCACTAAAAGGATCATCCAACTTCCCATCATCTTAATTTCCATATATTGCCACCTGTACAGACCTCTGACAAGCGTAAGGGGAATGCAAAGTCAAGAGTGGGAAAAGCAACATCACCTTTTAGTAGGCCAGGAACAGACAGAGCAGATCAGGAACTGGAAGAGAAATCTAGAAGAGGGAAATTCTTTGTCTATTGTTGGTTCAAGGTTTGGCACGTCATCTTGCTTTAACATCCTGAGGGTCAAGATACTTCTCTAAAATGTATTCTCTTTTCTTTGCCTGTTGAACTGAGAGAAGGCTTCTGCCAGATGCTTCAAGACCAACCAAGAGCCCTCTGAGGCATTGGTTAACTCTGTGTTAAGAGAATCTCAACTCCAGGATTTCAAATTCACCTCTCTGCATGGTGACATACTCAAAGACTGTGCCCTCAGGCTCACTATAACCTTTCTAGAAATACTGCCTTTCAACTTGTCCCTAGCATCACTTATGCTGAGATGCCCACAGTGATTCTCAGAGCTATCTGACTTTGGTTAAGCTTGCTGCAAAAGCAAAGCCTAGTTGAGATAAAAAAAGCTGTTGAAAAGAAGGTTATTTTAAAACCATAAATTACCTAATTTGTTGAGATTCCCAGGAATCCTATTCAACAGAAGGTATTGGGAGACACAGGGCTTGAGTTTACTTATTCTTTGTTCCAGACCAGGTCCCTTATATTTCTTCATCCAGTTTGACCTTCCTTGCCAAATAGCAATAGGTAAAATGGTTATGGCAATTACTCTCAGAAGGCAAACATTCCCATGGCCAAATATCTGCGTAGCCAGAAGCAGAAATAGATATTAAGCTTCCACCACGAGCACAGCAAGGAGCATGGAGGTGTTCGTATTTCCCTTCAGTGATAATGGATACACCTATGGCCATGGTATGTGCTGTGCGTCAGCTGCTGAGCTCCCAGAGGATCTCCTCATGGGCACTGGGAGCAGGTCAGCAAGTGCTGTGTTACCACCTGGGTGGAAACTATTGTTCCAGTGGTGTTTGTCAGTGGACTGGTAGGGAAAGGCAAGCAGCCTTGGAAGAGTATAAATTCCACAGTCCATATGCCAGCTCTCCGTCAGCAGATGCAGAGCACCAGAGATGAAGATCCTCATGCCAGCTGCACTCATCCTGCTCCTCCTCTGCCCCCCAGGCACAGGGATGCGTGAATTTACCTCTGTCCTCACTGTGCCCAACGGAGGCCACTGGGGCAAGTGGGGCAGCCGACAGTTTTGCCATCATGGCTATGCCAATGGATTTGCGCTGAAGGTAAAATTCTCTCCATTCCCTACTATCTCCTGTCCCTAAGGATTTTCTGCAGTTTTCCTCTTCTTGAGTATGATACTCTGTACATAAAACTAGGACTCTTCTGGCAAGTGTTGTCACTGTAGCTATGCCAGAAAAGTCTCCATGTGGTTGATGGTGCTGGGAGAAGCCACATGGGTGTGAAAACTTGGATTCAGGGAGAGATGTTTCCACCACCAGTGTCTCTCTTGAGACTCTGAGACTCTGCCTTGCCTCTTGGGTCAGAAACAGTTAGAAAACACGAAGAATATGTTACAAGGGTTAGGTGGTTTCCCAGTGACAGCCGTCTTTTCCAATGTGCTTCCCAAGACATTTTCTCTTTCCCATTAAAAAAAGGAGGTGGGACTGCTTATGACAGGCATGTCAAGGACTTATCCTGGGTGCTTAGCCTCTTGTCTTTACCTTTGTCCCTGTGTGACTTCCACTGCAGGTGGAGCCCGACCAGTTTGCAAGAGATGACACTGCTCTGAATGGCATACGCCTGCACTGTCAGGATGACTCAATAACCATTGAGTCCTTGGTGGGAGAGTAAGTGACACTGTGGTTTCTTTCCTGTTTGTCATGCACCAGCTCACAAAACACCCATGGGTGTCACCATTTGCAGGGGTCTCTCCTCTCTGAATTGCTGATTACATAGTGCTGTAGTATAGTGAATTAAAACAAGCAGTTAGGGGTTGTTTTTCATTAATTTTATTAAACATAGTTACCTCACTTTACCACTTTTTGTTTGCCCTTGGATTTTCTGCAGAGCACTGTGAACACCTGAAGTATGGTCCCAGGGTTAGAATCTTTGGAAGGGTTTCTAATCATACATTTAGAAACTGCCTGGTCCAGGCCCTGGCCATGCTGCAGGGAGCAGTACTGCACCTCTGGCTCCTCTCCTGGCTGCCTGGTGTGTACCTGTCACACGTCAGGGATGCCTCATAAAATGTGCTCAGGCTGCCCTAGGAGTTTCCACCAGAACCATAACAATAAAATCTCAGCCTTTCTGGTGCCTTTCTGATGAGATATCAATGAAGAGAGAAGTATATCTTTGGAAGGCAAGGAAAACAAAAGAAGGAAGTAAATCCCCCAGCTGTATCAGGTTGCTGTGTCAAAGAAGTGTTAAGCTTCAGAGCAGCATGACGAGGAGATGGAGCATTTCCCAGCAGCTCACAGAGCCCAGACATTTTTCCATTTGCTTTTTGTCAGGTGGGGTTCCTGGACCAGCTTCCAAGTTTGCCCTGGAGGCTACCTGATCTCCTTTGCACTGAGAACAGAGGAGTCCCAAAGAGCAGGTGATGATACGGCAGCCAACAACATCCAGTTCAGATGCTCAGATGAAGCTGTGCTGGTAGGTGATGGACTGTCATGGGGCAGCTTTGGCCCATGGACCAACAGCTGTAAGATATGCGGTCTCCAGACCAGGGTAGAGCCCCCACAGGGACTTCAGGACGACACAGCACTCAACGATGTGAAGTTCTTCTGCTGCAAGTGAGCACTTGCTCCACCTTCATCACTGCCTACACATCCCATATCCCACAGCAAGTGAAATATCAGTACATCTTTGCTCTAGCTTTGTCCTGGGACATGCCCATGATGCATCTTGGTGTTCTGACCAATGCCTTAGATGATGATGTCTTTTACAGCTACTGCTACATTAGCATAGCCAAATCATTGCATCGTGTACTGCTGGTATGTTGCTGCAAAATACTTGATCTCTAGCAATTGTTCAGAGCTGACAGATTTCTCGGCTTTCTTTTTCTCTGACTGGCAAGTTTCTTTGAGGTTTGGTCTGCCCATTTTTCCCTTATTTGAAGTTATACTTGATCTGTCAATATGACAAACAGGGAACAATGGGTATTTGAGTCTATTTGAAGTTCCTGACCAAAACTAGAATGAGAGGCAAACAGGATGTAGCAGAAGTTTGGGTGGGCTTATGAGAAGCACCAAAGGTTTTCTGTCATTGCCCACTCCTAGCTTCAATTGCCACAAGATTTGTACATGCTTTTTTTTTTGCAAGCAATCTGTTAGCTCCTGCCTGAGCTCCTGCCTTAGGAAACAAGGCTAGAAAGCGTGTTTACACTGTGCATTCATCTGTGTGGCACTGAACCACCATGGCTCCCCAGGCCTGCCTCGCTGCTGCTTTGCAGTGTGCTCTGCTGGCTCACCTGGCTGCTAGTGCAAAGCATTTTCATGGGGCTTGGATTTTGTTTGTCTCCTCTGGGCTGCATGCTTTAAATAGAATGGGGGAGAATCCAAACTAAAAATAAACTCTATGTCATTCATCCATTTTTTATGCTCCAGTTTGCAGGGTAAGCTGGAAGTTATTACCTTGTCCTGTTGTGATAAAGAATGTACTCTCAGTTCAGGGAAAAAGAATGTTTGGAGATCATTATCATGCTCTATCAAGCCACCAAGCCTCTCTGGCAAGAATTTGAGAAGACATGCTGCCTCTCTGAGCACCTTTGAGGAAGTGTAGCTGTTGCTGTTCCCTCAAAGCGATGCATTATGCATCTTTGTGTGCTTGAAAAAAGGTAGGGGGGCATGATGTTGGCATTCTCCAGGTGACTGCTGGGGCTGAGCTGTGGGGATGTTGTGTCCGGGACCACAGTCACATAGAGCTTTACAGAGCTGATGGTGGAGGTTGCTTCTGCCTGATCACATCCTCTCCTTAGCACATACATAGTAGCCACCACTCTGGCTCTTCAGGCACACATAATTTTCTTACTGTTGCCTACACCAAAAAGTACTGGAATAATAACTGTATTTTCTTCCACTGAAGCACTTCAGCAAAGCTTCTGTAGTGCAAGAAGAATCTCAGAAAAATTCCTGCATTTGAATGATTTTAGTTTAAAAAAATTAATATGAAATTTTCCAGTCAGACCTTCTGCTGCAAATTTTCATAGTTCTGATTTGTTTCATCTCAGGATTTGACTTATTTCTTAACATTTGGTATTTCTAAATGATCCTTTAACAGCTTTCTATCCTCCTCCTGATTGTAGACATTTGAAGTGTGCAAATGCTTTATTAAAGAAATGCTTATTTTGTAAAACCAACCCAGTCATCACTTGAAATACTGATTATTAGCATCAAGCAACAGTTTTGTAGCTTCCATCTCAGTTTGGGAGTTTCTCAAAAAATCCTTATTTTTCATACATTCAACTCTCTATAAACATATAAATCCCTCATCTCTAGCAATTAGCCAAAAAAAAAAAAGGCAAAACAAGCTCCCCCGCCCCTAAAAAACCCAACAAAAACAAACAACCCCCAAATTGCAACATTTTTTTAACAAGGTGAACCAAACTAAACTAAAACTGAATTCTGTTTCTATCACAGTTAACTGGAGTTAGTAGTGTCCACACTGAATCTTAATTTCCAAAATTACTGTTTCAAGTCCCACAAGAGGATACATTTTAGTTTGCATCTAGTTGCTTGGCTTTCATTTTCCTGTGAAAGTGGAACAATTTCAGCTTGCAAACTGACATCCAGTAAAATTAGTGAGGCAATATTTGAGGACATAAAAGTAAAAATAGCTGCACTGATCTAAGCAAAACAGGCTTAATTTGATGAAAGTGAGCAGGAGTCGTGGTGACATGATTATCTGCATCATTTTCCACAGCCTGGGGAATCCCCTTGCTGAGGCAGAGGCGGATCCATGCACTTCACAGAAGTTTTAGAGGGCCAGCTACTGGTCACCTTCCACCAGAGCATGTAGGACAAGCAGAAAACCATCAAGTATTAATACTATAACACTGCGTGATCGGTGTCACCAGCAAATCTCACAACGGGACATGTCAAGTGCTTTTGTTTTAGCATGTGAGTAAGTTGTGGTTTGTTGAAAAATATACTGAATTGTTTGTGCAGCCAATTATGTGTGAGAAAAAGGGTCAAGTAGTTCATCATCTCCATATAGAGAAGGTTTCTAAGAGAGTTAATTTTTGAATGATGAATGCCACTGAGCTGAAGTGCTTGAAAGAAGGAATGGCATTTCTTTCAAGTGACTTGTTCAAGAAGCAGTGCCTGTTTTCTTATATATGTGTATGCACTTGTAAATGTAGATGATGGAAAACTTGTAGTTCATATTGCACATTCCCTCTCCAGAGGGTAATTCAGGCTGGAAGACTTTGAACATCTGCTCTTTCTTTGCAAATGAAAGATTCAGTTAAATTTTGAGGTTTTACTCTAAGAAGAATTATTCACAGTGTCAACAAAACTGACCTTCAGAGTATTTTGAATTTTCTGGAAATATTGTTACAGAATGTTAGGAGCAGAGAACATTAACGTACGGATCATGAGAAGAAAAACATCAGGACTCTGGAGAGTTGATTCATGAAGAATTGAATTCTGGCTTCTAAACTCCCCCACAACGCTGAGACTGTGGGCGTGTCTTTGTCCCACAGGACGGAATATCTATGGTATTGTGCCTGAACACTTGCATTTTGTCTGAGGAGTTGTTTTATGGTTTGTACCTGCCTGCTTTGTCTTCGTCTCTGCAGAAAGGGAGCACATCCAAGGCAGCCCAGGCTCCAGCAAGTAATGTTAGAAGCTGTTGTCCTGGCAGGAAGAAGGAGTAGCTGGCTCAGCTAAAGCTGCCGGAAACGAATGAGCTGTCTGGCAATGCATAAACACGATTAGCAGCAAGGCAGCAACACCAGATATGTAGAAAATATATTGCTCTTGGACAGAAAATGCAGAATCTTTCTTAGAGACATCTGCATTTGATGTGTGTTCCCTGAGCTTTCCACGTTTTACTGGAGCAAAACTTGGTAGACATCAGTCACCTCATAACCCCTTACAACACAGACTGTACTGCTTGCTAAGACTTGGTGGCTTTGGCAACAGGCCACCTAGCTGGGTGACATTTGGCTTCACTAGCAGCTGGGCCTCTCCAACAGAGAGGCATTTTTGAAATGTCCATCAGAGGCTTCTTTTTGTTCACTCAAAACCAGTTCAACAGTAGCAATGGGATAGTGGTAGTTTGCTGCATTTCTTAATGACTGTAAACCAGCAAAATGGGCACCAATGACCTCTTTAGTGCTGTGTAGAAAAGGAAAAAAGTGACAGTGCTACAAAAATACATGCAGGAGTTAATAAACTTTATTATTTGTGAAAAAGAACATTTCCAGAGGGAGCAGGACACTATAAGAAGTCAGGTCACTGTGTGAGTCATTTCAGGGAAGCATTCTGCAGCTGTCCATGAATGACTTAGAAGTCTGTGGACAAAACTTTACATAACTGGCTTCATTAAAATCCAGAAAGGGCCACTCTTACCCTAAAGGACTCTCTTCATGCATTCGAAAATAAATTAACCAATTTCAGTTTTGCAAGTAGTAGAAGTAGATTAAAAAATTAATTCCCCAGTCTGATATTGTCTCTAGAATGCCCCTCAATCCTTGCACCAGCAATTTCTTTCATGTCAGTGAACTTTTTATAGTGAGATAACCAAAAGTAATTTAGAAAGCAACTTTCTTTCTCAGCTTTTGCCACTTATCAAATAAGACCACCTTTAGTAATTCTAGTTTATTGCTATAGAATCCACAACATGTCTAGAAGTGCTGTCAATTGAAAACATGAAATAGATTCTAAAAGTTGATTTGAACATGTTCTTTTCAGAAGAGAAAAGACAAAAATAAATTCTGTTTCCTGCTAGCTACAGTATTTGTACTTCACTGTCACAGCAACTTCTGTATGCTTGCTGGAAGAGCAGTGTCCAGGGGACAAAGCTTTTCTAATTTTAAAGGAGACCTTCATCTCAGGAAAACTGCTACCTAAATGAATAAAATATCACTTCTATGTCTAGGTTTTTTCAAACAAATTTCTAGGAACACATCAGTGTTTTATGAAGAAAACATAAATGGGTTTCTCCTCTGGGTCATGCTGCAGATAGTGAAGCTGCACATCTCTGAAGTAGGGGATAAGTAAGACAGACATAAACTTGGGAATCATTACTGTATGAAAACCTGATGAAAAATTTCCTTTCAGGTCCAACCAAATTACTGCAACTTTCCATGTGAGATTATAACACCCATGCTACAGTGCTAAGTAGTTATCCAGCAGTACCTGCTGAGTTTCACTCCTATTAGAGGTGTAAAAAATCCACTGGTGTCCTCCTGGACTTTAAAACCCAGCTGGAAGTTTATCAATGAGTTACCTCAGAGGTGGCTCACCTTGAATGAGGTACAGTGTCACACTCTTGCTTGTTAAGCAGGCTTTTATATAAGTGTTATGGTTTCCATAGAAACATAACTAAATCTTTCCTCCAGCATAATCCCCAAAAGCTTTCACAGACCTGAAAAATACACAGTGAATAGTCAAACCATTTTTATGCTGACAAAAAGAATGCCACAGTTGTCACCCAGTCAAGTTTCTCACATGGGGCAAAATAAGCTTAAATCCCACACAGCAGAATTGCCTTGCAGCATTCAGATGTTTTTCTGGAAACACATTTCCCTGCAAGTTCAGTTTTAAAAAGCTCTACAGAAACCTTACACAAGTGTGCAAGCTATAGGTGGGAAAGACCTTAATTGCATTCCCAAAGCTAGTCAGTGAGTGCAAAATCCAGGAGAACAGAAACAATAATTCTGCTGATGATCTCTTCCTCAGGCCTGTAATGCTTTCAGATGTGCATTTTCAAGTGTTCTTCATGATGAGCTTTAAATGTTCTCCTTAATAGCTGGGACTACCAGCATGTAACAGGGATTCTCTAGGCACAAGGATTTTCCCCTAACAGTCTGTTTCCTCTTGTGCAGTTTCAGCCCACTTCTCTTAGCAGTTTAGGACCCCATTCACTTTCCTAGGTCATGGCTGAAGACTTCCTTTAGCCTGGAGAAAAGGAGACTCAGAAGGGACCTTATTGCTCTCTGAAAGGAGGTTATAGCCAAGTAGGGATCAATCATTTCTCCCAGGTAACCAGGGACTGGACAAGAGGAAATGTTCTCAAGTTTTGCCAGGGGATGTTCAGGTTAAATATCAGGAAGAATTTTTTCCAAAGGGTGGTCAGGCATTGGAACAGGCTACCCAAGGGAGGTGGTGGAGTCACCAACCCTGGAAGTGTTCAAGAAATGACTGGACATGGCACTTAGTGCTGCAGTTTTTTGGATGATGGTGTTTGGTCAAAGGCTGGACTTCACGATCTTGGAAGTCTTTTCCAACCTTAATGATTCTGTGAATTCACTAGAGGGATGACTTCTTACAGACCTGTGTTTAATCCCGCCTACTCTTTTAGTGTCCTCAGGAATGTGAGCAGAGCAAGTTGAAATAAGATCCAGACAAAACTATAATGACTGATCTTATTAACACTATAAAATTCTTCTTTCGTTTTTGAAGTTTAAATATATAGTGCTGCTGCAATTCATTTAAGCAACTGAACATAAGTTTAATGCAGGTGCGTGAATAGTTTTCACTTTCAAAACTTAAAATTAAACAGAAGCAGGTGTTGGGCTAAACTTGCTTGCTGCAATTATTTACTATAAAGGACAGATATATGAACTGCAGTGCCCTCAGGTGGAACTTACCGAGTGAATATGGACACTTATAATCTATAGTCCATCCATTACAATGTCCTTGTCTTCTGCTCCTGTTACGGAAACAGATCTGATGTTTAGCAATAACCTAACCCTGTTTGTTCTCTGTTTAAAGGGTAAAATGCAGTTCTTTCAGCTTGGAATTAGGTTATACATTCCAGGCAGAGAAAGAAAAATCTTCCAAGGAGCTGATTCAGGGCTGCTGGCTGTGGGTGACCAATGGGTATTAATGGCAACTGATGGCTTGGTGACAACCCCCCAGACACTGGGGACTCTCTGTGCACACAGTCCCTTCTGCAAAGCAGATGGCCTTGTCCACCGCCAGGAGCCAGGTGGGTATCAAGAGCCAGACAAAATTCCCAGACTGCATAATCTCCACTTCATGTGGGAGCACAGAACAGTTGTCAGTTCTCATTACATCCCTCTGAGTGAACTCAGTGCCTTTCCAGCTGGGCTAAAGCAAGACTGGCTGGTAGAGACCTGAGGAATGGCAGCTGCTCTGGGGACTCTCTGCTTCCATGGGGCAAAATCCCTCCCCGGTTCACTGGTTGTCCCGCATGCTTTCCTTGGGGAAGAGCAGACAGGGAGGGAGAAGGGCTGTCCTTTTCATGCTCCTGGGATGGGGGAGGAGGGGGGTGAGCCGCTCTTGTTAGAGCTTTCCTCCTTCATCCTGAGGGTGACACCCATCTTGTGAGGACTCTGCTTAAGGGGAGTGAGCGGGGCTTGGGAGGGGACACAGGCACTATCTTGAAGCTAAAACAGATTGCAAAACAGCTGTGAGATGAGCTATTGTTTCATGTCTCCATACTTACCTCCAAGAATAAGAGTTATTTCCTGAAACTTTGTGGGGTTCTTTTGTTTTTGTTTTTGTTTCTGTTTTTGTTTTTGTTTTTTAATCAATGTATTCAAACTGTAATTCAAGATAGCCTAATGTCAGAAAGTCCGAGGCAGGTTGGCAGTCGATACAGATTTGCTCTGGCAAGGCCAGGGTATCCTAGGAGCTGGTTGGGACCTCTACAGAGATGATCTACGTCTCTGCCAGGGTTATGTTCCAGTCAAACTGTTGAACCTCCAGGTTAAGGGACTGATGGAGGAGCTGAACCCACTACACAGAATCAGGTAGGGTGAAGGGAAACTGTCCCTTGAGGCAAGACTCCAAGCCCTGTGTTGCCTGGAAGGAGGGATGACAAAGAGCAATCCCTGAACAAGTACTTCTACAGGGACTCCTGTGGTGGGACTGACTGGATGCTTGTGAGCTATTGCAGCAGGATGAAAGCTCCTTCACCACCTGGGCAGGACCTCAGCGGGTGAGACCAGAGGTTGGGGTAGGAGTCCAGGCTGGTTGAGCCTGATCCATACTCTGGAGCAGTGGGAGTCTCTGATGTGGTGTTTGTCACTTCCAACGAGCCTCCTGCTGCTCTGGTTCTGCTCCTTTGCACTGGGCTTTCCTAAGAAGAAGCTTATCTTGGTGCATGCTCTGAGCTGCAGGTATCAGAAGGTAGCTGCAGGTAGCACTGTTAGATGTGTTATGTGTGTTCCCACTGTGAGAAACCATCCTGACCTCAAATAGCCTAGAGTCAATCAATGCAGGAAAAACATGCATAGGCAATTGTGGGTAGTGAGGCAATGTCTTTGATGATGTCCAAAAAATCAGTGGAAGAAATTACGGCATAAAAGCTGCAGGAAACCAGGAGTGAATAGGCAATTATGGTTTAAACATCTTGTCCCAAGGAGACCTGTAGTCTTTTTGCATGGATATTTGTAGTATACAATCTGCATTATAATTGTCCTTTGAGGGACTAAGCTTCTCAAGATGAATAAAGAACAGTAATACGATGATATAATGTAATTAGAGCACATTGCATATAACAACATGACAAGTGTCCTGTTTCCATTTGCCCTGGAAGCTGTGTCCTTGATTTCAGCACTGATAGTGATGCTGCAGGAGCAGCATCAAACCGGTGGTGATATGGAGAGCCAGGCTCTCTGCTGTGCTGAGATGGATGCACCAGCTAGGAATGGCACTGCCTGACAGCATCACCTCTGGATGTAGGCAAATGCAGGCCACAGCCATGGACCTTGATGGCATTGTGATATGTCTGATGAAAAGTGGGTCTCTGAGACATGTTCTTATGAACCTTTCTCCCAGTTTCTGCTAGAGACCATTGAATAAGAGGATCCACTGTCATGTAGGATATGTACCCCAATTAAACAAGGGACAGTGAGCTCAGCAGAAAGAAAGCACTTCTCTAGCATTACTGCAAGTGCATGCTACCTCCTGGGATTGTGAGAGAAAACACCACAAGCAGAAGTTAAATCCTTACTGAAGACCAGAGGCATGCAAATGCCAATGTCTCCCTTTCGAGTTTTAGAGCTACCTATGAAGATAAAGCTATTAAGGCTTTCAGGCTTCAGGTAAGCTGCAAGTCAGGTCTCATCCTTTGGCTGATCCAAATGGCCAAAGCTGGATGACACTTAATTTCACCTGAGGTGAGGCGATGTCACCAGCTCTCCCAAGACATAGGACTGCAGAGACATTCCAGATCTGGTGAGGAGTCCTAGTCAGATTTTTCAGATGTGAAAAGAGTGGAGTAACAAGGGAAATTCTTGATCCACCTTAGAAGGGAAGTTCAGTGTCCTTATGACAAAACAGACCAGTCATTGCCTACAGCACTTGTCAGCTTCCTTAAAGATCCTAGACACTGGGGCACACCTAACATATCAAGAACTCCTAGCGTTCTAAGAATGTATACTTTCCTTCTTTGTAGCAACATTAACCACAAAGAAGTCCAATTCTGTCCAATTTCTGCTTAGATTAGAGGACAAAGGCCCCTAGGAATCCAACATCTTGGGAAAGAACTGTTTAGAGCCACATAACAGCAGCTTAGATGACTATTTACTGTGATGTTGTAGTCTGAAGTAAATATTGCTTTTATGACCAAATTTTGATTTGGCACTGAGTGCCTCTTTTTTAAGTGAGCCAAGGACCAATTTGGGTTAGAGCTTGATTTGGGGATGCTTTAAAGCCTGGATGCTTTTTCTGGACTTCTACTGAGGAGAAGTAGAGCTCTTTCCATGAGCTCTTTCTGTCAGTCATCATGAGGGTACCAAGTACTTTCCTACAGAATTTTTCTCTTGTGGACCTTCAGAATCACCTCCAGGAGATCTTCAAAAGAAGTACTGGTTGGTGTATTCCCAGTCTTTTTAAGCAGTCGCAGAAAAGGAATCATTTACCCATCACTGGAATTTGAGACATGCCGTCCGTGTTCTCACTCACCCTGCACCCCCTTTACTCTGCCTCTTGGAGCCCTGAGTCATGCAGATGATGGCTGTGTGCCAACACAGGCAGCAGTCCAGCCATTAGTCACCGTGTGGAGCACGGAGGAGCTCCTTATGGTGGAGGCCATAAGGTTCATCTGAGCTCACCAAGGTACAGCAAAAGCAA
Organism: Donacobius atricapilla; assembly: GCA_013397315.1. Classification (NCBI taxonomy): domain Eukaryota; kingdom Metazoa; phylum Chordata; class Aves; order Passeriformes; family Mimidae; genus Donacobius; species Donacobius atricapilla. Next base: position 328,614 of record WBMY01003247.1, read on the forward strand.
AAGGCCTCCAAAGGCATAAGTCTCCTGTATGCTGTTGCAGGGAAGGAGGAGAATGTGTTGCTGGGAAGGGCAAGAAACCTCCTGAAAACCTATCATACCTGCAGGAGCATCTCTGTGACATCTTGGCTCTGCTATGTTGTTGCCTTCACCCCCACGAAGTGGCATTTTGAGGAGAGGAGCATTGGATCCCTGATGGCAACAGCTTCCCCCCTGTGATCTGATTCATTTGTCAGCAGTGGCTCTGACCACAGAGCACAGCTGTGACCCGTGAGTTGCCTTGTCAATGTGCAAATGCTGGCTGTCTAAATGGACTGAAGAAAAGCAGCAAACATTTAACTTCCCAGCCCAGAGTGAGATTCCTCTCTGTTGTGCTTCCAGCTCGGGCTGGGGGATCATGAAAGACGATGTGCAAACACAGTGTGCAAACAGTGCTCCTCAAAATCCCTGACCTATCTTGAAGTGGTTGGCTTTGTTTTAGCTGATGGCATGAGTCACGTGCTGTCACAGACACTGACAATGTAGGAGGTGCATGACCCCTGCAAGCAGCGATCCTGCTGGGCTCACCAGTTGGGCAATACCTAGGGAAGGGCTGCAGCAGTTTCTCCTCAATATTTTATATTATGCTGCATACTACTACACTACATGTAGGTTTAGCAGGTGACTCTGATCAGGGATGACGTGCTGCAGATTGCTATTGCTGTCTATCAATACAGATCTCTTCTGCAGAAGGACACTGTTCTGAAATAGGCCTGCAAGATGGGTCTGGAGGAAAAAAATTGAAGGAATGCAAATTGTATGGAAATGCATGATTTGGATATGGTGCGGCCTGATAAGCACTAGGCAAGAATTTTACAGACTACGCTCTATGCCCAGCTCTGCAAAATTCACTGTCACCTGTCGTTAGTACACTGAGTACTCTTCACTTCTCGCCTCTTTCTCCCTTTAATGAGGATCCATCTTCTCTTCTGGCCATTCCAGCCAAAAATGATAGCAAGGGAGATCTGCATTAACACTTGGTATCTGCTGTTGGTCTCCACTGAGTGTACATCTGTGTCCCAGCCCCTCTCCTGCTCCTCCAGACAGCTCTTGCTGCTGAACCACACTGGAGCTCTGAGAGCTGGAGAGGTGCCTCCTCTCCTGTCCTACTGCAGGGCTGCTGCTCTTCACCTTTGCTCTTTGCACTTTCAGTGAATCTGCTCTGCTCAGACTTCCCTGCACACTGAGGCCAGCAGGAAAATCCCTGCCATAGATCAGACATCAAGGCACGGTCCCTATATCAGAGATGAGGATGCGGAGCAACTAAAACATTTGGTAATACTCTGTCTGTATTTCACAGCGCTGTTCCTCAGTTACTGGTGTTTTACCAGACATTATCTCATCCAGGGATTGTAATAGCCTGTAAGAATATCTGTCCTTTCGCAGCTCAAATTGTAATTTATCTTAGTAAACAATTGTGCTCATCTTAAGTTAAATATTTGGCTCAAAGAACTTAACTGCACAAATATAGTAAAATCTTACAAGAAAGCTGGAAAGGAACTTTTTAGAAGGGCATCCAGTGAGAAGACAGCCAGCAATGGATTTAAAGTGGAAGAGGGTAGGTTTAGATTAGATGTTAGGAAGAAATTCTTCACTATGAGGTTGGTAGTCATCTGAGTCAGGATCTTCTGCTGTCCTTTTAGTCTCTGCAGGTGCTTTTGGGGAGGGTCATGCTGCAGCCTAAGGCACGGGCTTTATAAAGGATGTAGGTAGGCTCCTGAAAACACAGAAAGTACCCCCAAAAAAGATGTAATATATAGAGGAAATGCTGAAATGTGGGAGCTTCAAAGGTTTTGGGATGTTCAGACTGCTGGAAACTGCAACATTGTTTGATTGTGACCTGGAAAATCTTGATAGGAAGAAAATACCAGTTAGTGAATGGCTCATTATGCTCAGGGCAGAGGAGGATATGATGAGTTACAGTAGCTAGATGCTACTGTAGATGCTCAAGATGGAAAATTTGAGTAGGAAAAAATAAGGTGCAGATATGAACTTGACATGAATAGCTATTAGAGCAGGCAGACAGGGAAAGAGCAGGGTCTCCACCTCTGGAGGACTCCCAACACCAGCAGGATACTTCCCTGGAAGAGTCTGGCTGAACACAGATTGCCAGGCTTGACGGGGAGAACAAGAATATCCTGTAGTAGCTGTGACATCTCTGGGGAGGTGTGGGAACCCGCTATTCCCAAAAGGACTTAAACCCTCTGGATCAGTGAGCAAAAGAAGTGGGATCTCATTTCATCTTGCTGCAGTCATCAATTGTTGTGTTGGAAGTCCCCACTTTAGACACATGCATCAAGATACATGCAAAAAAGCTGGTCGGGTGTATTGCCTGTCACTGCAGTGACCTCCACACCTATAGGAACTACAGAAATGCAAAATCTACTTATTAAATTAAATTAGTACCACTAAGGTGTCAATAGATAAACTGGTCAGTTTTCCAAAAGGATGATTTGCTGCCAGAGGTGCCATTTTCCTTTAAAATTAGCCATTATGTGCCAAGTAAGCCCTCTGCAACAAATACCAAGGAGTGGTTTGAGTGGAAGATGCAGAAAATAGGGCAGCCTAATCAGAGGCAGGTTGAAATCAGTCTCCTGCTGTCCCTGACCCAGAGACTCTGTGCTAGGATCTCTGCTGCATAAAGACAAGGCACTTCCTTGCCTGTGCATTGCAAGGAAGGACATCAGGGATTTACAGGAGTGACACAGGAGACTCTGAGACCTTACATGTGCAGTCTCAGATTCACCCCAGCATTAACCTGTACCCTAGTAGAATTAACTAGTTTCAGCTTTATGCCAAAGGTTCCTCTGCAATAACAAATCCAGGTAAGGGAATAAATTATCTGTGCAAAAACACACATCTGTGCATTCAGACATTGATTTGGTGCCTGCCTTAGTTTTCACACTAGCAAGATAAATGCAATAATTTTAGTATAAGAAAGAAATAGTAAAATTTGCAGGACCATAATGAACAAATCCTTTTGAAGTGGTCTGACTTACTCTCAAGAAAAGACATTTTTGTCTGTTTTTTAAAGAAAATAATAGAAGTATTTTTGGTAGCTAGCCAGTTCAGAAAATAAGCTGCCAGTGTTATGCTGAACTGGTCTATTAGTATGGATACCAAGAGGCACTCTGCTCTTTGTTTACATTGTGAAGGAATAGTTTCACATGCTAATGCCCTCTTTCCATCAGTGTCCTACAAATGGAATCATAACAGCATCTTGCGGTTTTGCCTGGATGCTTGCAATTGTGCAAGAATCTCAGCAGAAATCCATGCTAAGTCCTCACCCTTGCCTCCTGAGAAGTGGGCAGCTTTTTTAAAAAGACCCAAACCAACTCTGAGCACAGCAACCCCTGGAAGAGGCATTATCTGTGTTCTATAATAGTATTTTTGATAGGGTTCATGTCAATTTGAAAGAGCATTTTAAAAAGACAGAACAGTTCCTTCCATAATTACAGCTACACCAGCTTAATTTAAAAACTCCTGTAAATCTGTTGACACATGGTAACAGTGGTATTTAATATTTGTTCTAATATCAGATTTATACTGGTTTGGTACACTCGGTGTCTTTCATTGTCAAATTCATCCCAAGTGCCCTTCATTTTTCAAAGATGGGTAAAGGAAAAATTTCTCTAAGACATGAGTGTCTGGAATTGCACCATGGTGCAGGTTTTTATAAAATAGTTGTGTCAAAANGACAATTGACAACAGCTCAGAAACTTAGACTGGTCATAGAATGCTGAGTCTCAACTATACAAAAACACAGACTCCTTTTCCCCTGTGATCCAGAACAGTTAGTCATTCTTAGACACCCTTGAGAATCTGGGCCTGAAATTCTGATTTGAGAAACAAAAAACTGAAAATGTACTTGTCTTGGGTTGCAATATATAACCAAAAGCATGCACTATTCCCAATCTGTTGAAACAGAGTGAAGAGGTGTTTTTTTCTTTATCTCATAACTCCAGGGGGAGGGAGGGGGTGTCTTTCTGTTAATGGGCCAGCTGTTAAAACCAGGTGGGGCAGTGTTCCTTATCTCTTCCACGACCCCTCCTGCCTCCTGAGGATATCTTCTGTTAATGGGCCATTAAGGCTCACTGCATAACTGATAACATTATGTCATCCCCTTGTGAGATGCTCCACCCAGTGGGAGGACCCAAGCATTTCTACCTGGATAAAAGCCGAGACTCAGACCAGCAGAGCAGCCTGTTTTCCACTGGATTCCCCAGAGGAAGACTGGACCCATCTTGCCACAACTGGACCCTTTCTACAGGATTATCTCTACTCCAACAGAACCATATCTGTCACTCCAGGAGGATTTATTTGGACTGCTACCAACACCCTGACCAACAGGGTGTCAGGTTATATTCTGACTCTGTCAGTGTTTCTAGGATTTTTGCTTGTTTGCTTGTCTGCTTCTTTTTTTTTTGTACTACTAAATTTGTATTTTTAATATTACTAGTAAAGAACTGTTGTTCCTACTCCCATATCTTTGCCTGAAATCCCTTAATTGCAAAATTATAATTATTTGGAGGGAGGGGGTTTACATTCTCCATTCTAAGGGAAGATGCAGCTTTCCCTGGGAGACACCTGTCTTTCCAAACCAAGACAGTACTCTCTTTTGCATCACAGTTTTTCCACGGAGGAACCAACAGATGCACTTTTGAGAGCAACAGAGTGCAGGCAGATCTCTTGGTACTGAGTGAGAGCCATAAGTCAACTACTTCTGTTCTTGATGTTGCACTTACTCAATGTATTCTTCAAACTATCAGTTTCCCCAAAACAGATTGTATTACAATCTCTAAAATTCAACCCCCAAATACACTTATTTAAAAAAAACTAATAACCATCGCCACATAGCATTGCTTTCCCTCTTGCAAGCAATATTCCTTCTATCAAGAGGAGTTATAAGGTAAAGTATACATGGCCTTTCTGCCCATGATGAAATTCTTAGTTAGTCCAGAACACCCACAGAGCTCTACTGCAGCCATGGATGATGCTGGGTTTTGGACTGGTGAGCTTGAGGTTCAGGTGAGTTTTGCTCCCCAGGATGCACAGAGAGCCCCAGGATCAGTAGGAAGTCAGGAGCAGGGGTGGGCAATTGGATGTGCAGCACAGCCCTGGGGTGCTTCTTGCCCCCTGGACTCACTCCAGGCAAACCTGGCCCTTGTGCAGCCGCATATTTGCATGGGTCTGACACCCACTGTCAGCTGCTGAAGTCAGAGGTCTCCAGCCTTGGGCTGAAGCAGGGTTAGTGAAACCTTGCTGAGAGTAGTAGGAAGAATAAAGAAAAAAAATCATACATCTAAGAAATTAAATATGTGCTCTGAAATATTTTGAATATAATTAAATTGCACTTGGAGTTTTCCCTCACATCAATCAAGCCAGCTATTAAATATTTTTTATGTGCACCTTAGGAAGATTTGATGTTATAAACCATTAAACCCAGATATTATAATTTCCCCCATGGCCAGTATGAACATTGTATTAATCATGCAGCACCCACTGCAAGCTATTTCTACCATACTGCTTTTGTCCAGTCCCCTAAACTGTTACCATCCATCTACTACATAAATTTCCTGTAATGGATTGTAAGAAGTCCTCTGTGCAGCACGCTGACTGAGTGATCAGAGGAATTGGATTTTTTTTCCTTCCTTTTCAACATTTTCATGCATTATCTTTAGTGACTCATATGCTTCAGTTTTTTCCAGGTGTGCTGTAGGGAAAAATGAAAATAACCCACCTCCAGCATAGGCTCAGCCTCTTAGGAGAAACTACAAGTTTTTGTTATTACTCTAAACAAGATTTTCTGTTGCAGAAGATCCAGTTAGAGCCATTACTGTTCCCTGTATCCTCTGGGCAGGAAGTCTCTTCTCAGGCTATTAATTGCTTGCTATTTTTTTCCTATGGAAAAACAATAAACAAAACCCCGAAGGATCCTCATTGGTAATGCTGTTCTTATTACAGATTAAATTGCCAGAGGAAATATACAGTTTGTCATATGAAAATTTTTCTATGAATCTATATGTAAACATATAGATTTTCATTCCTGTCAGCACAGCCATTTGCAGGTCTGCATTAAACAATGAATTTCAATGCCAGTGCTGTAAAAGCGTCACTCAGCAGCTCTGTTGCTTCTGTGTCTGATGGTAATAGATTGTCTGAGAAATCTGGATACGTTCATTTTGCCAAGGGATCATGTGTTGCTGGAGGTAATGCACATCAGATGAGATGTCACACTCTCAGAAGAAGTGCAGAGGCATTAAGACAAGCCAAATTCTCAGCTGCTTATATTCTTCTTTACAATCAGGGTATCAGGATGCAGACTGAATTTATAAATACTGGAACAGGATTTGCTGCATGACAGAAGCTCTTGGAGAGAAAGATATAGGTTAGAATTTTTTGCCTTACTATGTCTCAAAGAAAAATGATTATCTGTGTTCACAGTTTAAATTAAATAAATGTCTTTGGTTGTGGAATGACAGATTTCAGAAGAAGTGTTCTTCAGACAGCACACGCTGAACGTTGTCAGGGGGAAGGCAGGGAACAGCAGTTGGCTGTGTTTTGTGCTGCACAGGTATTCGAATGCTTCAGAGCAGCCAGGAGAAATTTTGCAAGTGTTTTAGAAACAACTGTTTCCAATGAACACTAGTTCTTGTCCCCCATTTGAAAGCTAGTTTTGGGTCACTGGTAACTTCCCTGAAGAAGGAGTGAGGAGTAAAAAAACCTCTCTTGGGGATTAAATGAGAGCCAGAGACATGGCTGTAATTTCATTGAGGCTGTGGAGGCACTAGTTAGGCAGTGAGGGAGGACTGTGATGGGCTGTTGTAATGGGTTTAGCTGGGGACAGCAAGATAGCAGCAAGAAGACAGAGTCTAACAGCATTTCCTTAGCTTTTTGCCTTTCAATCTTTTTGCTTGTCATGGTTTGACTAATCCTTTAAATATATTTTGCGTTCATTTCTCAAATAACCAGCAGACATATGGTGCTAATGAGAACTAGAGAGGGTTTGTTTTTTTAATGAGCAAGAGCAGCTGGTAAGCAGAACATAAAATTAAAAATGGAGGGGAAAAAATAAGCTCAAGGGGATAGATAAGGTTATTAATCACAGCAGAATTCCTCAACTCTCTCCTCTGATGAGAAGCATCAGGTGGAGCGGGACACCGGTGACCTTGAGAAAAATGTGTGACAGCCTTTTGCACTAGGTGAAGAAAAGGTGTCTGATACATTCAGCTGTGTCATAGCTCTCCATGGCAGCAGAGATACTCTGCCCTGTCCCCATGCCCCCCAGCCCCTTCAGCTGCCCCAGACTGTCACAGCATGGTCCTTCCTTTGGGAAGGAAGCCTGAGACACCTTGTGGGTGCCATCTGCAGAGGGGCAGATGAGCACAGACCAGCAGTGATGCATCTCAAAGGGAAATAATTGTAAAGTGGAAAAAATTGCTCCAGTACATTGAGGGGTAAATTTGCCATTTCTGAGTGGAGCTGCATTGCTGGGAGAATTTGTAGCAGATGCTCACAGCTTTCTTTGAATGAAACCCACTTCATTTTCTGCTATTTAAACATGTCATCATAAGCAATACAGAACTCCAAGGGAGCTTTCCCAGGATGCACCTCTGTCTGACTGAGAGGCTCAAGGTAGCACTAAGAGCCATCCTGCCCAGCAGCCCAAGGTTTCTGCTGCACTACACTGCTGTTTTCTAAAATCAAGCCTATTTCGTTTAATGATCTGAGGCAGAGCCCAGATCACAGCTTCAGGGCTAACTTACATTCACCAGAAAACAAAATGCTTTTCAGTACTGCTGAATCCATCTGCCCTTGTCACTCAACAGAACTTCTCTGGTTAGTCTTGAAGCCTGTTCCTGCCAGAAGCCTCCTGCTCACCTGGTTACTGCCGGCCTGCAGTCATGGTACCTCCTATCCCATGTTAGACAACACCCGAGTCACAGGCATTATCCATCCTGTGATGCGGGGAGCTCCAGGCTCTCATGGGCCCTGAGCTCCTCCAGCTGCACTGGTTCCATGGCTGAGGTTGTCCCTGTCTGTCAGACCTTGTGCCTTTTCCAGAGAAACATGTGTTTTTGTAGGTATGTCTGACTCTTAAAGTCAAGTTGTCCTATGGTCTTTGCACATGCCTGGCCATGAAAGATAGAAATTATCTGGTCTAATTCTAGATGTCTATATGTGAGCTAGTCTGTTCCTGCCATACAAGGACAGAGAAAGAAGGTGGGATTTGTCTCTCCTAATACAGACACAGCAGTTTGGACAGGTTAGTAGCTTTAGAGACTTTTCCCTACTGTGGCCATGTCAGGGACAAAGGATAGCCCTATCCCTCCCTACTCTTACTGGAGTACACTTTGATCCCAGTAAGTGTGGGACAGAAATATAATTTTAGTCCCACTTCCTTGCTCCTCGCAGCAGACTAAGGACATTTATGGACACCAGTGCTGCTTTCAGTGTTGGGTCCTTCTGGTGCTGACAATGATGCGGAGGGACAGGCACGGCCCTCTAGCTAACCTTTATTTGGATGGATCCAGTTTGTATCCCCTAAGACACACTTTATGATGTGCAGAAAAAGTGTGTGGCTGCAGCATGTGTTCTTGGTCTGAACTGCAGCACTGGTGTTGGATGTACCTTACGAGCATTTAACAGACTGCAGTATGAACATTACCCAGTGCTGGCTTATGTGGCATTATTGATCTCATAATTATTATGTTGAGGGATGATGATAATAATTTAAGCAAAACAAAAGCAGCCTCTTTTCTGAAAAGAATCTTTGGCAAGTTATTCATCCCTCAAATTTTGCCCAGAACATGCCCTTAATTTCCAGGGTCAGATGCATGCTGCAGTAAAGTGACTACTCAGAGCAGGAGTCTGTGCCATGCCTTCTCCTCCTTGAGCAGTGTAGTCACCTTTTACTCCTCTGAGGTGTACTGAAGGTTGCTTTGTTTTATAATTGAGCAAAATGTAAGGTAGAAGACTAGCCATTGTGACAAAGGATTATGACTTCTTGACAAGGTGAAATCATAAGAATCTGGCTATATGGGAGAAAGTTCTTGTTTGAACATGTACTTTGAACAAGTAGCAAAGAGAATACTCACACCTGAATGACCCTAAGTGGCTTTTTCTGTTTAATAAATAGAAAAAATATCTGTCTACATCAGTTGGATGAATAATGAAAGCACTCAAATCCTTTAGGGACACTTTTTGCTGTCTTGCAGGATTGGATCCCTTTTGCATCTGGGATGAGAAGATTTGAAGAGGCAACAGTGGGAGATGACTGCTGCAGCTAGAAGCAGTGAAGAATGAGTGCAGATGTATTAGGTTTTGTCCCCTACATGGTAGAAACATTTCTAGGAACAAAGAGATGCTGTATGCCATGGGATTTGATGGAAAAGATGGGTATGAAACTTCAGGGACATAGCTGAACATGCTGGGTTCAGAGACGGGAAATAGTTCCAAATCCATTTGCTTCTTATGTCAACCTGTAAAGCCTTTGGTGAACATAAGCATCAGGCATGCTGTGGCAGCCCAGCTCTGTGCCTAGAAAATGCTCCCCTGCTGCATGCTCCGTCCCAGCAATCTCTTCAGGAAAAGACTCCACGTGGCTCACTCTCACCAGGACTGACAAGTGCTATTTGAGCTGTTTGTGCTGTGAGATTCCCACAAGCCCATTGTGGGGGATGCACATTTTCAAGATCTGGCTAAGGCAACGCTGTCTTATTCACTCTCCTATGATAATTATAGTGATATTTTTTGCTACATACTGTGCTGAGAGGGAAGGGTCCCGTGGTGTGCCTGAATGTGGCACAGTGTAAAGCAACACAGTGCTCCTTCCTGCCTCTCCCAGACCCCCTTCAATCTCTCAGAAGGGAGAAAAAGGCTCACGTAAGAAGGATGTTTATGCTGATGTTATTCAAATGAGCAATGAATATTTAAAATGTTATTTAGGCATTGCCTTAGCTTCTCAATACATTTCTTCAGGCAAAATTACCCACAGTGGTACTTTAACCTCCTTGGGGGTCTGTAGCTCTTGACAGCGTTTTCTTTCTTGCCTGCTACAGTTCGAGGAGAAAAAAAAATTCTTTCTTGTACTAGCACAGCCCACAAACTTGCTGAGGCCCAGATGTGAAACTCTTGTCTTAGAAAGAGCAAAGAGGAAAAAGAAATCTGAAAATAGGGAGAAATGTCAAGGGAGACATTTGCAATGATACAAAGTTCTTCCTTCTGATTTAAATATTTTTGTAACTTATTATGAAATTCAATGTCTGCAAGTAAGAATAAAAACTCTTTGTATGGAACAGTTGGATAACATGCTTGTGCAGAACAGAAATATTTCAGGGTAAAAAATCAATACTCAGAGGGGACTGAATGGCTCAAACTATGGGTAATCATATGGAGGCTGCTATGAAGAGCATAGCACTTTGAAATTCACCCTGGTCAGTAGAAATGGAAACTAATTTCCAGCTAGCACCTTTCTGAGGCCATTTGTTAGAACCTGTCACATTGATATGACCTCTCTTTCTGATCTCAGGAGGGCAAATGCTTCTATTTCCTATTTACAGGGTGTTTATCACCAGGGCAAAAAACAGCCTTAGCCATTAGACTGGGGAAAAAAAAACCCTAGCCACAGAAATAGATACAGTTCCAGCAAGGCAGGACAATAGCATGTTGTAGGAAACTTGCACAGCCATGGATCATGCATTGGAGCACAGTTTTGACTGTAGTCAACCTGCCATGAGTTTATGCAAGTACATGGCTTGGTTGACTGTGTGAGGGTCAAGACAGTAAATGAGAGGTATCACAAAGCACAGACAGGGAGAGGGGTTGCCTGTTTGACTTTTGAATCCACTTTGGTGTGAGATGCAGTAAAGGCATTGAGCCTCACCACCTGGGCCAAGGACAGAACACTCATCATGGGCAGGTGACAGATTTGATTGATTACAGGATAGAAAAGCAGGAGAATAGTATCAACAAATGACATTTTAAGGAAATGAAATTATTCCAGGAGAGCTTTGCTTTTACTGATTAAGAACCAAAGGGTTGCTGAGCATGGACTTATCTCAGTCATTTTTATTTCTCCAACATAGTGGACTAGTTGAAGTCTTCGAAGAAAAACCTTACTACTAAAATCTAGAACAGATTAAATGAGAACTGTAATCTATCAGCCATGATAATTTCAGCATATGTTGGAACCAGGAAACTTTAGCTATTTGTATCTGGGAGTTATCTAAGTTGGTGAGGAGGTCTGTCTTTGTCTGTGGAGAAAAGCTCCTTTCTATCCTTCTGCAGCATGATTAATATACCCCCCAAATAATATCTCCCTCTCAGAATATCAGTTAGAAAGTGTTGTCTTGTCGCAAGCCTACAGACCTGCAGGTAGCTGTGCTCTTACCTGTGCAAGTCAGAAGAGGCAGAGCAGGCAGAACTACGGCTGTGACTCATCTGGTGACATTCTGGAAGAAAGCCTGTTGCCAGAGGGATTGGCAGTTGTCAGCCCTCAGGAACTGCAGGACCACTGGGAGATGGAAGAGTGAAACATCCCTCTCTGAGTTCACAGAATCACAGAATCACAGAATCACAGAATCACAGAATCACAGAATCACAGAATCATAGAATCATAGAACATGCTGAGCTGGACACGATCCATCAGTATCCTCCAAGTCCAACTTCTGGCCCTGCACAGGACCACCCATTTCACATCGTGTGCCTGAGAGCACTGTCCGAGTATTCCTTGAACTCTGTCAGGCTTGGTGCTGTGACCACTTCCCTGGGGAGCCTGTTCCAGTGCCCAGCTACCCTCTGGGTGGAGAACCTTTTCCTGATGTCTAATCTGCATCTTCCCTGACAGTTTGAGGCCTTTCCCTTGGGTCATGAAAGTGAAGAGATCTGTACCTGCCCCTCCTCTTCCCTACATGAGGAAGCTGCAGACTGCAGTGAGGTCTCCCCTCAGTCTCCTCTTCTCCAGGCTGAACAGACAATGTGACCTCAGCAGCTCCTCATATGGCTCCCTGTCAAGGCCCTTCACCATCCTCATTGCCCACCTTTGGACACTCTCTCGAGTTCAATGTCTCTCTTATATTGTGGCACCCAGGACTGCCCCCAGCTGACGCAGTTCATCACACACACAAACACACACTCACATTTTGATCAGAAGGCAGGAACTAAAACTAAATTTATTTAAAAGAATCTGACTCCATTATATAGTATTTCTACAAAGTCCAGGGATTGAGGGAGAAGGTTGACACCTCTCCCCATCCCGCTGGTCAAGACAACTGTCCATCAGCTGTCCATATCTCTAAGAACAAGAATGAAAACTTTCCTTGAAACTACAATAACATTGGCCAGTGTTTACAGACCAGAGCATGAGAAAGAACCCAAAACATGAAACTGTGAAACAGAAGAGAAGGCTGAAAAAATCAGGGCGACACCCAGCACTGGAGGTGAGGCTGCCCCAGCTCAGAGCAGAACAAGACAATCCCCTCCCTTGCCTGGCTGGAGATGCTGTGCCTAATGTCCCCCAGGACAGGGTTTGCCCTCCTGGCTGCCCAGTTCCAGTGAGAAAATATCCATGCCAGTTATGACAGCACTCACAGGCAATGTATAAAGTCAGTGGCACATCTCGTCTTGACCATGTGTGTGACCATGTGACCATCAGTGACCATGTTTTCAGTTGTTGTGAGGCACATGTATGCAGAGCACAGAAACTTGTGAGACTGTGCAAGGACTTCACTAGAGTGGGTTCCTTCTCCTGTGGAGACTCTAACTGGTAGTTTCAGATCCAGCAAGAGATTTCTACATGTCAGATCACTTAGTTTCACTACAAATTGAGGGGTATAAACGCACCAAATTCTCTTTGCATGACCCACTTAGGAGAACATCATAACCTGAAAGTTCAAGGATCTATAAAGATTTAGACATAGTGGTTGCTATTCCTCTTTTCCCACTGAGAGGGTGCTTTTGATTCCATTGTGCTCTCATTGCCTTGAGCCTGACCCAACTGAGAATATGGGCAGCCTGTGCCATAGCTGCTACTTGAGCCTTACCACAAGTCATTTTCATTTACGCGGTGACTTACTTTCAGTTGTTTTTACCTGCAGCGTATGAGAAGTGGCCCATACCCGTTCCCTGCCTGTGATGAAGCCCTGTGTGTGCGCTGAAGGGCAGTGGGCCATGCTTCCCTAGAGACTCCCAGCTGGCTGACAGCTTCCCATCCTCCCTGTGCTCCTGGTAGGAGGTGACACTGCAGCCACCACAGCACTGTCCCCTGGCAAGGCACAGCCTGCGCAGGATGAGAGTAATATCAGCTCATTGTGTTAGTTTCTTTCCTGACAAAGGAGGAAAAAATACCTTCCTTTCTTTGCAAACTGACTGTATGTGCTGTAGATTATTTCCATCATACTCTTTGTCTGTATTACCTGCATTAATCTAGTACAGCGTGGGATGAAAATGTGCCCCTGAGACTAAGCATGTATGTAACTTTAACTACCAGCTGCCAACATGAGTGCAAAGTTGTCTCTTCAAACTACACATAAAACCCTGTGGATAGTGACATTAAGTAGCTCTCTTTTATGCAATGCAGGCATTACATTTTTTTTAGTGTGTTGACACATCATTATATTTCTCAACAAGGCAAATTAGAGCAATGATATGAAGTTTTGTCTTGAGAGCCTGAGGATTTTTTATGGTTCTGGGAGCCTGCATTAAGACACTGTAAAATGGGGTGTAAATATTATAATGATGAGTTATTTCTTCCTGCTTGCTAAGAAGCAGCAGAACTGCTGGTGGAAACCAGCATATCCCATATGGATTACGACTATTATATTTTAACAACTGCTGCATGTACTAATTGCTTTTAGTTCATAGGGAACAAAGATAATGTTATGACTACTCAAAGGAGAATTTACATTTTGTACATGACAGCCATGGCTAACCATCTTCTCAGACGGCTCCTTTGTCCTGCTTTTGCTTGAAGACACCCAGGTGGGATATTCCTTTTCTTTTTTTTTTTNATGTGACCTCAGCAGCTCCTCATATGGCTCCCTGTCAAGGCCCTTCACCATCCTCATTGCCCACCTTTGGACACTCTCTCGAGTTCAATGTCTCTCTTATATTGTGGCACCCAGGACTGCCCCCAGCTGACGCAGTTCATCACACACACAAACACACACTCACATTTTGATCAGAAGGCAGGAACTAAAACTAAATTTATTTAAAAGAATCTGACTCCATTATATAGTATTTCTACAAAG
>WBMY01003247.1:343914-373385 GCA_013397315.1 Donacobius atricapilla
TTTTTTTTGTCACCAGTTTTGATGTCACTCTGAAGATGTGCAATAGTTTTGAAATACTTTTTCTAGGGCCTGGCTGCATGACAACCTGCCCCAGAGGTGCCTACAAGGATGGATTGACCATGTCCTTCTGATTAGGGGCAGATGGGGTGTGGGTTGCCAGAGTCATTGTGGTATAACCTTGGGCCTGCACAGCCCTTTCTCCTCCTCAACCCCAAGAGCTATGGGGATCATTTTGTCTGTGACAGCACAGCCTTTATCAAGAAAGAGGACTGGGACTGGGGAGGAGTGTAGTCACCATGCCATGCTACCTGTTTTGGGCACCACTTCTCCCTGCTAGCGCCTGTTGTCAGCCCATCTACTCTGACTAGCCAACAGGTACCCTGACAAACTTACTGTGACACTCCCCACAGAAAGGACATTTCCACATGAAAGCTGACCAAGAAAATGTAGAAATCAATGTTCCACGGGACCCCCCACTCCCTGTGTAGAAACCTGCCTTGTTTCCCTTTTCTTGTTTCAGAGGTTTAATTAAATATGAGAATAAACAGGGCTGGAGCTCCTGAAATCTCCTCCAAATTCACTGCGTCATGGACATTCGTAGTTTAAACTTGCACACTGCTGAGTGCTGGCATTTCCTTGGGTTACACCACACATCCTTGTCAGGGGAAGGGATGGGTGAGCACAGCTGCACCCTGATTTTCCTAGGGAGAAATCCTGACCACAGAAGCAGGACACAGTGCTGTGTGCTCTTAGCTCAGGAGGAAACTGGAGATAATCTCCTTGCATACATTTAACAACATACATACTTAGCCGGACTTGCTGTTCAGTAAGTGCTCCTGATATATCATCCAACCTTCTGCAAACCACAGGACTCATCATACTGCTTTGCACCCAGCAGTTTGTGTTTGATCACAGTTGGACTTATATTTTGCCACACATAATGTTCAAAAAAGCCATCCAGCCTTCATGTGACACTACAAAGGGGGAGAGAACATGTCATTTTCCATGGTCATGTGTTCTGTTTGTTAAACATCTTTGTTATTATAATTGCATGCCTTATTTCTAATTTAAATACATCTGACTACAGTTTCTAGCTGCTGCAACAATTTTTTTTTCTGCAAGATGAGGAAGGAATGTGGTACTGAATATCTCTGCAGTCAGGTCACCCTCCAGCCTCCTATTTGATACAGCAACCACAATGAGGGCTTAAAGCCTTGTGAAGTTTTTTCCATAGTCCTCAAATAATTTTTATTTAATATTTTAAAAAAACTCCTTTTTTTTTGGTCAGATTCTTGAGTTGAGCAAATTATTCCAGAAACAATTTCTGTAAACAGGAATGATCTGAGCTTCCAGCTGCACCCTGCTTCTTTGAGCTGCTCCTGCCACCCCCAGTGAGACCTCACAGCTCTCAAGTTTGTCCATTTTGACCCCCTGTCCCTGGTGTTTCAAAAGCCATGGGCACTGCATCTCTTGCTCTAGATACAGAGCTTGATGTTTGACTATTCCCAACACTTCATTTTGAGTTTCAGTTGCTGTAGTTTAAGGTAAAGCCAGATAAACCTCTGAAGAATCAGACCTTGAAATCTGGGTTTCTCTCTGTGTTCTATACTTTTATTAGTGGGCTACAAAGGCTCCTCTTTGTTCATTTGTTTTCTGATTCTTCAAATGTACCTTCACAACTGGGAGGACAGAGCCATCAAGAGGACTGAAAAGTGATTTTGTGGGAGCCCCGGTGCTATCCCAGGGGTGTGGGTATTCCCTTGAGAAGGGGGCAATCAGTTCCAATTCATCCAGTTTGAGGAGGACTGAAATTTGTGTCTCTCACTCCCTGGGTGATTGCTCTGATCACCAGCCTTTTCTACCACCTTCAGCATAAAAACAAGGAACAGGGCAGTGTTGTGTACCCAGCAGAAAGGTAACAACTGGGAGCAGAAGTCTGTTTCAGAAAATGCACCTCATGCTCCCTTAAGTACAATGGTAGAAAGACAATAAACTTAAATTTGTTCCAGACCAGACCTTAACACTTGAATTTCAGGAGGTTAGTCCAGGTTTGAAATCCTTATTTGGGCGGCCGGAGGTGCTATTTAAGCCCTTGCATACAGCTGGAATCAAGATCCCCAGCTTATCACATGCCAAAGAATGTCATATTGTAGGACCTGAGATGTGCAGACAGTGAGTGCCAATTTTGCTTTCTGAAAGAGCATTTTCTTTTTAAATGGAGAACATTTCATCAACAATATTAAATTAAATATCCTCAAATAGTAAAACTTTTCTCACTTTATGCAACTATTAGTGATAATAAATCCCTACCTAATTAGTAGTAAATATAATTGCAAACCCAACTCTTAAATTCTTCCCTTGCAGGCATCAGTGTTGCTCTAGGGAGAAGGTAGTTCAGTGCTGTAAATGTAAAAAATTTGGGCATAGTTATTTGATTTTGGGTTTGAAATGTCTTCTTTGATCTTTTTGTTGAGAGACAGGCAACTGCTCCAAATGGGAAAATGGAAGGACACATGATTGAATAAGTAATGGCCAACAGCACACAGAACTCAAGCATTCATGCCTTAAAGTATAATACTGTGCACGCTGGCATGTCTCATAAACACCTTTGGATAGAATGCTAAGTCAGCTCACAGCAAAGCCTGAAAGATAAACCCCTTGTGTTGACTACCTTTTGCTTAAAATAGCTTAGTTTTATAATTTGATTGTACAATGTAACAGAACTCTGAAGTTTAGGAGACAAAACTGTATTTCAGGAAAAAAAGAAAAAAAGAAAGAGAATGCAGACTAGATTCATAGGTCACAGGATGTAAATACAGCCGGTATCAGCTGCGGGTGCAAATTTTTTGTATTAAGACAAGTTCAATCAGAAAGTCTTTCCTTTGTGTGCTGGGCAACTTTTGATTGCCTTCCCCTTACAGTTCTACGATTCTATGATTTTTTTTGTTTAATCTAGGTGGTTAATATCAAGACACAAAACACTGGTTCCCTATCTCTCTTTTAGAAGCATTTCCTAGTGTTGTACACAGTTCTGACTCAGCCAAGGTCTCAATGAGAAGCTAAAATGAGTCTGCATTGAATTAATTAGTTCAAAGCAGCCTGCAATGTTTATCTACAACTGTGAATGGGCACTGGGGCTGGTTACCAAACCCAGGTGAAAATGTGTCTGCTGTAAATGAGGTTGCTTATAAGGATTTGACTGACTTGAAGTAAAATCTACCTAGTTTCTGCAAGTTTTGTGCTATTTTCCTCTTTGGAAGGGAAAGTTTAGATATTCTTGAGCATTTCCTTTAATTTCCAAGCAGTACGACTGGGTATTTAATGATCTGCAGAATATGACGCATGAAAAGAAAACAGTCACTGACACAGAACATTTATAAGAATGCTTCTAACATAGAAGCTTCTAGAAAATCATAACAGAAAATTCCATGTTTTATTTCACCTGTCTTGTAATTTTGGAATATCCATCTCACCATTTATGGTCTGTCTGGCTTTTCACTCCTGATAACTTCCTAAGTGCAACTAGGAGCAGAGCTAAATAAAAGTAAAAATAATTCCAAGTAAAGAGATATTTGCTTTCAGCAGTACTTTTCTTTCTTGAAAATGAAAGCATTTAGTTAAAATTCTCATTAAAATCGAAGTCAAAACTTCTGTTATCACTTTTCATCCAGAAAAGAAATTCTTCAGCTCCTACTGAAAGTCACAAGAGTATATAAAGACTATTGAGCACCTATTGCTATTTTTGTCAAGTTAGTGGGACCAGAAGGACCTTTGATCCTGTATTTTTATTTAATCTTGAGTTGCATTGAACACATCAAGAATTGTGTATGGGTTTTTTTGTATTTCTGCAGATGAAGAAATGTAGGTTCCATCTGTTAGATCCTTATAATTTTCCATGAAATATAAGAAATTGCTGTAACGTGCTTTAAAAGAACATATCTGCATATGTCCTTTGTATATCATATGAAAGTAAGAAAATCTATTCTTGAAGAACATTTGCTTTTTTTTGTGTGTGCATAAGTCACTATTCACTCTCCTTCTTCCCCTTGTGTCATGCAGAGCATGTTTGTTTTCACATGACCTACATGGTCCATCATACAGTCCAAAAATCCACTGGCACACATCACAGACAATCAGCTGCCTACAAGTGACTCAGAAGTGATGGAATCTATGGATTTCTTCACAAAACTTCTAAGATAAGGCCCAGATTCTCTAGGAACATTCAGTTTTTGGTCATGAAAGACCATTGTTCCAGGGGAAATCTTCCTCAGCTGCTGCATTTGGATTACAGCAGGCTGGATCCACATTCCCTTTAGTTTCTTCCTCATTTGAATGGATTGTGGTTTGTTTGCTTCTTTTGGCTTTTCTGCCCAGAACAGAGTCTTTGCCTCTCTCCTTCTCATGTGATGAAGGTTTTCAGCCCAGTAGCCCCAGACCACCTGTTGTGAAGCTGTGTCTTCAGATTGCCAAATGTTTAAATAAATTTTTTTCCAAGAAATTCTACCACAAGCTGTCTGAATTTGCAATTTAGTCTCCAGGGACAGATGCATAAGAGCAAACTGTGCCCAAGCTTTGTGGACTCTTTCAAAAAACCAGTCTTGCTTTTAACTCAAGAGTTGTACAGATTGCAGCTCAGCCATAGAACACCTGTACACAATTCAGTGCCTCATTTCCCTCCTTCATGAGTCCTCTGGGGAATACACTGCACTTCTGCAGATGGCTTCTTCCTCAACATGTCTCCTGCAGCCCATCTCCTCCCTTCTCAGCTGTTTCCACAATGGAAATAATCTAATTTCTGCAAAAGTGGATCCTTCAGCTCTTCTCTCCTGCTCAGTTAGCACTTATTGGATATCCCTCATTCCCTCATAAAGTGACTTGTTCCCTACCAGAACAGTCAGTTAGTGACTAGTTAGTGAAAATCCAACTCTTAGCAAATTATATGCTCAACCAAGGCTTTGCCTTTATTTATTTATTTNGGTCTCTTAAGTGGTCAGTCTCCAAAGTTCATTCACTTTTCTCTTCTGGTCACAGACAGGTGCAAGCACTACTCCTGCCATTCCCTGGGGATTTTCCTCTGTGTGAGGCACTCCACTGAGAACACACAGCATCCCCTAAAAATATTACCATGTAAAATGCCAAGAATTCAGAAAATTCCTCAGTTTTGGTAATTTTAGTGCTCTGTGTTTTATGCAGCTAGCTCAAACCAGTCCTTCGAGACTGGTTGGAGCGTCCCTTTCTTTAAAGCTTTGTCTTTCTGAGGAGGAATGACAGCAGTTTTCAATTTTTAATCTTTGTGACAGTTTTCAGTGAAATAAGTATGACTATATTTCTGACTTTTTCTAAGTCTGCCTTCAATCTTCCTTTAGTAAACATATGGCAAAAGCAGCTGAGGCTGTGTTTGGAGCAACATTTGTTTTTCTTCATTTACCTGTAACAGGACTGACTGCTGTAACATCCTTGATTGCCCCATGGCTGCTAACTTTCATTCTGCAAAAGGCAAGATCTGGCCAAATTATGCCCTCGCACCTTCCCGTTGGCAAGCTTGGTCACCAAATACCCGCTTGTTTTGTATATGCCAGGTTAATAAGTTATACATATATGACTTTGCTTCAAAATCCCCATAAAATATAAGTTCCTTTTACCACACAGGCATCATTTTCTCATGCTTCAGCACCATCCTTTAACAAGCTTCTAAATAATAAATAAATTAATAATCAGTTTAGAAAAACCACACAGAAAAGTAAGCAGCATGAGAATGGGGGTTGTTCCCCAGCAATCTCAGCTTTTTCATACCGCACAGGCTTTCTTATCTTTTTTTTCCCAAGTCAACTTCCAGAAGTATTTCAGATAGATGCCCCAGTAATGTCTGATGTTCCCTACAGATCTCTCCTTGACACAGAGATTATAAAAGCAGTACTCTCAAAGAAATTTGAAACCTTGTATTCTGCAAAAGCTCAGTTCTTGATCGTCTCCAAGGAAATAGAGTATACTCTAAGTCTCTACTCCAGATATAGCAAAAAGACCAGAAGGTGCCAGATAAATTTATTTTCTGTACTACCTAATGTTATTTCTATATCTGCATATTTATAAATCCTCCTTTGTTAGTATCTGCACAATGTAAAAAGTGAACAGAAGTGGTATGAGCTATGTTTTGCTCTTGTCAGATGTAGCTCTGAGAAAAATGTGAGAGGTCATGGTCACCCAATAGAAGATGAACAAGAAGCTTGGATTCCCTTGGATGTCTGCCAGTGGATATTGGCTGATGCTCTTTGGACAACTTACTTATGTAAACAACTTTCTTTTTGCAGCAAGTGCTTTGAGGCTGTTGACACCCACGAAGTTGTCAGGACCTCGACTACGCATCTCTTGTGAGGGGTGGTTCCCTGTGTGGCACTGTAACCAACACTGTGTGGTAGCATTGGTTCATAGTGCCACCTACAGAATCAACTCTTCCACTTGATGATGAATTGGATTGCCGCTCTCTCCTTTCTCTGTTAAGACTTACAACTTCATTTAACATTATGAAGAAATCGTGAAACAGAAGCCTCAAAGTGTAAAGTGTTAAATTACCAAAGATTTTCAAGTGAGCAGTTATACAGTGCAACAGGGTATTTTTAAGCATCTCCCTTTAATCTAGGCTGTGATGATTCTGAAAGCAGAATAAAATTGAACTCAAATTCAAGTGTAAGGAAGAAAGATCTGGAACATTAAGGAAAAGATAACCCCTGAGAGAGATGTGTGGACATTGAACACAGGAAAAACATGTAACTTATTAGGCCTGAAATTGTGGAATCTAGTTTTCATATTGAAGGATATTTTTATTTTTAGAAGTAGGAATTTGATTAATACAGTTGTTTCCAAAAACGAAAATGCATCTTTTATGAATGGAATCCTATGTGTAGGATAGGATTATGTGTAGCAATATGCGTACAGAGATGATATGCACACTTGGAGAGCTGGATTCTAGAGCTACAGGCTAATATTCATGACAAAAGCTTCGGGCACTAGGCTAAACCTTAAAGGGGTGAGACCTCTCATTGGCACATAAGAAAATGAAAGGTATTTTAAAGACAGCTATCCAAATAATATATTGGTAGGAAGAAACCTTCTGAAATGGCCTACTTTCTTTAAGTTTAATACATACATGCATGCATATATATATATATATATATAAGGACAAGTAAACTGGACAATATGGGGAAATTTGGATTCTAGACCTCTCTGAATTCCTCTTCTGTTAATTTATGCTTGCAAAATTGAAGGTCACTGAGAGAAATATAAAGATTCATCAACTGAGTTTGAGAAACCCACTGACATCACCAAGAGGACATTCATATTTATCTCTTGTGCGACCAGTTATTTTTGTATCAAGCAGGAAAGAGATGCGCCTTTTTGCCAGGACAGGGTGACGCATGTTAGAGAATGATTTCAGTTTCAGACCTGCTCTCACAGCGACTGTTTTCAGTGAAAACTTACACACAGCATCAAATACATTATATGGACAGTGAGGCAACACTAATTGCTTTTTTTTTTTTCCAGCCACGTGCTAGAAAAGAGGTAAGCTCTGGTTTATCTTTATTTGCACACCACATCCTGGAGTTAGTCCTCTCATGTTGGAGTCCTGGGTAGCTCTCCCAAGGACATTTGCCTGCCTCTGGTGTGTATGATGACAAAGCCCTGGGAAAACCAATTGACTGCGTCTAAAGAGGATCAATTGAAAACAACAATATGTGAAGTCATAGCATATAAGAGTTTGAGTGCTCCTGTTATGCCAAGTATTAGAGTTGGAGAAAATTTTAGAAGTGATTGTGGAAGATCTAGCAGTGACTTAATCAGTGTATGATTCCTTCCCCCATTGAGAGTAGTACTTGAGTGGAAAACCATTTAAAACAGGTGGAATAGAGTAGGTGTTATCAGTCTGACTGTCATTCTATTCAGTTTGGGGAATCTTACTGGTCCCTAAGGAAAGAGAAATCACATTCCTTGACTCATGCTGTGCTGGTAAGGGATGATATGTTCAAATTACTGGGAACATGTGTTGTATTCAATAGATAGCAGAGAGAAGGAAGAGCTCCCTTAATTAGCATCCCACTTTCTGAAGTACATATTTGTACAAACTGGGCTGAAAATTTATGAAATAGGAAAGAAAGAACTGACAGAACTTTTTCAGCTCTGCTGTGAGTAGCTACAAGTTGCATTTCTACTGGGTTATCAATTCTTGCACCTTTTATACGTGATCTTTCTAATAATAAAGGCCAAGATCAGTTCCTTACAGTTGAACTAGTTCACTTAATGTATGACAAGGTGTAAAATCAAAATTCAGAAGGAAAAACTGAATTTAAAATACCCTTTTATTGCTATAAAGCAGACTGAAGTTGTAGATCTTTTCCCATGTTTGCCCTTTAGCTTTTGATGCTCTTTAGATTTATGGCGAAGTGCTGAGTGAAAATGATAAATGGGATATAGATACTGGAAAATGAAAATGTTGCTTCCCAGCCTGAATAACATGAGCATCCATTCAGTCACTGGAAGATATTCCAGGTTTAAATGTATTTTCTGAAGCTTCTTCTAGCCCTCCACTTTTTTTCCATGCCTCTTTCGGAGATACTATCTTACCATGAGATACCTGCTCTAACTAGCAAACCAGAAGCCCAGTTGTAGAAATTACTTTCCATTGCTCCCCTGCAGATGTGTACCTGCAGCCTAATTGGAACAAAACCTTGGAGCATAAAAATGAGGATGGCTTTGTTGCTGAACAGTCAGATCGTTAACATAGAGAGGAGTCATAAACGATACTTTTTTTGAACTAAGTTGGGTTTGTACAATTTACCCAGTAATTAGGTACTTATTATTTACCCGGTAGCCTGGTAAATGTGTGATAATGGAAAATAAACTGCGAGCTCCATAGTGCAAAGACCAGGTCTCACATTCTTCCAGTCCTAGGTTAAGTCCCATGATGCTTTAGAGTAATGGAAATAAAATTTAGAAATTCAACTCATCATATATCTTTTAGAAATGGAGTGCCCTAACATGACAAGGATAGCGATAGCTTTGAGTGAGGGAGTCTGGGATCAAGTCTCCTTTCTGTTTGAGCCAGAACACATTTGCAGTGAAGGTCAACTACATCTTTAAAACATGTCAGGACTGGGGGTGGATTTATCTCATCTGTTTTGTTGAAGCTTTTCCAATTTATGTCAGAACTTAACTACTCTGGGGCCAGAGAACAAACGAGAATATACAACTCACTAAACTTCATACACAGGGCACTCAGATGAGGGAAAGGGAACAACTTGTATTCACCCTGTTTTTGAGAGATATGTCTATATACAAGACAAAACATCCCATAACATCTGTGGTTGAACATTCCATAATATCTGTCTTCAGAAAGCTGATTCTCAGTGCAGCTGTTTCTCACAATTCATGAAGGAAGCAGTCTAGTGCCAATCTCAGACAATAAAAAAGAGATTAGTTATGTGGTATGCAGATGATTATATCCCTAACTTCCTGTGTGTAAGGCACTGAAATGCGAGGGTGTTTGGGAAAGAAAAGGGACTGTGAAAAGTTTCAGGCTTTTTTTTTTCTTCCTTAGCATTGAATCTCAACAAGTACTCCTGGAAACATGGAATTTTTCATTTTAAAATACCATCTACAAAATATGGACATTTCCAAAACATTTTCCTGCTCCTGGAGGAAAAGAGGGCATGGAGAGTGAGGGAAATGTGAAAAAATTCCACCATACTCACAGAGCACATCAGTTTGAACATAATTCTTGGAATCACAGAATTGTTTGATTTGGAAGGGACCTTAAAGATCATCTAGTTCCAACTCCTCTTTCATGGGCAAGGACACTAGACCAGGTTGATCAGAGCCCCATCCAACCTGGCCTTGTGCATTCCCAGTTGAGAGGGCATTCACAAGTTTTCCGGCAACTTGTTCCAGTGCCTCACCACCCTTAGTAGTGTAAAGATAGTGAAGATTTATTTTCTTCTTAAAAAAAGTCATATTGGTAAAACCAAAAAGCACTGTTTTGGTAAATAACTTACTGATAGCCTCTCCTCCTAGTCTTCCTTGTTCATGAGAATAACCAAGGTCTACCCAAACTTACTACATCTGCAAATACCCCTGAGCTGGTGATATTTTCAGGATTTTTCACTGTGGAGCCACCAGAAACATTAATAACAAGTTTCTTGTGTGACTTGATTTTCATCAAGCTTTGATCAAAACTTCATGGAGGAGTATGAATTAGAGGTGTACTGAAGAGAATCACAGGCTCTATCCAGCCTACATAATTGGTAGGATCAGGGATTTCTGCAACAGTATTTCACTGAGTTCCTGAGGAGACGGCGGTATGCTCAAACTCTTTTCCTAAGGTATTTTTTGGCCTCTTGGAGCATCAAACTGAAACATGGCCTTTTTGTACAGAAAATGGCCTTTTTGTACGTAAGTCATTATTTGATACAAGCATGGTAGCAATTCTTTTTTTTTTTGTAGCAGCCCTTACTGTTATTTCACAAGGATGGTCTTCTGTTCATGCTCTCTTGAGGACCTGCAGAGCTCTAAGAAATTGTGTGGGATGTTTCTGAGTGGGATGCAGAATCACAGAACTAGGCTGGAAAAGACATTTCAGAGCATCAAGTCTGACCTATGACCTAATACCACCTTATCAACTAAACCATGACACTGATTGCCACATCAAGCCTTCTTTTAAACACCTCCAGGGGTAGTTTCTCCACCACCTCCCTGGGCAGCCCATTTCAATGCCCAATCGCTTTTTCTGTGAAATTTTTTTTCCTAATGTTCAGCCTAAACTTCTCCTCGTGCAGCTTAAGGCTATGTCTTCTCATCCTGTTGCTGGTTGCCTGGGAGAAGAGACAGACCCCCACCTGGCTACAGCCTCCTTTCAAGCAGTTGAAGGGAGTGATGAGGTCTCTCCTGAGCTTCTTTTTCTCCAGGCTAAGGAGGCCCAGCTCCCTCAGCCATTTTTCACAGGGCTTGTGTTCCAGACCCTTCACTCGCCTTGTTGCTCTTCTCTGGATGCGTTCAAGCATCTCAACATCATTCTGAAATTGGGGGGCCCAGAACTGGAGACGCTACTGAAGGTGTGGGCTCACCAGTGCTGAACTGAGGGGAAGAATCACTTCCCTGGTCCTTCTGGCCACACCATGGCTGATCCAGGCCAGGATGCCATTTGCCTCCTTGGCCACGTGGGCACACACTGGATCATGTTCAGACATCTATCAACCAGCACCTCCTGGTTCCTTTCTGCCTGACCCTTGTCCAGCCACTCTGACACCAGCACTCTGTAGCACTGCAAGGGGTTGTTATGGCCGAAGTGTAAGACCCAGTGCAATACCACTCATGTTTTCTGTGCAGCAGCAGCAGCACTGTGACATATTCAGAAAAAAATACTGCTCTAAGGAAATCTAAGAGATCATAGTCTCCAGCCTCCTGCCCTAACCAGTGTGTCTTGCTGTGCCTAAAACCTTGCCTGGCTTCCGGACTTTCAGCCTACTCTTAAAAATATTCCCCGATGGAGACCCTGCTGTCTCCCCAGACAGCCTGTTTTGGTGCTTAACTAGATCTTAGCTAGACATTTCTTGCCTTGCTGCAACCATGAGGTCTACCCACTCTCCACACAGGTATGGTGGAACAGCCCATGGCCATGGCACCCAGCTCCAGGTCTCCAATCACAGCTCCCTGACCCTGGCTTGGTGATGCAGGAGAGTAAGCTGTTTAAAATTACACTTAGAAGAATCCTAATCTTCCTCCCTGAACAAATGAGTAGTCCAAGTGAGTTGCTTAGCTGCTGTGAGCTCTGAAACCTCATTCCAGCATGGATGACTAAGGCAGGAGTATGGCAAAAGTTTAAAATATTAGAACATATTTTTACCCTAATTTAGGCATGACCACACTGTGATTTCTAGCCTGAGCAGCTGCTCACATTGGGCCAAGGCACACTGGCACTGTTATTAATTGTGGTCCTTCATTTCTGGGTTTGCATGGGAATGACCTGCAGGTTTTGTGACAGATGACCTGCCTCTCGTGGGTTGAGCCCACCTTGTTGTGCATCTGACTAACACAAGGCTTATTGGTGACTGCAAGGCATTACATTTTCCTTTCCTCAGCTGCTTGTTCTCCTTAAACTTGATCCTTATAGCAAACCATTCCCTCATCCCAAATTACCACTAAACCTGTTTAAACCCAGACAACAAAAATCACCTTTTAAAGTATTCTATTAGTCAAAATATGATAATGAGGGTTGAGTTCTTTTATTTCTGAATAGTTTAAATACTTATAAATTAAAATTTAAATAATTACAGCCTTCTCCGGATAGTTTAAAGAAAGAGCTATCAAGCATAAAGTTGAATTTTTAATGCCTCATTTAGCATGCTGCAAAGAAGGGAAAGAAGAATATTAAAATATTTTGTATCAGAGGTCTAGAACTGAAAAGGGAGACCTAGAATTCTGATTACTAATTAAGTTCACATTTAACACAAATAAAACACATAGGGTTGTAAGAAAGTTTAACAAAAAAAGCCTGTACTTTTTGTGCTATAATTATATTGGTACTTCTATATTATTATAGTCATTATCTTGCCAGTACCCAAGACAAAAAGCCTCTATTAAATCCTCTGAAGTGGATAGTGCTGCATATGTATGTCTGTATGTGTGTAAAAGTGTGAAGAGTTGTAAAAATATTGAGTGGAGTTCTGAAAATACTCTCAATTTATGCAACCACTTAACTGTAGCTTACTGCAGCTTGAGTTCACTTTGTGTCTGTGAGAAATCCAACAGAGACCGACTTGAGAAGAACCTTGCTCAAATCATGCATGTCTACCTAACCTTGAGTTTGCAGGAATTCCACTAAGCCATGTGCCAAGAGCAGGCAGGCGAATCACTGGCTGCAGACCCGAAGTCTGATCTAGATATTGAATCCTACAGTTCTTTAAGGATGCTGGTTTGGCTCACAGCCGTTCACCCACTGACTGTGAGCAATGTGTCTCCTGAGAATTTTTTCAGCATTGCTCTTAGCTGCAGGAAATGAACAACAGAGCATGAGGCTGGCAGAACAAAGTCTGATACTTCTCACTGTCCCTTGCTTGCAAAATGTGTGCAGCCACAGACAAGTGAAGCCTGTGGAATGCAGAAGCAGCCCAGTCATACCAGTCCACCCCACTGATTCCAACAGGGGTGTTCCAAGGTTGCTTCAGCTGAGGTGACAACAGAGTTCAATATATATTATGTGTTCCTCTTCAACAGTCTTCATCATTCTTGTTATGTTGATTTTTATCAATGTTGAAATGTTTGATTTACTGAAGAGAATAGAAATGATTTTTATGTAAGACACGTAACCATTTTTAAGAATGAAGTAAGAGTGATTCTTAACAAATACACTTGGATTTTTCTGGCAAGGCCATTTTTTTGGCAAGGTCATTTTTCTATTCACATTTAGATGCATTAAATTTCTTATGAAGAACATCACCATAAGTTGTGGGCGCAATATTTCTGAGCCTGGGAGAATTTTAGCTTGCTAATCATTGCTAGATCTTTTCCCAAGGGAAAGCTGTCAACAGTTTCCTTTTTTTTAAAAACATCTCTCTCCGTTTCTCAAAACAGGTTAAGTAAACAGTGTTCCCTTTCGCATAACAACTGTCCCCGAGTGTTGTTTCCTATTACTTAACCAATGGAGAGAAGTGTCAGTCCCATGGACCAATAATAGACCTTCTTAGTGCAGCATGTTATAAAAGAAACTGTTGGAATTGTAAATAAAACCTTCTTTCTCTTCTGACAACTATATGGAGTCAATCTATTTTGTGTTCTACCGTGACAATAAGTTGCAATCACATGAACTAGGGATGAGGACTTTTTAAACTGTAAAGTTGAATCGGATTGATCAGTTATTCAAATGGAAGTTAAAGCTAACTGGAGTTTGGAGATTATTTTGAAAATAGTTTATGTATCCTATTTTCAGGTACCGTTATGCATTCAAAGTGCTAACAAACACTGGACAATCAAGAGGAAAATGAGCAGCTTAGGAAGACAACTTTTTATGATATTAGCATTATGTTTTCAGAATGAGGTTGTGTGAAAACCTCTCCAGCTGTAGTTGGAGAATTTGTGCAGTTAGGCCAAGCCAGATCTCATTTACAGTAGATTCTCCACAGTAGCAGGCTTCCTTTACTGAAGTTGCAGGAGGGACTTCCCCTTTTCAAACCCACTCTGTCCATCTCTGATAAAGAAGTCAGTCAAGCTGTGCTGATGATTCTGCACATCAGGAGAGCAGGGAAGGCCTGCAGTGAGGAGGGGATCAGAGTTACTAAGCGATTGTCTAATATTGGCCATGGGGTTCAGGTGTCACAGGGACCCTAGGGAGGTTCACAGTCCCATACAGACACTGCAATAGCATATCATAACATCTTAGAACCACAGAATGGTTTGGATTGGAAGGAATTAAAAGATCATTCAGTTCCAATCCCCCTGCTATGGGCGGGGACAGAAGCAGGTTTCTCAAAGGCCCTTGGACACTTCCAAGAATAGGGTATCCACAACTTCTCTGGGCAACAGCTCCTATTGCATCTTCCTTGAAAATCAGAAAAAAAAAATGCTATTGCTATATCAAGCAAAGGTCTCAGACAGGTTTCCAGATGGAAGATTCCAGTTTAGGAGTTTTTCTTCCATAGCACTCAAATTAACAATACTTTAGTCATACGTGGCTAGCAGTTGGTAGATATCTCCACTTTGAAATCCACAGTATTTGCCTTCTAATCTGCTCTCATTAGTTAGCCTGAAGAGCCAGAGTCAGCCTGTCTGTGTGATCAGGCAATCCTTTGTCACACCATCGCTATGGTCTGTGCCTTCTTCGCTCCTCTCGCCAACCACCTCCTGACCCAACATTGGCTTTATAAAATGCTACTGCTGGGTGGATTAGCTCCGGAACAGTTTCCTCACTGATACCAGAGTTCATGCCAGGCACAGCCCTGTGCACCATCTGGGGTTTCCACTACAGCAGATAAAGGATATCCCCCTTGATATCCACGTTTTGTTAATGTTTCAGCAAAGAAGTCAAATAACAGCATATTTTCCTGTCTCTTGGGACATAAGAACCTGAAAGAGACAGAGAAAAATGCTATTCTGGAGACTAGTCATGGTCATGGACCCCATAAAAGGAAAATTAGAGTGACAGGCAAATGCTGGGCCTTGGGTGACTGCTGCCATGCACTCACAAAATATGTTTTCCATGTGAAGGCCTCCTGGAGGAATTTTTGCTGAAACTATTAGTAGCAGAACAGCACTGTCAGTGTTTGTTTCATGGAGATGGTCAGTAGTTTTGGTGGCAATAGTCTTTCCACCCTCCCTGCAGCCCTTGGCAGGCATAGTCCTCCTTTGCTCCCCTCACCAGCCCCTCAGCCCTGAAAGCAGAGGGGAAGAGCCTGGGGTGATGGCAGGAGGTAGGGGGAGCAACAGCAGGATTTTGGGCAAGCAGCAGCATCTCAATACTAGGGGAAATGAGGTGGGAAAAGAGGATAGAATCATAGAATCATGGAATCATAGAATACAGTGAGTTGGAAGGGATCTATGAGGATCATCGTGTCCAACTCATGACCCTACACAAGGCAACCCTAAGAGCCACACCATGTGCCTGAGAGTATTTCCCAAATACATCTTGAACTCTGTCAGGCTTGGTGCTGAGACCACTTCCCTGGGGAGCCTGTTGCAGTGCCCAAACACCCTCTGGGTGAGGAACCTTTTCCTGATGTCCAACCCAAACCTCCCCTGACACGGCTTCAGGCCATTCCCTCAGATCTTGTCACTGGTCACCACAGAGAAGAGATCAGTGCCTGCCCCTCCTCTTCCCCTCACAAGGAAGCTGCAGAACGTAATGAGGTCTTCCCTCAGTCAGTCCTTTCCTCCAGGTTGAGCAAACTAAGTGACCTCAACAGCTTCTCATCAGGCTTCCCTTCCAAACCTTTCATCATCTTTTGTGTACCCTCTAATACCTTAATATTTTTATATTGTGGTGCCTAAAACTGCATACAGGCACAGGAGAGACAGAAAATGAGTAGAGAGTATCCTGAGGGGAACCCACTATGAAGACTAGAGGAAGAAAAAAGGAACAGTGAGAAGGGAAAACCACGGTGGAGAGAATATTTCATCAATTTTTGTCCAGGGAACAAGAATTTCCCCAGCACAGAGAGAAGCCAGAGTGATTGTAATGAATGGCAGCTCACATGCATTGGCCAGCAGGGCTGGCCCAGACTGATCCAGGGGCTGTGACCACTTCCCACTGGTCTCATACCCTGTCAAAGAGTCTTTCAGTGTTTACAGCAAGGCAATGAATTGTTAAAGGTTACCTGGGGACTTTTCACACTCAACTGGATGTATTGCATGCAGAGCACATCTGCTTTCACCTGGCATCCTGTTTCTCAAAAGCATGACATCAGCTGAATGCATGGTTGCGAGCTGCAATGGTGTCTCCCTCACTATTAATATTTCTTTCAGAATTACTACATTTGCCTATAGCTCATTGCCAGTATAGTTTGCTGATTTCTGTTGGTCACTGTTTGCATTTTATTTCAGAAGTTTCATGATAAAAACCCAGATAGAGGAGAAAGCTGCTGTGCGAAAAGCAGCCAAGCACAAAGGGGGAAAAAAACATCTCTCCTCAGCGGCAGGGAGCTTCACTGTGATTCACTGGCTGCTGCTGAGCTCACAGCTCTCTGCTGGTTTTTTAACTGCTGCAGGCAAAAGCCCGATCAATCTGTTTTAGGTGTTTGTTTCATTGTTGTTACTCTGTGCCGTCAGTCACAAAGGCAAGGGGCACTCACCAGAGACAAACAGATGATGGCAATATTTGTTGTGCCAGATGGGGGTGTGCCATTCAACGCTGAGAGGAACTGCCAACCAGAAAGGCCATCATAGATCAAAGTATCCACATTTTCTGTATGATTAAGGTCTGTCAGGTCTCTGCCAGGCACAAATATCTACAAGCATGATATAATTTGAATTTTGGAGCACTCTTCTGCCCAAGGAGTTGCCATTTTACACCTGAGTACTCCTTGGAGACTAAAACAAGCTATCTGCCTGACTGAGGCATGGAGGAGAACCCCACATGATTTTGGCACATGTGAACTATACCTCCTGCTTTTCCAGGAAATCTCAGCTGACTAGGACAAATAAAAATTCTGCCATTGTTGCAGTAATTTATGAAGTAAAAAATTGGCCTTTGTCTTTAAAATACGGACAAACATTGGCAGAATAATTTTTACACGATAATCCTACAGTATAAAAATCAATCTGACTTCCCTGTGGCCCAGATATAATGGCCTTGATTTGTTCTTCACACTGTCATTGTACAAGAGCAATCTCTCTCTTACTGAGAGTTTGCCCACAGCTGACACCAGGGGAAAGGTGAGATACCTGTGCCCTAGGGGCTGGAGTCAATGGGCTGCCATCATCTGAATCCTGCAAAAGACAGATCCCCTAGGTATGGCCCACCACTAAGGATGTGACCTTCCTAGTAGGGACCAGTTCTCAAGGTCACCCACCATTATGACTTTGCCATGACTCTCTGTGCCTGAGTCTTACTCCAGCAGCTCTGCAGCACAGGAAGATGACAGTGGATAAGGACAGTGGATATGACATAACCATGCAGCACATCTGGCCCTAAAATATATTTGACTTGTAGGTAGGGTCAAATATTCTGTCAAACAGGAAATACCTCCAGATCTGTTAAGATCCCAAATCTTATCCTCTCTCAATATCAATCACAAAAATTCTGTGTGTGTTTGTAGTACTTGTATTAAACTCATTATGAGTGCAGGATTGGGTAGTTATATTTTTAATGTTATTTAACATTTTGGAGGCATCATACTAACATTTTCATGTTCTAATTTAGTATGTTACTGCAGAAAGCATAATTTGGTATTATCTCGTAAATATTCTTTTAAAAATCTGTTCGGTGGAGGGAACCAAAATCCAGTCTGTGAGCTGCAATAAAAGTTTACAGAGGAACCTACACTGTCTTTATGAAGGGTGTATGTAAAGATGAAGTGAAGCATCTTGTCTTTGCAGTGTGACTGGGGAGTAGGATCATCTCATACAATTACAGCTATCTCTGGTGTGAATGTAAGTCGCCCTAGGTTCCTTTCAGAGTCAATTGAGAGAAGTAGGTATTTTCAAGAAGTGATTCACTTGACCTATTTGTAGCCATCTATTTTAGGATGAAATTATCATCCCCCCACCCCACAAGTGCCTATTTCTGTGCATTGAGTGTAAAGAGCAGTGAAGGCACAAGCTGAAGGGTAAAATATGGCAGGTTTTTGCTTTTGGCCAAATGAATTAGCAGATCTTTAGATTTTATCTTTACTTATTCTTGGCTCAGTCACTAATTTTATAGTAATAGGTAGTTTTGGGGCAATATAATCACACCAAGGGCTACTCTTTTTCTGTTCCTTTTGTCTCTGCCTTTCATATCTCCAATTTCTGTTTCTCTTTTCTCTCTGTTGTCTTTCTATCCTCCCTGCAGCAGTTTCTAGTCCTTTCTTGTTTCCTGAAATTGTGTTCAATGAAATAATTAATACGATTCCTTAAAATCTTATTAAGACTTTTAAGGTAGTATGCCAGTAGGAGTAATGGGAAGTGAGCTCGTAACTCTCAGAACTCCTGTGCTGGTCAGATTTCAAGGTTATCTGGTTATCCTCCCAGTCAGAGGGATGGTAATACACACCATAAAATGAAAGCTTAAGCCATTCAGAACCTGGACATTGCAGAAGCAGAATATTACACCAAATATGCTGCATTCAGACAAACATATTCCAGGGAAGAGCTGCTCAGTGTGTTTGCTCGATAATATCAACTCCTGAAAATCATCTTTTCCTCAAGTGTTTTTACAGTTGCTATGGTTTGGGTACATTTCTTCCTTTCCCCCTTATTGATCTGACTGCAGTGAGCCTGCCAGCATGCAGGACATTCCAGCAGGACACTTGGGGTTTGCAGCACCTGCAGGGGTGGGGGTGGTGGCCCGAGGGTGACAGGTGCTGGGGCTGGCATTGGCAGGCTTGCATCCCAGTGAAAGCAGGTACATCTTTACCTGTCCCACCAAGTCCTGGCTCCAAACTGCATTCCCAACCCTGGCCTGTGATGCCCAGGTGAGGAGTGGTGTCCCCTGATATTTTTGGAGTGGGAACTCTCTCCACTAACTCCACTCACCTCTCCAGGATGCAAGATGACTATTTCTGCTCCTGATTTTTTTCCCTGCAAGCATAGTGGCTTGTTGCTTTTCTCATTTCCAACAAACTTATGCAAAGCCTAGCATAAAGAGATTTATCACCTCATCTTTACAAAATTCTGTTTCTTTCATGCCTATGGTTCAGTTGTTCCCAGTAGTGCCTGATTTTCTTCCTGTTAGTCATCTTTGTTTTGTTAGCTGGAAAAAAAGCACTTAAGCTTCATAAATTTGGGTCCTCTAAAATAACGAAACTCTATTATTTGTGTTGTCTTCAATGCAGAGTTGTATGCATGCATTGTGCACATTGCTCTCTCATTAGGCACAGTAAAAGAACCCAAAGAATTTCAGAAGAAATTAGGAATACAAATGTTGCAGCCCTTTATAACTTCATTTTTAAGTCAAAGAAAATTAAGGAAGAGTTGAAAAGTTGGTTGAAGTTTACAGCAAACCCATTTCTGTTCCAGAATTTGCTAGCAAGATTAATTTTACATTGCTAAAATTTTAACGTGGAATTATTGACAGATATTCGGCTTCTGGTTAGGCTCATAGAAGATAATGGGCTGCCTATAGGAAACAGAGATTTCCTTGGAGGGGCTTCTTGTTTCATGGAAAGCCAGAACTGATATCTTTGAATAAAATCCAAAGAGGAAAAGAGGAGTTGACTCAAAATTGAGAAGTTTAAATTGGCAGAACTTTCTGTTTGATAAAGTATATATGAGTACTTTACCTATCAGTTTCTTATTTGTCCCTTGCAACATCACATCTGCCTCTCTGCCTGTCTCTTGCACATATTTCTGTTCTACCAGAGATGAGACTTTGCTCAGTACAGACACTCCTCAGAAGACCCTTTACACTATTTAAAATCCAATTACCCTGAAAATCCTTCTCCTCCCAACTATGTCTCAAGTTTTCAGGTTATGATGAAATTGCTCTGCTCGATTTTAACAGGTACACTTACCTTACTAGTGGAAGAAAAGCTTTTGCTTGTGTTTTGTATATATCTGTACACTATTACAAGTATGCTTGAACCAAAGTGTTACTGTTTTTAATATTTAATGGGCTGTATTTTTTTTATAGAAATAACAGTGAAGAGAACAGGACAGAAGAAGATGGGAAGGAAAAGGAGAGCAAATAATTTTGAAACATAAAATATTTAGGAATTACTGGCAGCTGTGGACAAGGAGGAAGCTACCACAGACAGTAGCACTGTGCTTCTGTTACTTATTCACGAACTTCCTCAAATAAGCTGTTTATTTAGGAACTTATTGGTTGTATTCATTTTCAGATTCTTGATTTTAATACCAGTGGCAATAAATTCAGTGTTTCTTTTTCATATCTCTATAATTTTTAATGTGACTTCACATTTTTCTCTTTCATTTTTAAATCTGGTCTGCATTAAGCCATTTTAATGCTTTTGTAGTAAGTAAAAATTAATTTCTGCTACATAATGAACTGAATGGGCTAGCACTCTAATGCCATGCACTACTTCTTAGTTTTCAGCTGCAAGGACTTCAGGATTATTCTTAAAATCCAGGGAAGTGTTTGGCATTTAAGGTAGTATGGATGTTTTAATGTTAAGCTGCTTCTTTCTGCTGCAATACATTTGCTTTGTGTTGCCTTTGTGTCCAACCAACAAAGCAATTGCTCTTTAACATTTTTGACACCTTGTTCATGTTGAGTCATGTTGTCAGGGGATGGAAAATATCACACTTGAAGACAAACCAATGAGGGAAAAAAACATGCCATCAATTTGAGATTATACAGCAGGAGTACATTTTACTTCATGGTAAAAACCAGACCAGATACTTTGCAGAAACTTTGTATTGTGCACAGATTATTAATAAAAATAGTTTGAACCAACTGTATTAGTACTTTCACCTCCCTGGAATCAAATTCTCATTGTTTTGCAGAAGCATCTGTGGTTTAGCTTTAGCTGAATCTTATTACTGAAGAATGAAGTGAAAAACTGATTGTACAGAAAACTGTACCAGCAACCTGAACTACAGCATTTACTGTCTTTACAACCCTTGGCTGCACCACTGCACTGAGAGCTAAGATTTATTTTGTCTTTTTAGAAGAAATATTAAAAAAATATTGTTTACTTATTGATCTTAATAGCAAAATGTTCAATTCTTTCAGGATTTCAATGGCACTTCTCTGTAAAAATACTTTGCATATTTGTTTATCTATCTGAAAAGTTTCTTTAAACATTACTCCACCAGCAGCAAATGTTGGTAGATAGAATTCATTTCTGCATTGCTACAAGCAGCCAAATTCCCACTATGTCAGTATGTACCTTGCTTGTGGATTTTTCCTTTGTAAAAAATTTTGAGGTTGATTCAACCAGAGCTGGATTCAAAGAAGTCCTGGAGATTTCTCCAAGGTGCTGAGCACCTTGGCCTACATCAGCAGGGATGAAAACTATAGGATTTGGCACATACTACTCTCAGCTCCCCACTGAAACCATTCTTTGTTTGAGCTTATTCACATTGCATATATTTGCTTTGTAATTGCTTGCAAATCACCTTGAGAAGTTTGGAATGAAACATGCTGCAAAAGTGAAATAGTCATGTTATGGCAAGCACACTGCAACCCCCTGCAACCCTTCCCCCCTTCCCCAAGGTGTGTGATTCCCTCAAAGTAGCCTGCCTTTCTTTTTACATAAAATACGTTGATATGAAAGACAACTTGAGAATCCATTAAGAGTCTTCCATAGAGAAAAGGATTGGTCTTTCTTTTCTATATTTTCCATCTTTTGTTTGTTCATCTCCTCCCACTCCCTCTCAACAGAACATTTTAGAATGATTCCAACTCAGATTCTGAAGCTGAAATTACACACTTATATGTATATATTTGTTTCTAGTTGTGTCACCATTACAAAATACATTTATTTAATAACTCATAGTGCACAGCCTCCCTATTAGTATTCACACTAACCTCTGCATAGAGGTTCCTCTGGGAACCGACTGTTTTGCAAAGAGCACAAGAAACTGTGGAATAGGAAATTATGGTATCCTGATGCTGAGTAATGTCAGCAAGAGTGACAGTGCTGAGTAGCAGAAGCACTCATCTTTGAAAGCAGTGGTCCTTCACCAAAATGAAGTGACAGGAACTAATTTGACAGGAAAATAATTTACCTTTATATTTGCTTGCAGCCTTCTTTTAAGGACCCAAGTGAAAGTCAAGAATGAGGTTAAATGAACAATTAAGTTTTCAAGGACTAAAGGTACAACAGAATGGAAGGAACAGAAAAGTGGGTTCTGATCTGGTGCTAAAAATTAAGTCACCATATATTGCAAGGCTTTCAAATATTTCTCTAGAATATTGGAATGTTTTAACACAAGTATCCACAAACATCAGCAGGTTAGATAGCTGAACATCTGGAAAGGGTTCTGAAAACCATTAAGTATATAAAACTGCTATGCACTACTAGGCAGAGACAGACTGAAGTTCATGTTGAAGATACATGTGATGAAAGAGGCTGCGGCAGTCATTGTAAGCAGCCACGTACATTATATTTTACTGCTTGAAGAAGTTGCTTTCACAACAAGATCATTTACTGCCTCTTGGAGAAATAGAGTAGATTTTATTACAGTAGATTTTATCTGGATGTTCAATAGGATCTTTCATTTGGACAGCGTTTTGGCTGACTCAGTGTTTGTGAATAATATCCTGTAGGTAGATATGGTAGATGATTTTTCATTTGCTCAGGCACTATTTTAATGGTTTCTGATAATCTACATCTATAGGTATAAGTATGTTCTTTCTCTCCCTCTCCTGTTGCTGAAAGGATATAAAAGTAAAACCACTTTATTTCTTTTTGGCCCACATGGAAGCAAGCCTTTAGGACAATTAAAAGAATTCAAAGAAGCTTCTAAAAGGAACTCTTCCCAGTCCTTACATGATACGAAGTTTCACTTTTCAACAAGTCTGGGTAAAACATAGTGGGATTTCCTGTCATTAAGATAAAATAGAAAAAGGTAATCTAATCAGACAAGATGTCAGTATGAATTAATCTTGGACCAGTTGGTAAGGTGGTATTGCCCTATTGGTGGCAATAATTTACAGTTTGGAACTTTTAAATTGGAAAATATCTGGGAGAAAGTGTCCATTTGTGAAGTAACAGAAGTGTGCAATGTTTGTGGAAAGGAGCAGCTTGCTCAGACAAGACAAAAGGAGCTGCGGTACGACACTCTGTGCCATGCACACTGACTTGGCCTCCCTTCGTAGAACCCGCTGTCCTGCCCCCAGCCAGGCCCTGGAGAGCTGCCAGAGAAAGCCCTCCTTACACAAGCGCTGCTGCAGGCTTGTCACCTCCCAGATGCTGCGAGCACTGCTTGCCTAGAAAAGTGCTACCGCAGATCAGGTTCAAACCTAGTCAAACCTGGTCAGTACTTTGTGATTACCCTGATTTTCCAGGACTTGCCTGTTAGCTCCTTGCTTTTGCTTCCAGAGCTGCTACCTGCTTTCCTGGTGCTTCTGGGAACCACAGGGCTGCCTAGAGTGTGCTGTGTGAATTTCTACAGGCAAGCCAGAGGACAGGCAGAGATGCGAGGGGCACCCTGCTGCTTGGGCATCAACTCTGCTTCTCCTCAGGAGAGAAGGCAGTCCTAGCAGATAGCTCATGAATTTGAGAGTCCTGGTTTAATTCAGCCTCTGAAGCAGAAGCTCTTCAAGCCCTTTCTATTTTGGATCCTCACCTTGTATGAAGAGTGGAAAGAGTTTCTTCAGAAGTCTGGAAAACACGTCTATTTGAA
Organism: Donacobius atricapilla; assembly: GCA_013397315.1. Taxonomy (NCBI): domain Eukaryota; kingdom Metazoa; phylum Chordata; class Aves; order Passeriformes; family Mimidae; genus Donacobius; species Donacobius atricapilla. The sequence goes on from WBMY01003247.1 coordinate 367,900, forward strand.
CGTGCTATGATACAGAGGGTACTTGAAAGCAAATTCAGTTTAATTTCATATGTATGTATATACCATTGTGTTTTCTTTAGCTTAGACTTGCTGATGACATTGATATCCTAACAAAAAAACTGCTTATAACAGGAAGTATGTCTGGGATAAATATGTTTGCAAGAGTGGAAACGAACTGGCTTTCTGCAGGGAGTGGTTATATAAACAGCGGCTTGACAAAGCTGCAAAGAGTGCTGGGGTTAGATAGCTCGAGACCATGAAAGATGCTCATCAGCATCTTCCTGTTTTAGTGTTTTAAATTAATTTGGATAGAGTTTATAGGTGACTCTGAGGCAGCATTTATGCTGCCCCTGCTACCTGGTGTCCTCAGGGTAAAATACTCAGGACACAGAAGAAATGTTGATCAAGAAAAGGTTCAGTTTATCTCACCCAGTGCTGAATTCAGTAAATCTGCCTCTCTATGCAAGTGGAGTGCAAATAGGAGATTTTGAGTGCTGTGCTACAGTTTCTATTTTGCAGTTTGTAATTTTTTATAGGTCTGAATGTTTAGCCAGCAGAGTGTCCATTCTAGAAAATTAGTTAAAATTGTATGCCATCACCTCTCCCTGAGATTTGCAATGTCAGTTTGACCTGCCTATCTGAGTCAAAGCAGTTATATGGGCATTATTATTTTTATCACTCCACCAGTGATTTCCTTCACTTTTCTTTTCTTTTTTTTTTCTTTTCTTTTTTTTTTTTTGTGCATGAAATATTGATAATATTGATATACCTTAGCTCTTTCCACAGCCCTGACATCTATTTTGATCCTATTTTGGCAAGTCAGCATAGTGAAATCCCTGAATTTGCAAATGGATCTGATGCTGCTCATTCATGTTTCCAGCCAATTGGTCCTGAATAAAGTTGTCTTGAAGTTAGATTAGGCAACAAGGAATTCCTGATTCTGGTATTGATCTGCTAGGTGGTGTGAGTCTTGTGATATGTCACCAGTGCTTTGTTTGCTTTTCTCACCCACGAGAAAGAAGTCCTAATAGTGTGCTGAGGATTAAAGATATTTTATGGCCATTAAGACAGATTCTTCTGCTTTTATCACACAATATCTCTCTCATCTTGCAGTGTAAAACAGATTCATTACTGCTTCAGTAATACGCTGGACTTGAACATAACCTGATGACTAGAACAATAACTTAGACCAATGTGAATTTGCTGCACCTTGCACATAAACTATATTTCTGAGTAGTTGAAATATAGAATTGATTTGTTCTTTAAGCCAGCTGTAATTCAACTGATCATTAATGATGAATGGCAGAACGCCCCGGCCATCCTTCCAGGCACTACTCCAGATGGAAGTCATTGGATAAAGAACAGGAATGTTTGGCAGAACCAGAAAAAAGAATAAATTCGCTACACATCATTCATTGTGCCTGACTGCAATAAAGTAATTGTAACACAATGTTGTCACAGGATAACAGTCTCCTGCTGCTTTAGAAATGCTTTGCAAAACAGATGTTTACTTTCTCTGTGGGGAGACATTGATCCCGTGGCAACAATCTTTTCTATTAAAGGAAAATTAAGTACTTATAGGTTCAGCACTACTATAAAAATGATCATTATAAAAAGCCATATAATGTAATAGGTGAAGTGATACGAACTATATATGTAATATATGTGATATGTGCAACTAATGCCTAAGAGGGATTAATTCAAATACTTTCTTTTAGTAGCTTTGCAACAAACATTTTCTCAACAAAGGCAGATAGGACAATGCAATGCACTGTGATGAAGTTGTTTTTGTTATTTTAATCTTCCAAGGCTGTGTGAGCTGCAGAAAAGCAGCATTTGTGAATAAAAATAATACAAAAACTCCAGCATATAATGTCTGATGATAAATGCATAGTTAATAGAGAATAAATAAAAATAATGTATAATTACCAGTAAATTAATACACTGTAAATAATGGAAATTAAAGATCATGTCTTTTCTGCCAGGACTGAACTCAGTTTTGTGAATTTTGCTCATTAGCACTAAGACAAAAATATGAAAATAGATAAAAAATGAGAAAACATTTGCGATTTTCATAATATTTTCCTTAGAATCACAGAGACACAGAATCAATTAGGTTGGAAAAGACCTCCAAGATCATCAGTTTCAAACTTTGGCTGATCATAACGTGTCAACTAAACCACAGCGCTAATCCATCACCTCCCTAGGCAGTCTAATCCAATGCTTATCCACCCTTTCTGTGAAAACAATTCTTCCTGATGTCCAGCCTGGATCTCTCTAGGCACAACTTTAGGCTATGTCCTCTTGTCACTTGTTACCTGGGAGGAGAGGCTCACCCCCACCTGGCTGCACCCTCCTTTCAGGCAGTTACAGAGAGCCATAAGGTCTCCCCTGAGCCTCCTTTTCTCCAGGCTGAACACCCCCAGCTCCCTCAGCTGCTCCTCACAGGACTTGTGCCCCAGACCCTTCCCCAGCTCCGTTGCCCTTCCCTGGACACGCTGCAGCCCCTCAGTGTCTTTCTGGCAGTGAGGGGCCCAGAACTGAGCACAGGACTGGAGGTGCGGCCTCAGCAGTGCCCAGGACAGGGGGACGGTCACTGCCCTGCTCCTGCTGGCCACACCAGGGCTGATCCAGGCCAGGATGCCATCGGCCTTCTTGGCCACCTGGGCACACACCGGATCATGTTCAGCCAGCTGTCTAATGAGAGGAGTAATTATACATTAGAAATTGTAAAAGAATTAAAAGTACTCAAATTTTTTTTCTGAAATGTCTGCAATATATTTTGGACACATACACTGCACTCTGTGATAGTATGAGAGAAAAGTTGTACTGGCATTCTTTTAGTGAACCTTATTCATTGTAGAGACATTCTGCTATTTATCCAATAATGTGCCAAGTACAAGCTGGGCCTGATTAGACATGTATAAAAGTAGAATATTTGTTCCCTTTTATGCTGTAAATGTCTATGTCTATGGGCTCTCAAAGGCATTTGACTGTCAGATGAAGCAACCCTTGTGGTATTTAGCTTTTGCCAACATTGTGTGTGGATCAAGAGAAAGAAAATGAGAATAATTAATTGGGGACTGAATGACTTGTTTGCTCACCAGACTCACCTCCAGGATCTGCATCATCTTGGATCTTCTGCTGTCCATTTCCATTTAGCTCGAGACAACTTATGATGGTGTTTGGTATCTTTCCAGCTGGTTCCTCTATTCAGTTCTGTGCACTTCAGATCATGAATCCCAAAGAGCTGCAGTATGCAGACTGCTGGTATCTTTAGTAACTGTATTGGGCAGGTATGAGGCTTACTTTCACAAGCTTTAAAGGTTGTATCTAATCAGACTAGCCAACACTGTGTTTGGGTTTCCTCAAAGCTCTGCTTCATCTGAAAAAAAGAATACTTGAAGAACCTAATGGTATTTTTTACTGAGTTGTGAACTTCACCATCTAGATGTTGAAGGAAAATGTTTTTCACATTCTTGAAAAGAGTTGGTTTGGTACATAAGTACATTTGGTTATGATGTCCTGACCTCAGGAATAGTCACTGAGGCAGAGAATTTTCCTTTCCACTTCAGGATCACTATATGGTAGATATAAAAGGAATATGGCCATGAGGACCATGAGGAAAATAATTTTTAAAGCTGCCAAGGTAACTCAGAAGCAGTGTCAAATGCTACTAATAAGTTGCACCGGGAAGTGCTACTTTAGGCTTCAAGAAAAAGAGGAAACTGAAGACCTAAAAGATGTAATTTTTGTTATGTTGAAACTCTTTTTCTTAGGGCTGAATAAAATGCAAAATACCTCCAAGCAAGTTGCTTACCCTACAGCTGAAATGCTGCACCAGTTGGAACCAGTTGACACTTTGGTATTTTAGCAGTTTAGAACTTATAAATATGTATTTGCATCTTCTGTGCTAAACTATGTGGCTCTTACCCAGTTGTCACTGTCACTGCATCAGCCAGGAAACCAGTGGCAGTTTTCTTCACTGAGAATTGTATGAAATGGTCTACCAGAAGGAAGTAAATTTAACGGAAATTGGAGCATGTGAAGAATGTTAACATCTTAACACAGTGTACCCTGTGCTAGGGATGATGTTTAGCACCAAAGGGCACCTTCCAGACCCCTTAGTTCCTGAGTCCCCTCAATGGTGGGAGCTTAGCCTGTGGGCCAGCAAGGGCTTGTGTAGCAGGTCTCAAAAGAATCTGTGAAAATGAGGATTTCTTCTGAGGGGAGAAGAAAAAACAGGCAGAGTTACTGTTTCACTTCCCTACACTTAGATATTTTGTTAATTGCTTGAGGAGGAAACACAGGAGAGTAACAGATCTGAAGGTTTATTTGTGAATTATTTGCATGTGAAGTCATGCCTTATTCATGTCCTAGGACTGCTGAGGGCGTCACCAGGACCGCAAAAAGAAAGTCTGTGCATCCCAAGTGCAATACTTCCTATGGCAAGAGAAGGTAGGATGGAACACTCTGGCTTTACTACAAATCCGTTCAAGCCACAGGCTTCAATCATCGGAATCCATATCTATTTTTATTAAAAAAAAAAAAAAGAAAAAAAAAAGAAAAAAAAAGAAAAACAAAAGACAAAAGAAGAGGACACTACCCGAGTTAAGGGAAACAAGGATGACACATTGAAAGCAGTGTCCAGGGAAAGGTTGTCATGCCCCAGTTAAAAGCAGCATGCTCAGCCATAGACCTGTGCCCCCTCCTAGAGCAGACACTGGCTTGTGCTGCCTGGGGCCATGCTCAAAAGCTCCTTCATACCTGTGGAAATCTCCCTAGTTCCTTCAGTCCTTGTTTAGGTTGCATTCAGACATTTAAAAGGATAAGATTGCAAAGCATGTCATAATACTGTGAAAAGGTAGAGTAAAAACTATCTTAAAATCATTGCCTTTTAAATTAAGTTTTGTTTGAACAAAGGGAAAGTAATGACAAGCTGTCTTCATTGATGGTAGGACGAACCACTTCAGCTGAGATCACATTTCCTTGGAGCAGTTTTGCTGAAGAGAACTACATGTGGTTATCACTATTGGAATAAATCTCTAAAGGTGTCTTTAAACTGACAGGAAGGGTAGGGGAAGTTGGGAAGGAGACACCTTGTTTGTCATCGGGATCGAAGCTCCTCTGCTTTGGGTCGGTCCTCCAGCCCAGTCCTTTCTCCCCTTGCAGAGCTGTAACATGGGAATGAATTTAGTTTCTTTGCTGTTACGGACATGACCTACAGCGTTAACGGGAGCAGTGCTTGCAGGAAGACGACAACTTTTGCTTCTGAAAGCTGATGGCAAGCATCCTGTCTCCCCACTTTTAAAAAGGATCTATTTCTTATCCTTCAGCTTCCCTAATGGCATTTCAAAAGTTCGCTGGCGGGGAGGGCTGGCAGGGAGCGCGTACCGGCTTCCCGGCCGCCGGAGCTGCCAGGGAGCTGTCCAGCACCGCGGCGGGGCCGGCGCGGCAGCCACGGGAGGGCCCCGGCACCGTCCCCG